>CM051467.1:1732500-1975000 GCA_028015225.1 Carex myosuroides
ACAAAGTTTCAGTACAGCAAGCTGTACCTTTTAACCTTAAATAGACTTCTGGTTCAGACTGCAAGTATACAATCCTACCGCGTAGTATATCGTCGGGTATCGATCACAGGGACGGTTCAAGTGTTATCCGGACTCTACTTAGGTTAATTAAAAACTAGAAGTTGGAAAAGGGTTGGTTTGAGTTATTTATAATTCCTACAGATTCAAAAGTAGTAATAAAGTGCAAGAAAGAAAATAAAACTGGTTTTAATCAATAATAAAAGGCGTTCCCAGGGTTATGACTTCATCTCAGTTTTGCCTCAGGCTGCCCTATCCAGGCCGTGTCATTTCCTACACGGGCCGTATCAGTTTACACGGGCCGTGTCATTTTGCTACACGGTCCGTGTCAGCCTCGGGTAAATGCATCAGCTATTGTTTCTTTGTATCGTTCCTTTGTGTAGGGTTCTACTGACCAGACCTAATGTTTCTGAACCTCAACTGTCGTTTGTTGGTTCATCATGGCTCAACCCTACCACCAGGCGTGGAGCCTGCGGCTTAATTTGACTCAACACGGGGAAACTTACCAGGTCCAGACATAGCAAGGATTGACAGATTGAGAGCTCTTTCTTGATTCTATGGGTGGTGGTGCATGGCCGTTCTTAGTTGGTGGAGCGATTTGTCTGGTTAATTTCGTTAACGAACGAGACCTCAGCCTGCTAACTAGCTATGCGGAGGAATCCCTCCGCAGCTAGCTTCTTAGAGGGACTATGGCCGTTTAGGCCACGAAAGTTTGAGGCAATAACAGGTCTGTGATGCCCTTAGATGTTCTGGGCCGCACGCGCGCTACACTGATGTATTCAACGAGTCTATAGCCTTGGCCGAAAGGCTCGGGTAATCTTAAGAAATTTCATCGTGATGGGGATAGATCATTGCAATTGTTGGTCTTAAACGAGGAATGCCTAGTAAGCGCTAGTCATCAGCTCGCGTTGACTACGTCCCTGCCCTTTGTAATGAGTACGTCCCTGCCCTTTGCGATGGTGATAAACCCGCCAACTGTTACGAACTGCAATTTTGAGATCAAATCTGCTCTCATAAATATGGTTTCGCAACAACAATTCGGAGAATTTCCAAATGGAGATCCACATCTTCACTTGTCAATTTTCCTTGGGATATGCGAGACGATAAAGATCAACGGGGTTACCGATGAAGCAATCAGGCTAAGGCTATTTCAATTCTCATTAAAAGATAAAGCAAGAGCATGGTTGTTTTCCTTACCGGCTAATTCCATTCAAACTTGGGACCAATTGTTTAATGTGTTTATTGCAAAATATTTTCCACCATCTAAAACTTCAAGATTCAGAAATGCAATTACTAATTTTGAACAAATTGATGGTGAAACATTGTGTGAAGCATGGGATAGATACAAGGATATGTTAAGGTGTTGTCCACATCATGGTCTAGAAAGATGGCTGATTGTTCAAACTTTTTATAATGGTCTAAACCCTACCGATAGGTTGTCTATTGATGCTTCCCAGGGGGAGCAATCATGAACAAGAAACCTGACGAGGCTTACAACCTAATTGAAGAAATTGCAATCAACCAACACTACTGGATCCCTGAGCGAAAGAAGCCAACTCCAACACCTGATATACACCGAGTAGATGATATATCCATGCTAAGCACAAAGATCGATGCTTTGCAATTGACACTCAACAAGCAAATCAAGCAGTGAACGGTAGCAGCAGTCAATGCCGCAACAACATGTGGCTATTGTGGAGGAGCGCATGAGATGACCAATGTATGAATGTGACGGAAACTGAGGAAGAAACAGAGCAAGTACACGCCATCGACAACAACTTTCGACCTCAGCCCGCCTACAATTCATACCATCCGAACAACCGAAACCATCCAAATATCTCATACGCAAACAATAAAAGGCCTGCTGCACCTCAACAGAACTATCAGCCACAACCCAATTATCAACCAAGATACAACAATCCTCAACCGAATTACCAACCGAGGCAGTACAACCAACCATAGCAACCTGACATCACATCACTAATGGAGAGATTCCTAGAGAAGCAAGACAAGGCTAACGCCGAAGTCGCGCAAAAGATCGAATCCTTAACAAACTGCAACAATGACTGTTACACCAAAAAGGTATAGTACAAAGTTTCAGTACAGCAAGCTGTACCTTTTAACCTTAAATAGACTTCTGGTTCAGACTGCAAGTATACAATCCTACCGCGTAGTATATCGTCGGGTATCGATCACAGGGACGGTTCAAGTGTTATCCGGACTCTACTTAGGTTAATTAAAAACTAGAAGTTGGAAAAGGGTTGGTTTGAGTTATTTATAATTCCTACAGATTCAAAAGTAGTAATAAAGTGCAAGAAAGAAAATAAAACTGGTTTTAATCAATAATAAAAGGCGTTCCCAGGGTTATGACTTCATCTCAGTTTTGCCTCAGGCTGCCCTATCCAGGCCGTGTCATTTCCTACACGGGCCGTATCAGTTTACACGGGCCGTGTCATTTTGCTACACGGTCCGTGTCAGCCTCGGGTAAATGCATCAGCTATTGTTTCTTTGTATCGTTCCTTTGTGTAGGGTTCTACTGACCAGACCTAATGTTTCTGAACCTCAACTGTCGTTTGTTGGTTCATCAACTTGGTATGGAATTTGCAATATATGCCCTCGTCGGGTTCTAGACCTCAACATTCGTGTGTTGGTCCGAATTACCTAGTTGCTTGATTGGTATACTAAAGGTAACTCCTATCTGTCGATAGAGAGTAATTTTCGCCTTTCGGTTACTACTTGGTTTCACCTTTCGGGTCACAAATCCTACCTCATGTACTTAGTTTGGTTGAGAGACTTTTAAGGGCTAGAATACCTTCTAGATGTGCGCATTCATCTAGTGGTAAACCGATATAGGTCAAACACTTCAATCTAAGCAATTAAAATACTACTCAATCAATCAAACACAAATTTCAATACAAAGATTCAATAACTAGCATGCAAAACAAAACATTCGATTACATCAAAACCCTAGAAACAAAGAATTCTACTCAAACATAGTTCTAAAACAGAAAATAGAGATGATAAAGATAGTGCTCATGGCAAATTCGAAGTAGTAAGAAGATCCGTCGCAAATCTCTCGATTTGCGCCTCTCTTCTTCTTCTCCAAGCCAAGCCGTCAAGCACCAACCCTAGGTCTCCCCTCTCAGGTCTAGAATGACCCTCTGTTGGACAGAGAGGCCCCCCTTTAATGCCAATTCGCGACCTTCCTTCATTAGCCTTGTTTCCAGATTTCTGGATCTGTTTCCGGAAATGCTTGACACGGGCCGTGTCAAATCTGTCCGGCCCGTGTAACCTGTGTACTTGGCTCAAATTGTAGATCTTCTCGCAAGCTTTTCGAAAAGTGGTCATACACTCAAAACGGAGTTACGAGTCAAAAGTTATGACTGTTTTAAGTTCGGGTGCTGAAATTTCAGCATCATATGGATGGTGTCCTGGTCGTGTCTGTGGTCGAGTCGAGGTTGACACGGGCCATGTAGAATGTGACACGGGCCGTGTAGAGACTTCAGAATTCCAGATTTCTCCTCGATTTCGCCCGAATCCTGCAAAATAAGAATAAACTTGCAGCAGTACCACATTCTAAAGATATTCAATGAAATACAACTGATTTAATAGATTTAAACACAGGTTTGGTACAGAAATTGGTCGGAATTATAGGTCAAATAACGAGACATCAATGACTTAGAAGACCATGTCTCTAAGATGGCAAAAGAACTCTCGAGTATCACACGTGGAAAAGGCAAATTTCCAGGCCAACCGGAAGAAAATCCGAGAGAGATGCAAAAACATAACATTAAGGAGCGGTACAGCTTATCAGGGACCTCCAATGTCCGATCCAACTTTCGACGGGATGCATGCAGCCCTCACATTCCGAAGAATATGAGCCGGAACAACCGGAGCTGCCCGTATTCGAACTGCAGGCATACTCTATTGAGGAGCATAATGACACCGTAGGTGGAGACGAGCGACAAACCGAACCTGAATACATTTCACCACCACCCTACAAGCCACCTCTGCCATTCCCTCCAAGGCCAGCCAAGCATAAGATGGAGCAACAATTCACGAGATTCATGGAGACACTCAAGCAACTACATGTCACAATCCCCTTCACTGAAGTAATTGCAAGCATACCCTCATATGCTAAATTTCTGAAGGAGATTCTTTCAAATCAAAGTAGACTCCAAGAATTCTCAATAGTTCCGCTCAATCTGGAGTGTAGTGCGCTCGTGCAAAGCAAATTACCGACAAAGTTGAAGGATCCGGGAAGTTTCTCGATATCATGCACAATTGGCACAACAGATTTTAAGAGAGCTTTATGTGATCTGGGAGCAAGTGTGAGTTTAATGCCGAAAGTGGTATTTGACAAATTGGAATGTGGAGACTTATCACCAACGCAGATCTCATTGTAACTCGCTGACCGATCAATTCGACATCCTGAAGGAATGTTGCTTGATATCCCAATCAAAGTTGGTAAATTCTGGATACCAGCAGATTTTGTGGTAGTTGATATGAAAGAAGATGAGCAAATTTCAATCATCCTTGGAAGGCCATTCCTCGCCACATGTGGGGCAATGATTGATGTTAGGAATGGGAAGATCTCATTAAATGTTGGTGAAAACAAGATGATCTTCAACATGAATGAAACCTTCAAAGTTCCCCCTGACATAAATCTTGTCTACAATTTGGAAATAGAGGATGAGTCTAGCAATGATGAATTGCGACTGGATGAATTAGAAGACATCAGAGAAATGACGTGCGTAGCAGAAATAATTTGATGGAAATTGCTTGACAATTAAGTATGATAACCAGAATGTTTAACTGGCAGGGACCATATTGCAAAATAATTTGATGGAAATTGCTTGATATATAGCTTTATATATTCTTTATTTTGGTTGAACTAATTAGGGAATGAATTTTTTTTAACGTAGGATGGCTAGGGGACGGCCTAGGAGACCACCCGCAGCCGACCCGGTTGATGAGCCCATTCCCACTAACAGCAAGGATCATTTCAGTCCTTTATTATGGATGCCTCAAGATGAGCACCGAGTCTCAGAGGCATCTAAAGAGGTACTTGATTACTTTTTTTTTTTTTAAGTTTGTATTTTGTTGAATTTTTGTATTTTTAGGTTTTCATGTTGTTTACTTTTTTGAACGCAGAGTGAGGCAATTATAAATGCCAGGGGTCGGTATCCTGACATGCAGTACTACTCGGTCATGGAGTCGTATCTGCAAAATTTGGGGGTTCAACATTTGGTCGATATTCTACAGTCAGAGACTAAGTCCATTAACGCGTCCCTCATTTCAGGACTAGTGGAGCGATGGCGCCCCGAGACGCACACGTTCCACTTACCTTTTGGAGAGATGACAGTGACTCTCCAGGACGTTAGTGCTCTATGGGGTCTGCCTATCCAGGGCGTGCCCGTTGGTGGCATATCTGACCCCACAGATTCAGATGACATCATGATTAATTACATGCTCGCAGAGTTGTTGGGAGCGGAGCCAGATATATGCAGCAATGGGGGAAAGTCCAAGTACAGTCTGGACAAGACGAAGCTGCGAGCTATGTTTGTGGGAGGTCTAGGTAGTGATTCCACTCAGCTCGAGATTCAGAGGTACTCATACAAACTATTTGTATTACATTTATTTTGTACTCTGTTTCATGCGGAAAAATGAGTTGCTCTATAATTTTGATATTACAGATACACACGGGGATTCGTGATGAACCTATTTGGTTCTGTCATGTTTGCTGATTCAAATGGTGATACCATCCCGATGATGTATCTAGAGCTGCTGCGAGACCTTCAGCCGTTGAGCGGCAGGTACAACTTCGGTGGGGCTGTCCTAGCACATCTCTACTCCAACTTGTGCCACGGTTGCAAGGTCAGTATGCTATTTATGTCTTATTTTAATTTCCTACCTTGTCATGCACTTGTTGTCTTATTTTAATTATTTAACTTGTCCCTAACGGCTAGCATTCTTCAAAATATAGCGGAAAACTAAGCAAATCTACGGGCCAACACTACTTCTGTAGCATTGGTCGTGGTCACGGCTACCGGTGGGGGTACCTCAGCCGAACGAGGATCCATGGGGAGAGCCCGAGAATGGAAATCGACCGGCATTCGGCATGAAATGGTACGGACATCTCGAGTACAAGGACAACCCTCACGGAAAGACAATAGGTATCAGGTTGGTCCGATCTCAGATTCAGGGTCTGGGTGAGACGCAGGTGAGATGGACTCCGTACCATGAGCTATACACTGAGGGGAGGCTGCCGCAGATTGTAGCGGATGATCACGAGACGTGGCTCTACAGGGGACCGCTGGTGTGCTTCTGGATAGTGGAGCACCACTATCCAGACCGGGTGCTCCGTCAGTTTCATTTTCCTCCACTCATCCCCGCAGATCCAGACGTCCCGAGATCTGTGATCATGAGGCTACACGGGTAAGTTATGTTCTTTTTAGCATTTTTGTACTTAACATTAGTTATTGGCTTTAAATTGCAACTAACATATGAATTACAGGATAAAACACGGTAATCACTGGGATAGAGATTGGAGCCAGCATCACTCGGAGTACTACATCAAGGCGGGCAATATGAGTGCCAACTTATGGAAGATGCCGGAGATTGATGCGATGCAGTTCCAGGGAGATCCCCTATTGAGATATCAGGCTTGGTACTTGCGTGTCGGCATGGCTTCGGTGTATATAGAGGGAGATTACGGCGATTTTCTTCGCGCACAGATATTCGAAGACGATGGTTATACCCCTACTGGCCGGAAAGGTGCTCGCTAGGTAATGCATCTAAAACAACACATTTTTATGCGTTATGAACCTTTTATCGTAACCTTTCTTTTTTCTAACGTTTTTTTTATAGCTGCTATTAGCGCTTAAAGGTGCCGGGCGTTCAATCGTTTGTCTTGGAAAACGTGGCTACAGAGCGGTCGGGCACGCGATGCTGAACTTGGTTGCCCCATGCATTGCGGACCACGGCCACGAGGCAAAGCTGGTCACCATGCTACGAGACGCCAGAGAGAATATTGATTGGCGCTCAGTACAACCGGACGAGCCTGACGCGCCACCAGTAGTGACCAGTGAGATGCCACCGGAGCCATCAGAGCAGCCAGAGTGGGATTATCATCGTTGGGTACTGCGCATGACCGGTTGGCAAGCCTACCGTGACCGGCACGGGCGTCCAGTTCTTCCCCCGTTATGTGATTTTTTATTTTATTTATTCTTTTATTGTAAGTAAAGATAGTTAAAATTTACTAAATTTTTGGTAAGATTGCAGGGTCCTGCATACATGCCGACACAGCCTGAGCCGCATGAGCATCATGAGTCTCCAGAGATCCAGTCTGTGCAGGATGAGAGGTTGAGTTTTAGCCTTGCAGACCTTGTTCCTGATGATCAGTGGGATACAGCCGCCTCCCCGCCACCACGTCAGCCATATTCAGAGATGGCTCACGATTGGGAGGCCTCTGGTAGCCGGACTCAGCCTGAGTATGAGTCCCAGTTTGTGGCATCCATATTCCATACTCCCCCGCCACCGCCAGCTACCCACGTGGCCTCGGATCCATGGGATACAACACTTACGATGAGCAGGCAGGACAGCCTCGAGGATCATATTACACCAGCTCGCGCCGCGCAGGCAGGACAGCCTTAGTGGGAGGATTGGCATGAGCGCATATTCAGTAGAGAAAACAGGGGTAGACCACCTCACCGATTCTCCCCTTCGCAGTACGATGGATAGAGGGTATATTTTATTACGTTTTAGTTTAGTTGTGCTATGTTATATTTTATTATGTTTTAGTTTAGTTTAGTTTAGTTGTGCTATGTTATATTTTATTATGGTACTTTAGTTTAGTTTAGTTTGGTAGTTTTAGTTTAGTTGTGCTATGTTATATTTTATTATGTTTTACTTTAGTTTTGTAGTTTATTTTTTTAGTGTAGTGTAGTTTCGTTATGTTTTATTATGGTATGGTTGGAGGTATGTTTATATATTTTTATTATTTTATGGTAGTATTTATTATGTCATACAACAAAAAGAAATAACATCCAAAAATGAAAATACAACATCCAAAATAACATCCAGAATTCATCGTCCGAGGTTGACGATCATACAACATACTATTTCAAACTTAATATAAATAACATCCAGAAATAACATCCAAAATATAAAATACAAACTTAATATAAATTTCAAACGATCATACAACATACTATTTCGTCTTACCGGTCTTGAACGTACATGGAACAAATTCATCGTCCGAGGTTGACGATGACGGCTCGGTAACAACAGACGACGTGCTAGCCTTAGGCTTAGCCTTAGTCTTAGCCTTACTCTTAGCCTTAGGCGTCTGTACATCATCTTTTTTTTCCCAATCCATAGCCGTAGGGGTTTTCTACAAAATCATCATCAGATATGTCATTTTGTTTAAAATCATCATCAGATATGTGCACACATTTCGTAGCCCAAATTGGACAGTCCTTTCTAGACCTTCCGCAGCCCAAATTGCATTTCTTTTCCTCGCTCTTTCCTCGATTGTTACTGTCCATCCTCCTCGTCTACAATTTATTTGGAAAATAATAATAAAAAAACTGCAACATAATAAAATACATACAAATAAAGTTCATACAAACATCAAAGTAAAAATTCTTCACAAAATAAAGTTAATTCCTACGACTCCATCTAAAATTTATTCCCATGAGCCGACCAGATCCCCATGATGATGTGCTCTTTCTTGCTTGTTGCACTGTTTCGTCTTGCCGGTTAGCTGTACCGGACGGTCCTGCTTGCGCTTCGTTAGTTGTACCAGATGTGCTCCTTCTAGCTGGTTGCACTCCTTCTTCTTGCTGGTGTGCTGTATCGGATGGCCTTGCGCCAGATGTGCTCCTCCTACCTGCTTGAGTTGTGCTCCTTCTTCGCTGGGTAGTACCTGAAGGCCCTTGCATTCCAACCGCCTCCCATCCTGCCAGTACTTCTCCCATTGCCTCCCTAAACATCATATTTGCATTTTCACGGTCTGCTGTACGGCTTCTGGCTGTGCTTCACCGCGGCCCTTGCGATCCACTTGCCTCTGCCATAACTCGCTCATTCTCTGCTACATTTGCTGCGTTATGAGCCTCTGCAGCCCAAATATGTTAGTTAGTAAGCTATTCAACATTAGAACCAAAAATAAATAGGATTGAATGTGACATACCTCGCCTCTGCCTGTCAGAAGTGGAACGACGAGTATGGTGCCCCCGTCGCCTACCTTGCATTTCATCCATGGTCATATCTTGATGGATGTGTTTTCTCCTACCACACAGTATCCAATCTTTGTTTGGCTCAATTTTATCGGTAGTGGTCGTAGGCCAATCTTCAGGATTGCCATAAGGAACAAACAGTGCATTCCAAGTACTCAGAAGGTAGTCCACCCTATACCAGTTGACAACAAATAGTTCGGGTGACTAGTTTCTATGACGACAAACCGCTAACACATGAGCGCACAGAATTCCAGTTAATTGGATACCTCTGCATGTACATTCCGCTTTTCTCTCTGGCCCGAATGTCACGATATACTGGAACCTTCTATGAATAATTGACATAGTTCCATCCTACGTTTGGACCACTGGAACATATTCATTTGGGCCCGTGACTTGGTAATTACCTTCGCCGTGCGAGTATGGGATGACATCCATTTTTGTAGCTTTCTCCCACCGTTTAGCGAGCTTAACATGTACCCGTCTGGAAAAAGGCTGTTCTGCATTGCTTTGCTCCGTCGCTGCCTGTCGCCGTTGAACAAACCACCTATTGCACTTGGCGAACGTCTCCTCTACAAGTGCAGCCACGGGCAACATTCGGCTATCCTTGAAGACAGCGTTCAGGGACTCAGAGCCGTTTGTTGTCATGATACCAAATCGGTGCCCTCCATCACAGGTCTGGAAATTTTTTTTCAAAATTTGATGGCTCCATGACATCATCAGGACGTACTTTGCCCACTCTCCTCAGAAAAGCATTACACGTCGGATTTTGCTGCAATAGAACAAAGCAAAATTAGACAAAATGCATCTAAAAGAAGCAAAAATGATATAAATTAGACAATATTAGACATACCGAGCAAAAATCTTCGAACATCTCTTTCAGCCTTCTTGGCTCCTTGTTTGAACCTAGTTCCGTACCATTTGTCCTTCCCACACGCCTGGACCAGGTTATCTGCAACATGTTGGATACAATACCTGTGCACAAAATTATCCCTATCCCATCCGTATTCAGGTTTCAATGCAGCTTTGATACCCTTGTGTTGGTCCGATATAACACATACGAATCTATTAACACCAATCACATTAATCCTAAGCCATCGTAAGAAAAAACCCCAATTCTCTTCATTCTCCGTATCTACAATTGCAAATGCTAGAGGCAGCAATTGGTTATCGGCATCATAGGCGCAAGCCATCAAAAGTCTGCCCTCATACCGCCCAGAAAGGAAGGCTGCATCTATACTGATCACCGGTCTTAAGTAATCAAATGCAGTAATGCATGGTCCGTAAGCCCATGCCACGGCCCTGAATTTCTGAACACCTTGTTTGACCAGTCCTGTATTTTTATCGATGCTCGGACTTGTCAGAAATTGGTATTTTGAGCCGGGATTCGTGTAACATATCCCGATAAGCAATAGTTTCATAAAATTGTACGACTCTTCCCAACTCCCAAATTGCCGGGCTACTGCAATCTCACGACCTCTCCAAAGTTTGTTGTACTTCGGGGTTATACTGCCAAACCTAACCCTCACGCAGTGTGCCACACTCCGGATGCTCATAGTGGGGTCTTCCTTAATGCTGTTCTCGATGATATCTGGGATAATTGATGCCGTGAGTTGTGCATGGTCCGTCCTGGTGTACTCAGATTCGCATGTGTGAGGCGTGTCTTGCTCAGTTATCATCCATGTATCTCCGGCATTTGTTGCTCTTGCCTTCAGTTTGAAACGACAACCCGGAGTGCTGCATCTAATTTCCAGCCGGGATGTGTCACTTCTCTTCGTATATGTCTCCTTGTTCTTGTCAACATGGTACTCTCTGATCTTTTTCGTCAGTTGCTTTTTACTTACGAAGTATTGGCCTTTTGCGAGCTCACTCCTGTACTCAACCCGACGACCATAGTAAGAAACATCTGCTTCTCGGAAAGCAGATGTGTCATTGAAGTTTACAAAAGGGTGAGTCTCAGAACGGCCACCTAATGGAATATTCTCTCTATTCTGCCTCACAGTGGGCTGTGGGTATTCTTCTTCATCTTCTTCATCTTCTTCATCTTCTTCATCTCCTTCATCATTAATGTCACAGTCTCCTTCCCCCAATTCATCCCCAGTTTGCAGATTCTCCTCCGGTACCTTGTTTATAAATTCAAATTCCGACTCGTTTGGATCTTCCTGTACTAGTGGTGGTCTGGGGTGAGGATTTGGTTCAGGCCCAGGTAAGGATGAAGGACCTGCATACATGGATATAGGTGGGATAAAAGGTGGAGATTGTACTCGTTGTGGGACAAAAGGTGGAGATTGGGGTGAATTATTGTATATTTCTGGTTCCGGTTCCGGTACATGCATTACGATAAAAGGAGTGTGTGGTTCATTATCTTCTTGATAATGTTGGGCAGCCGAATTTTGGCCTGAACTTCCGGCCCCTGACTCTTCGCGAATTCTGCGTGCAAAAACTTCCAATAATGATTCGCCAGACCTCAAAACCTGCGCTATTAGACCTCTCAATGCTCCGTTATCTCCCAATATGATTTTGACATACTTTCCTGCGTGGACCATTCGGGCCTGAATTTGTAATTGGCAACGATTCCTATTGTAGCCGCTCGCTTCATAAATAAGCGATTGTAACTGCTCAAATGAGAAATTTTCATCAACCCAATACGTATTTGCTGCAGGTTTGGAGTAACGTACTCCATACTGGTCAGTTATGAACTTTCCTCCAAAATGTATTGAAGTTGCAATAGACATGGCCAATAAACTACATTCATAAATGACAAATATTTGGTCAGTTTACTGATTTCAATTGTGAACAGTTGTAAATAGACGTATATGAACAGTAATTAACAGTAAATACGTATGTGAACAGTAGTGTACAGTAAATACGTATGTGAACAGTAAATACGTATGTGAACAGTAAATACGTATGTGAACAGTAGTGTACAGTAAATACGTATGTGAACAGTAAATACGTATGTGAACAGTAAATACGTATGTGAACAGTAGTGTACAGTAAATACGTGTATAAACAGTAATTAACAGTAAATACGTATGTATTAACAGTAAATACGTATGTAATTAACAGTAAATACGTATGTAAAAAAAATTACCTGACTTGACAGACTTCTCCGTCTCCTCCTCCTCCCCTTCCTTCAGAGCTCCCAGAGCTCTCCCTCTTCCTCCCTCCTCTTCAGCGCTCTTCCTTCCTCCCTCTTTTTTTTTCTCTCTCTTCTACGCATCTCTCCCCCCGTAGTTATAAGTTTTCAAAAAAAAAAAGAGATTCAAGCCGCTAGGATTATCAGCGGTTCGAATTAAGAATTCAGACCGCTAGGAATCCTAGCGGTTCGAATTAAGAATTCAGACCGCTGATATTCCTAGCGGTTCGAATTTTTAATTCAAACCGCAAATATTCCTAGCGGTTTGGGTAGAAATAAAAATCTTTTAAAAACCTGGTTATTTATATTAAAATATATTTTTTTTTTGGGTAAAAATAAAAATCACGGCTGTACATGTGATATGCAAGTGGTAACTTTTATTCAAAGTAAAAGTAGTACAAAAAAGTAACTGATACATTAACCAAGTTACCATGGCTTACTAAAAGTTACGTAGGAGAGAATTAATATATATTTGATGACACCTGCAATTCAAAGTACCTTATAAATTTTAGCTAAATAGTACCAAGCTCTATGAGCTGTCTCCAACCTTTTTCCAAATAAAGTAATACTCACTTTTGATTCATTCATAATTCAAAGTGTACTAGTGAGAAATGCTTTATTGCTTTACCTGCCTTTCTCTGTTTTCTTATAAAACTATTCAGTTATCCTACACCCAAAAAATTTCACAAAAACATGCGCTAGATACAATTGGAAGTCTAACATAATTTTGTTATTGTACCAAGATAATTTGTGTGGGTATTTTTTTTTTTTTTGAAGTAGTAGGCAATAATCTATTAATTATGACATGCAGTATTAGACAAAGAAAAAATAATTACACCTAATTTGGTTTGATTTTACAAAAGCTGAATGTATATTAAATCTCAAACTAGCAAGTGGGTGATGGTATGTTCGATATTTAATATATATATATATATATATATATATATATATATATAGATATATGTTAGAAAGGAAATAAAGAGAGTTTTAAGCCTCATTACATATATTAACAAAAATCTCGTAGTAATTTTGTACGTAAGCATCGTTATCTTTAAGTATCGCTCATTCGAGAACCTAAAGCAATTCCTCGTGCTGTCTGCATATCCTTTTACTCCTTTTGAAATGTTTCAAGAAGTTGATGCAAAGAGAATATCCCAAGATTTCACAACTGATGCCGTAAGTGTCTTACGGTATAGCCACTGGAGTTTTTGGGATTTTTATATATATATAGATTGTTAGGGTGATATATGGTGATCTTATATTAATCCAGCCTCGCTCTTATGTCAAATTCAAACTAAATTATTTATTATTTATATTATGTATTGTTAGATTTTATAGTATTTTTTTCTCAAATAATCTTTGGCTATAATATATATGATAATTACTAATATCCTTTGGTCTTGATATGATAATTGTCAAGTTCGTTTTTCTTCTTCCTAAGTACACTATTCCACATAAATGATTTTTTTATCTTTTTAAAGCTTGCTAATATGTGCATGATGAGCCTTGTAAATCTTTCTATACTAACATTATCCTTCGAACTTTGTTTCGAAAGGTGAATTTTTTGTAATAATAATTTCTATAAAAGAAATTCTTGTAGTAAAGTTAATTTTGGAAATAAATAAACCATCTTTTTTAAATTCTAAAAATCTATATATAATAAAAATTACACAGTTAGCCAGCCAAATGGAATAGTTAGAAAAATATAGCGTAAACCAAAAAGTGTATTTTTTTTTTAGCGAATGCCATATTCTGATATTCACCTCCTCTAGGCTACCTCTAGGGACAATACAAAAAAGCCTCATTGGTGTAAATGTGGAATTAATACCTTCCTTTGATACTGGAAGTAGGACTTTTGGAGTTACTGGGTGTAGGGGTGGCCTATACAAAAAAGTCTCATTGGTTCACATGTGGAATTGATACCTTGTTACTTTCAAGTCCATATTCCCCTCTAAGTATTCATGTAATGATTGAGCCAGTGTCACTGTCATGCGAATTCAATATTCCTAACTTGTCGAGTTTTATAAATCTTTTATTTTTATATCTTTCACTGGGAATTAGTACCCTATTTAAGGCAACTAGTTAAGCAAACAAGCAACCAACCATCAACTTGAATTGCGAAAGAGGTTTATTAACTTGTCGAGTTAATTATAAAAATCCATTTTATTTTCTCAAGATCAATACCAAGCAAGAAAGCATGAGCAATTCAGCTAGCTTAGCTTCCTCTTCCTGCCCACCTGTTGTCCTGATGGACCGACAGCTCCTCAAGGCATGCAGCAAAGGTGATCTCAGCCTCTTCAAGCACTTGATTGATGCCAACCCTGATATCCTTCTCTCTACCACTCCTCACAAAAACAACTGCCTTCACATTGCCGCCATGCTCGGCCATCACGAGTTCGCAAAGGAGGTCTGGTCCCGAGCCCCTTCCCTCTTCTCCGGCACCAACATTGAAGGCGAGACCCCACTGATAATCGCTCTGATGGTGGCTAACCTTTCGTTGGCTACTGACATCATAACTACTGCTGCAACACAGGATATGCAGCATGATGATTTGGAGAAAGGGAGACTGTTGAACGGCATGCTCTTGAAGGTTGATAGGCGCGGTGAAAATGTGTTGCATCATGCCATGCGGAATGGCTATGAAAATTTGGCACTGCAGCTCTTGGACATAGAGCCACAAATGTCCAAGCAAGTTACCAACGCTTGTGAGTCGCCCATGTTTATGGCAGCCCGCATTGGACATTCTGAAGTTGTAGAGCGATTGCTAGAAATTCCATCTTCAGCAGACTGTGGCCCAAAGGATAGTTCAGCTATGCATGCTGCTGTGAGATTCCAACGCCCAGGTTCATTACTTATAATCCCAATTTTCTTATGCAATTGTACTTACCATTGTAATAAGTTCTTATTCAATTCCGTTAATTTGACTTGAATATTTGTTCAAATTATCTCAAGTCTACTAGTTCAGAGTTAGAAGTCAGAACTCCAAAAGTATTCATTTTGTTTTGTGAAATTAAGAACTCCATGAAGCCGATGGTTGTCGGATATTCATAATTGGAAACTTCTTGTTTAGGGGTAGGGTTAGATCGGGGGAGGTAATTTAAGACCATGTAAATAACTTTTTAATTAATATATTTGTTGGTGGAAATTTCCGCCAACCTTCAAAAACAAAAAAATTCTATGAAGCACAACAGCGACCCCACTATTTGAACCACTTAATTCTCATAGATTCTAGCTATGTGGCCTCACTAAATGTTGTAATTTTATTGTGACATGTTGGAAATAAAATTGGATGGTATAATAGGAGAGAGGAGTAAGCTACCTTTTACTTACTCAATTAAAGGGTCTCGATATACTCCAGCTTCTTTAGCTTCTTTTTAGATGTTATTCTTTAGGATTGAACTTACGATCTCTTCGTCAAAAGACGGAACACATGCCACTGTACTAAGCCCGCAGTTCTTAACTTAATTTACTTAAAAAGAATAGAAGAGTATCATCTATATATACTAGTTTTAGGTCGGTTGACTTTTCTACATTGTACAAGATACAACTATGTAGATGTCACAATTAATAATAGAACAACTCAAGAACACAAGACTCCCATGAATCTCCCTTCCCTCCCTTTGTTTATTTCAATCAATATTTTTTCTTACATAATTTTTCCTTTCTATCTCTTGAGTATTTATCAACCTTAGAGGTGTACAGCCGACCTCTTTCTAATTTAAGAAACAATTCAACTTAGAAATAAATTACACATCAATCAAATAGAATAAGGAAAGGAAATAAAGAGGATTTCGTCCAGCCACCAAACAATCTAAATTGATTTCTTTCTTCATTCCCTTCTGGATCTGATGTGGCGTATTAGCTTGCAACTTCAACACCCCCCTTCAAGCTCATACGTAGATATCTGTCATGCCGAGTTTAGATAGAGAGTCATCAAATGCTTTGCTTGATATCGCCTTGGTGAGCATATCTGCCAACTGTTCGTGTGATCTTACGAATGGCATTGAAATAATCTTAGAGTCCAATTTCTCTTTGATAAAATGCCTATCCACCTCAATATGCTTCGTTCTGTCATCCTGTACTGGGTTATGAGATATATCTATAGCAGCTTTATTATCACAAAAAAGTTTCATTTCAGCACATGGTTCAAAACCTAATTCTGTTAGTAGTTTTCTCAACCACAATAGTTCACAAATACCTTTTACCATTCCTCGAAATTCAGCTTCAGCACTGGAGAGTGCCACTACATTTTGTTTTTTGCTCTTCCAGGTTACCAAATTTCCACCTACAAAGGTAAAATATCCCGCGGTAGATCTTCTATCAATCACACATCCAGCCCAGTCAGCGTCAGAGTAACCGGTTATATTCATGTGTTGGTTTTTTCGAAAAGATATTCCTCTTCCAGGTGCACCCTTCAGATACCTAAGGATTCTCATTACTGCCTCCATGTGTTCTCTGCTTGGAGAATGCATAAATCGACTAACAACACTCACTGCATAAGCTATGTCAGGTCTAGTATGAGACAAATAGATTAATTTTCCAACCAATTTCTGATATCTTTCCTTATTTTCGGATTTTCCATCTGGGTCTATGTCTAGTTTTAAATTTTGAACCATGGGTGTATCGGCTGGCTTACAATCTATCATCCCAACTTCAGTTAAAAGATCCAATATATATTTTCTTTGAGAGAGAAAGATACCTTCTTTGTTCCGTGATACTTCTATTCCAAGAAAATATTTCAGACCACCCAAATTTTTCATTTCAAATTCTTTTGACAACCTTGCTTCTAATTCTTTTATCTCCATATGATCATCTCCTGTAATAATCATATCATCAACATAAATTATCAACACAGATATCTTACCTCGACCTTTCTTAAAGAACATCGTGTGGTCAGATTCACTCTGGGTGTACCCATAACCTTTCATTGCCTGACAAAATCGACCGAACCACGCTCTTGGTGATTGTTTCAACCCATAGAGTGCCCTTTCCAACTTACATACTTTCCTAGTTTTCTCTGGGTACCAATATCCAGGTGGGATATCCATGTAAATCTCCTCCTTCAGATCACCATGCAAAAATGCATTTTTAACATCAAATTGGTGTAGTGGCCAGTCTAGATTTGCTGCAAGAGATAAGAGAACTCGAACAGAATTTAATTTTGCAACAGGTGAGAATGTTTCCTAAAAATCAACCCCATACGTTTGTGTATATCCTTTTGCAACTAATCTCGCTTTGGATCTCTCAATTTTTCCCTCTGCATTGTATTTTATAGTATATACCCATTTGCACCCAACTGTCTTCTTTCCTTCCGATAACGATACTAATTTCCACGTACCATTCTTCTCTAATGCATCCATTTCTTCTTTCATTGCTTTTACCCAATTATGGTCTTTTAAGGCTTCCTCTAATTTTTCTGGTACATTTACTGAAGATATTTGGTTCACAAAGGCTTTCAAAGGTTTTGACAATTTTTCAGTGGTTGTATAATTAGCAATCGGGTATCTTACTTCCTCACTTGTTCCATCCTCCGGAACGTACCGTTTTGGTGGATTTCCTCGGTTATTTCTAGATGGTAATGTACAGAGAGTAGTAGTAACACTTACCTCGGGAATATCCTCAAGAGATCTTGGCCCATGTGGTACTTGGTCGGATTGTATTACTGCATCATTTAGCTCTATCCAGAATTTCGGTTCACTCTGCTGTATTAAATTTGGATCAGACCTTTCGGCAATAGCTGGGTCAGATTGGGTGACCCGAATTGGGCCTGTTTGGATGACCCGAATTGGGTCTGTTTGGATGACCCGAATTGAGTCATGGCTCTGATTTGATTGGCTTTCATTTTCGGCAGGTGGATTTATTTCTGGATTTGCAATGGATAGATTTTCGGCAGGATATGGATTTGTTGCTGGATTTTCATTTTCGGCAATATTTCCAGCAGGTGAATTTTCGGCAATAGATGGATTTTCGGCAATATTTCCAGCAGGTGAATTTGTTGCAGCAGGTGGATCTATATTGTGGGCATAGTTCTCAGTTAAGAAATGTAAATCAGAGAAATCCAATTCCACCCGATTCTCCTCCTGAATTGGACTTTCGGTTTGTTTAAAATAATATTCACCTTCTAAGAATGTGACATCCATAGTTGTAAAGAATTTTCTTGTGTTTGGATTATAACATTTATACCCTTTTTGATGTGTACCGAATCCCAAGAAAACACATTTTTGTGCACAAGGTTCTAATTTGGACCGAAAAATCTTTTGAACATGCACATATGCAATGCACCCGAAAATTTTAGGAGGTAAATTTAAAACGGACGGGATTCTAATATGAGAGGATAACATTTGAAGAGGAGTTTTGTAATCATGTACTCGGGTTGGTGTACGATTAATTACGTAAATTGCAAAAGACACTGCATTATCCCAAAAAATCGGGGGCATATTACTCTCAAACAATATTGACCGAGTGGTTTCGAGAATATGCCTATTTTTCCTCTCTGCTACCCCATTTTGTTGAGGGGTTCCCACACACGAGGTCTCATGTATAATCCCTTTATCTTTAAAGAAATTATGCAAATTTTTATTGACATATTCCGTCCCATTATCACTTCTTACCACTTTTATCTCTTTTTCAAACTAAGTTTTTATCATGTTAGAAAAATCTTGAAACACTTTGGTCACTTCATCCTTAGTTTTCAGTAAATAAAGCCATGTCATCCGTGTACAGTCATCGGTAAAAAGAATAAACCATCGACAACCAGATTTTGAAACAACCGGGGATGGTCCCCAAACATCAGTATGAACTAAATCAAAAGGAAGAGGTCTTTTATGATAACTATCAAGATAAGTTGTACGATGACTTTTAGCTTTAATACAAGTTTCACAAACCAATTGTTCATTTAAACTAGAAAATAAATGAGGTGAGAGCTTTCTCATGTACCCAAATGAGGGATGCCCTAATCTCTTATGCCACAACAAAACTTGCTCTCTCAATTGTTTATGATCAGTTTTTGACAGAAATGAGGTTCCAGTCTTCATCTCCTCCAAGTAATACAATCCATCTCGCTTAATACCACGGCCAATGATCTCCTTCGTGAGGATATCCTGAAAAACACAATAATTTGGAAACATGAGAGCTACACAATTTCGTTCTGCAGTTAATTGTCCAATAGAAATCAATTTTGTAGATAGAGAAGGTACGAGTAGGGTGTTTGTAAGGGTAAGGTTCTTAGAAATAGGTACATCTCCTGCTCCATTTACAGGATATTCAACTCCGTTTGCATTAAGAATACCCTTTTTTTGTGTATGTTTTCTTAACTTAAAGTCCTTTTCTGAGTAAGTCATGTGGTCCGTAGCTCCTGAGTCTATAACCCATTCTTTTTGTTTTTCAATATTACAAATATCAAGAAATTTACCTTGTTCTGAGTTATTCTGGTTTCTAGAACTACCTGCAGCATGAAGGGCAACCGAATCTGTCCTATTTGCAACTTCGGCCTGGGCCGAACCTTGGGCTTGACTGTCAGCTGGTCCATGCGCCCATTTAAGACCCTGCTGTTCCTGCTGCCTTTCACCCGCTGTTTCAGATTTTGCCACTGCTATCTTTCCTTTTCCAGTGGCATATTGGTTCCCTTTTTTCCTCTCTTAATTTGAACCATTCAGGATAACCAACAATTTTAAAGCACTGCTCTTTCACATGCCTTGTTTGACCACAGTGAGTACACTTCAACTTAGATTTATCAACATAGGAAGAGTTCTTATTTAGTGTTAGATATACCTCAGGAATTTTCTGCACCTTTGAGATCATAGCAGCCGAAGTTTGTGACATTTCTCCTCCATCTTTAAGCATAACCCCCTGCCTCACAGCCTCCTTTCTCACTCTTGCGAAGGCTTGTTCAACTGTAGGAAACGGTGTGAGTTGTAGAAGATTTGCTCTCTCATTATCTAGCCGGTCATCAAGTCCATCAAGAAATGTATAAACCCTGGTTTCTTGAATAAAATTATTAAACTTCTTAATATCTTCTACATGAACCATAGGGTTAGGCCGGCGAAAATCAATTTCTTGCCATAAGCTTTGCAAATCATTATAATACTCTTCTACAGATTTACCCGACTGTCTTAGTCGAGTTACCCTCCTATTTAATTCAAATACCTGGGCGGCATCGCTGCCATCATAGAACGTGGTAGCGAGAGAGTCCCACACTTCTTTTGCTGTTGGAAACCGGATGAACTTGTCTGTCAGATTCGAATCGAGGGAGTTGATCAACCATCCCTTCACCACTGTGTCCTCAATGTCCCATTTCGGAAAGAGTGCATCTTGGGGCTGTGGAGGAGGTGGATTTCCTGTTATGTGCTGGAGCTTGTCTCGCCCCTTCACATACATTGTGACCACTTGGGACCATAGGGAGTAGTTTCGTCCATTGAGTTTCACAGAGATAGGGTTCGGATGGATGAAGTTTTCGGCTGCAGGTGCAGGTATGGTTATAGGTGGATTCGGGTTTTGTTGAATGGCCATAATTTAAGTTTGTTGTAATGCAACAAGTTGGGTTAATTTCTCCAACAAGGCTGCTGTGTTCTCATCTCGTGAGGAGTAAGAACTTGCTTCAGGTTCACTCATGATAAAAAAGAAGAAGAGATTATTGGTGAGGTCTTGGAATGTCGAGGTTTTCGGATCGATCACCGCTCTGATACCATGTCACAATTAATAATAGAACAACTCAAGAACACAAGACTCCCATGAATCTCCCTTCCCTCCCTTTGTTTATTTCAATCAATATTTTTTCTTACATAATTTTTCCTTTCTATCTCTTGAGTATTTATCAACCTTAGAGGTGTACAGCCGACCTCTTTCTAATTTAAGAAACAATTCAACTTAGAAATAAATTACACATCAATCAAATAGAATAAGGAAAGGAAATAAAGAGGATTTCGTCCAGCCACCAAACAATCTAAATTGATTTCTTTCTTCATTCCCTTCTGGATCTGATGTGGCGTATTAGCTTGCAACTTCAACAGTAGAGGATTCTAATCTAATACAAAATACTGCATACAAGTAATTTCTAGTACATTCCTTTTACCAATATGATAAGTCGGTTTAGTAAATTTCTTGAATAATAAAGAAATGGGCTTGGGCCTCTTCTGATTTTAATGAATAAGTTGGTGTTGCTAACTTCAACATGACATGTATTGTCAGGTATACTTAAACAACTATTGAATGGACGACCGCAACTAGCATACGATAAAGACGCAGATGCAATCAATCCGCTAGAGAGAGCTATACTTGACGACAATCTCGAGCTAGTGAAAATATTTTTAGAATTTGATCATAATTTGGCATATATTATGAATGAACGAGAGGGAAATACTCCATTTATTTTGGCATCGCAAAAAGGCTTTGTCTATTGCAGAAGAGATCATGAGCACTTGCCCCGACTCTACTTGTACTTCCAACAATGATGGTTTGAATGCACTCCATGCAGCTATTAATTGTGAGCAACCAGATTTTATTGACTACATAATGCGAACGCCCCTACTTCACAAGCTTATTAACCAAGCCACCAACAAAGGCTACCTTACCCTGCATTCTGCCGCTGACAAGTGCGACCCGAAGCTGCTTCGTTGTTTACTATGCCATGCGGGGCAGGATTACACTGCTATGAATGTTCATAACGAGAGTGCATTAAGCATAGTTTATGGAAAGAAAGCCTTATGGAAGACTATGAAATGGGTAAGTTAATTAATTTTCATTGCTCTTACACACTATGGCTTCGAAAATCGGCCGAGTCAAAACGGTATCGGTCAGATTCGAGCCGATATTTACCTGAGTTTCTCGCCTGAGCATTTTTCCACCGAAAATTGGTTGAACAGGGTTGACTTGGCCGATTCAACCGATTTTCAGTCCGAGTTAGGCCAATTTTTCACTTTTGAACCGATTTTGATGTTGCTTCTCTGTCTCCCCATTTCCCTTCTTCCTCTGCCGGAGCGTTTTTTATCTTTTGAATTTTGGTTGAGCTGTTGGGATGGGGAAGAAAGCTTCTCTTTGTCCATTTAAACTTGGTGTACGTGCACCATTGACGAATGTTATAAAAGAGCTTTTTGGGTTGGATTCAAATAAGAACATATGTGAGAGTTAGGGCTGCCTCTCACATTTTAGGGCTGCCTCTCACATTTCCTTCTCCTCTCAATTTCAGCCCCCGTTGGACAATCCATTTTCATAGTTTTTGCATATTTGTATTTGCTATTGAATTGTTTTTCCATGTTTTCTATCTCCTTTTTGTTTTTTTTTCTTCCTTTATTTTTCTTCTGTATATTTTTTTTTTTTAGGATTAACGATAGTTTCAATTTTCTCCTATTTGTGTGAAGCAATTTTTCTATTTCACTTAGTATTTTTAATTATTTTCATTTTGAAAATTGAAAACTAATGACTAATTTGGATAGTAAAAAAGTATACATGCATATGACTAATTTAAAATTAATTTTGTTTATCATTTTTTCCTATTCTTTATAACAAAACAAGTTTCTGCCAAAAAAAAATCCGAGTTTCCAATCCAATTCAGCCGATTCATCCGATTTTGATTCTACGGTCAAGTGACAGTTCCGATTCCGATTCCGATTCCGATTTTCAGAGCCATGTTACACACAACACTTAAATATAGTATTATATTTATGCATTTCATTAATTCCTATCATGATATAGCGTGTCTTTTTTTTATATAAGGTCAAGAATGAACATGCATTTTTTTTTTGTTGTCACAGAATGAGTCGTTCACATTGTTGTCAAACTTGATTCCTTCCGCAAGGAAATCCATAATAAGAGAAGCAAAACATACAATCAGGAAGCAAGCAATTGAGGAGGTGAAGTCACATACAACAAAGTACACTTCCAACATCTCTCTGGTCGCTGCCATCCTTGCTACTGTCACTTTTGCTGCTGCTTTTACTTTGCCAGGAGGATTTAGTTCCGATCCCTCTGATGCTGGACAACCCCTTTTTGCAAGAAAAACAGTTTTCCAGGTGTTCCTCATCTCTGACACCATAGCCTTGTGTTCTTCCCTTCTTATCTTATTTCTCTGCAATCTAGAAACATGGGACGTGGATTTCCTGCTGAATTACAGAACAACAACGAGGGCACTCATGGGGTGTGCTTACATGGCTACTGCAATTGTATTTGGTACTGGTTTGTTCATGGTGATTTCTCCAAACAACTTGCCGCTTGCAATTCTCATACTGGTACTCTGCGCCATCCTTCCATTGCTCTCCAAGATCCTCAGAGAGTGGCCCCTTTTAATGTTTCGCTACAGGCTAAGTGATATTTTTCTAAAAGACCTCGTTCCAAATATATATATTTGAAAAAGTACAAACTCATATCATAATTCATCACAGAGTTGTACCATTATTGAAAAAAATTATGAAGAAAATTTTAAAAAGTATTCTTTTATGTTATTATCTAAATTGCTTTTGGACCATTGGGCTAGGCGGCTAGCTATGTATTCTTATTAATAATTCATTGTAATTTAATTTTTTTATGAGAGAGAATTTAAAAAATTCAGTATACTAACTGTGTCTCTCCTTCCCTTGTCTCTTCTTCCTCTTTTCAAAAACTCTAACAAACTTGTATCCGCGAAAAGAAATAAAAGAAGAAAAATAAAAATAAAAAAAACAAACATGAGAGGACGTGGATTTCCTGCTGAATTACAGAAAAACAATGAGGGCACTCATGTGGTGTGCTTACGAGGATACTGCAATTGTATTTGGTACCGGTTTGTTCACGGTGATTTCTCCGAACTTGCAGCTTACAATTCTCATACTGGTACTCTGCGCCATCCTTCCATTCCTCTCCAAGTCATCGGAGAGTGGCCCCTATTAATGCTTCGGTTCAGGCTTCGAGGTCTTTTTGACAAAGACCTGTTTCCAAATATTTGAAAACATGCAAAATCATATCATAAGTCATAGCAGAGTTGGACCATTATTTAAAATAAATGTTAGAGCCTTGTTGTATTCTTTTATTTCTCGTATTATGATATTTTTGTCCTTTGTAACTGAGACGAAAAATATGCATGGTAAATTTGAATGAACTTCTGAATTAAATTAATTAAGGAACTCTTATGATATACAAAAAAAAGCCTCCCTATTGTTTTCGTCATCTGATTCCTCCATTTGCCTTCGCAATTTTCCCTTCCAATTTAAAGAAGCCTCATTATATCTGTTAACAGAACTGGTGTACCAGTCCCCTGCCAATGTTGTCCCAAAACAACGTAGGAACAACCCCTATAAAACAGAAAATGAACATTTGTGAGTTTACCATTCCGTGGGTGAGGGATTGATCGATGGACCTAGCTGCAAAATTTGAAGTTCGAATTTGAATGATATGGTTTGAATTTGAAGGTAGGAATTTCATTTTCTCACAACGGTTGGTTCACGTTCTCTTATGTACCATTACGCAAAATAGGTACGTGAAATTAATAAGTAAAAATAATAACAGAAACGCCTAGGGATGCTTTTCAGTGAAATCGATAAACATTCCAAGTAAAATATCATTTCTGTTACCGGCAAAGATAATTAAGAAAGTGAATTACTATAATCGATAATTTTAAAATTATGTATGACTGATAATAAATCAAAATTTCTAATATATTTATAAATTGGATACTCGGAAGTTAGAAATTGGAACTTTATGAGATACAATATATATATATATATATATATATATATATATAGAGAGAGAGAGAGAGAGAGAGAGAAAGTTGGGCTATGGTGAGTTGCGAAGTAAGAGCTTTGTATTACTTTACATTCATATTTTCTACTTTTGAAAGTTCAAAAAGTCGATCCGAACCACTCAACATGATCTATATATTGAAATGTGCTTGGAGGCCAAATTTTATATTTTTTGAAAATTTATTACTATTTGTTTAGATTTTTTTAAATCACTGTTTTTGGTGGTCCATAATCCATGAAAAAATAACGATTTTCTACCCATCTAAAGAAATAGAAAAAAAATCCAAAAAAATGTAAAATTTGATCTCCAAGCACATTTCAATATGGAGATCATGTTGAGCGGTTCGAATCGGTTGTTTAGACTTTGAAAACAGAGATATATATAAGCGTGAAGTAAAACAAAAATCGTACTTCACAGTTCACCATAGCCCAACTCTCTCTCTCTCTCTCTCTCTCTCTATATATATATATATATAGATAGAGAGAGAGAGAGAGAGAGAGAGAGAGCAAAGATAGGGTGTGATGTGCTCATCAAAAGGGATTGGTGAGCACAACTCCAAAAGTCTATCGAATTACCTTCAAACGACGAATCCAAACTGTTGAAATCTGTCTACTTCATGAGTGATGCATGTACATAAAATTTTTTGGATGTTTCGAATTCATTTAGTACAAAGTCAAGCACTCAAAACAATAAACTTTTTGTAAGTTATTTTATAAATTGTTTTATGTATTCATTTTTCATCATTTGTTTGACCGCTTTATCTTGTACTAAATGAATTAGAAACTTAAAAAATGTTACATGTGCATGCATCACTCATGAAGTAGATGGATTTCAACGATTTAGATTATTCGTTTGAAGACAATTCGATAGACTTTTGGAGTTGTACTCACCAACCCCTCTTGGTGAGCACATAACACCCTAGCTTTGCTATATATATATATATATATAGAGTGATGATACGATGCTTTGGGAAGTAAAGAAGCTATTTTACTTCTCGCTCATATTTCTATTTTCAAAGTTCAAATTGTCAATCCGAACTCCCCAACATGATCCTCATATTGAAATGTGCTTGGAGACCAAATTTTACATTTTTTGGAAATTATTTACTATTTTTTTAGAATTTTTGAAATCAGTGTTTTTCTGAATTTTTTTATTTTTTAATTTAATGAAAAGATGTGATTTTCAAAATTCTAAACAAATAGTTAAAAATTTCCAAAAAATGGAAAATTTGGTCTCCAAGTACATATCAATATGAAGATCATGTTGAGAAGTTCGGATTGACTGTTTGAACTTTGAAATGAAAATATGAGCGGTAAGTAAAACATCCTCTTGACTACGTAGTTTGTTTTTCCAATTCTGTTGTCAAAAAAACTATCTTTTTCAATTCAATGTGTAATATTTATTTCTTAAACTTGCGCGCTCTGAATTACAAAATTATGGCACTTAGAAAGAATCCGAATTTAAATCCTCATCCATCTCCGGTAAAAAAAAAACCCTTATGCATCATAAAATCTTGATTTATTTGTTCTTTCCAAAAAGATTATTTTCTTAATTTAATTTGAAAAATAAAAGAAATAAGTAAAAAACACAAAGAAAAAATATAGCATAAAATAATTCTTAGGAATGATATTTTATAGAAAACCGAACTTGGAAGGTAGTGGATTTTATATAAAAAATTTGTATTTTATAGAAAACCGAACACTGTTTACAGAGGGAAAGAAAACCGAACTTGGAAGGCAGTGGATTTATAAGGTAGCGATTTTATCCTTCATTGAAAGAATAAAAAATATGTAGCATCTTTAAGAGAATATTCAGTTTTATAATTGACTAATTGTAAGGGCAAATGATTAATTTTCTTACTTGAGACGCACAAACAAGCATATGCTTAAATTTTACTTTGTATGCGTCAAAAGTAGAGAAACGAAGCATCTGACCTCTAAAACCGACCAATTAGAAGATTGGACATTTAAGTTACACATGCTATATATTTATTATGTTTTAATAAATGATAAAATGGGTACATTAAAATGAGTTATAATAGATAAGTTAATAAATTGTGATTTTTTTTAATTTGAAACAACAAATATGATGTTATAAATTTTTGAGGAAGAAATTAATACGTGTTAAATTAACGGAAAAATAAAGAGAACACAAGACTCCCAAGAAAGCTCCCTTCCCACCCGATTTTATTTCTCTGTTTTTCAATAATCAATTACACGGCTGTAGCATCTCCTATTTATCAACACAACTTGGTATCTTGAGTAAATCAAGTATATGCGTTAAATATAGAATACAATAATTGATATTAGAGGGAAATCAACTATTATCTATATATGGAATAATATATAGGCTGTGCATATCCATCTTCCTTTCTTCACATCTTCTTTCCTTCTTCAATTATATATGAATCCTAGCATATCTTGTTTGATTCCCAGATCTTTAGTTGCCAAGTGTATTCTCAACACTCCCCCTCACGAAGGCAAGTAGATATCCACCATTCCAATTCTTTCTAGCATCTCTTCGAAAGATTTAGTTGCCATTGCCTTCGTTAAGATATCCGCCACCTGTTCTGTAGATCTAACAAACGGTAGAGAGATAATATTAGAATCAAGTTTTTCTTTAATAAAGTGTCGATCTACCTCTATGTGTTTCGTCCTGTCGTGTTGTACTGGATTGTGTGAGATGTCAATAGCAGCCTTGTTATCACAATACAATTTCATCTCATCTTTGTATTCCACTCCTAACTCAGTGATCATTTTTCTCAACCACAGTAGCTCACAAATTCCTTTCACCATTCCCCTGAATTCAGCTTCAGCACTGGATAATGCTACCACATTCTGTTTTTTACTTCTCCAAGTTACCAAGTTACCCCCAACAAATGTAAAGTAACCAGAAGTTGATTTTCTGTCCATGATGTTTCCTGCCCAATCTGCATCTGTATACCCTTCGATATTTATATGTTTATTCTTTTCAAACTTGATTCCTTTACCAGGTGTTCCTTTGAGGTATCGTAATATTCTTAGGACAGACCCCATGTGATCTTCACTCGGGTTGTGCATAAATTGACTCACTACCCCTACTGCATATGCTATGTCTGGTCGGGTGTGTGACAGGTGTATTAACTTACCCACTAACCTCTGGTACCTTTCTTTGTTTGTGGAGCATTGTTCAGGACAAATTTCAAATTTCACATTTTGTTCCATTGGGGTACTAACCGGTTTACAATCCATCATTCCGGTTTCGGCCAAGAGATCGAGAACATACTTCCTTTGAGAAAGAAATATACCCTTTTTATTTCGTGACACTTCAATCCCTAGGAAATATTTTAGACCTCCTAGATTTTTCATTTCAAATTCCTTCGAGAGATTCATTTCAAGCCTTTCAATCTCAACTCTATCATCACCTGTAATAATCATGTCATCAACATAGATAATAAGAATTGCAATTTTACCTTCACTCCTTTTAAAGAACATGGTGTGATCGGAATCTCCTTGATTATACCCATAGTTTTTCATTGCCCTACAGAACCTTCCAAACCATGCTCTTGGCGATTGTTTCAAGCCATACAAAGCTTTCTCCAACTTGCACACCTTGTTTGTTGATCCAATGTGTTCGTAACCAGGGGGTAGGTCCATATAGATTTCTTCTTCCAAGTCTCCATGAAGAAATGCATTTTTTACATCGAATTGATGTAATGGCCAGTCAAAGTTAGCTGTAAGGGACAATAAAACTCGAACCGAATTTAGTTTTGCAACAGGTGAAAAAGTCTCCTGAAAGTCAACCCCATACGTCTGTGTATATCCCTTTGCTACTAACCTGGCTTTATATCTTTCGATCTTTCCCTCTGCATTGTACTTAATTGTGTACACCCATTCACACCCAACTGTCCTTTTTCCCGGTGGTAAATTAACTATTTTCCATGTACAGTTTTTTTCCAGAGCCTCCATTTCTGTATCCATTGCTCTAGTCCATTTTTCACTCCCTTTTGCATCTTCAACTTTTTCGGGTATGGCAACAGAGGACAATTGTTCTGCAAAGTTTTTTAATGGTTGTGGCAATTTTTTTGTTGAGGTATAGTTTGCAATAGGATATGTTATTTCTTTACTCGTCCCATCTTCCGGGATGTATTTCCTTGGTGGTTTGCCACGATTAACACGTGAAGGATATCTAGTCTGGGTTTCAGAAGAACATACCTCATTGTTATCTTCCACAGATTGTGACCTCGGGACAGTAACATCTTGTTGCATTGCCTCATTAAGATCTATCCAGAGTCTAATTCCATTTGGTGAAGAGTCTGGCTGACCCGTATCTCCTGCTGAATCTTCATCCTTGTCTGAACCCGAGTCAGCTGCTGGATTTTTTTCCAAATCAGCTGCTGTACCCGAACTGGCTGCTGGTTCTGCACCCGAATTAGCTGCTGGATTTTTTTCCGAATCAGCTGCTGTACCCGAACTGGCTGCTGGTTCTGCACCCGAATCAGCTGCTGGACCTGTACTTGAATCAGCTATTAGACTTGATAAAAAATCCAGATCAAAGCCCGGTTCACCATTGCTGCTGCCCTCCTGAATCGGGACTTGGATTTGTTGGAAATATGACTCATGTTCCACAAAGGTAATATCCATGGTGGTGTAGAATTTTCTGGTACCGGGATTGTAACATTTATACCCTTTTTGGTTTGCCCCCATGCCTAAGAAAACACATTTTTCAGCCCTTGGGTCTAATTTTGTGCGAAATGGTTTTTGTATATGGATGTAGGCAACACAGCCAAATATTTTTGGTGGTAGATTAAGGACAGATGACATGGACACATGAGAAGAAAGGACTTGAATAGGTGTTTTGTAATCATTTGCACTTGTGGGGGTCCGATTAGAGAGATATACCGCATATGAAAGTGCATTATCCCAAAATATACGTGGTACCTTATTCTCAAGCAGTAGTGATCGGGTTATTTCAAGGAGGTGCCTATTCTTACGTTCTGCAATTCCGTTTTGCTGTGGTGTCCCTATGCATGTTGTCTCATGAATAATTCCATTCTCCTTAAAAAAATTCTGCAAACATTTATTCATGTATTCTGTCCCATTATCACTTCTTATGATTTTTATTTCTTTTCCAAATTGAGTCTGCACCATTTTGTGAAAATCTTGAACAACTTTAGAAACTTCATCTTTTGTTTTCAGTAAATAAAGCCAAATCATTTTGGAACAATCATCAATAAAGGAAATATACCATCTACAACCAGATTTAGAAATAATCGGGGATGGTCCCCAAACATCTGTATGCACCAAATCAAAAGGACTTGCACATTTATTCATACTACTATGATAAGTTGTTCTATGACTCTTGGACTTGATACAAGTTTCACAAACAAGATCTTTAGGATCTAGATTCACAAATAAATCAGGTAACAACCTTTTCATATACCCGAATGATGGGTGTCCTAGTCTTTTATGCCATAACCAAATTTTATCCCTACTAGATATTTGATCCCCTCTAGCTATATAATTACTGCCGGTTTTGAATTCATCCAAGTAATACAACCCATCTCGTCTAGTACCATGGCCAATGATCCTTTTCGTGAGAATATCCTGGAATACGCAATAGTCAGGAAACATAAGCACACTGCAATTTTGATCCTTTGTGAGTTGACTAACGGATATCAATTTTGTTGCAAGAGAAGGGACCACAAGCGTATTTTTCAACTTGATTTGGTTTGATAACACAATTTCCCCTGCACCTTCTACAGGATAAACTTCCCCATTTGCATTAATTATTCCGGTTTTACGTGGTGTACACATGGTTTCTAAAGCAGTTTTTTCGTGTGTCATATGGTCGGTTGCACCCGAATCAATAACCCAACCTTCATTTTTCCTGTTCACATATGAGATATTACACTTACCCATGCTGATTTTAAAACCGCTATTTTTACCTTCACAGTTAAGGTTCGGTTCTGGCTGCTGTTGGCTGCTGCTGGCTGCTGCTTGCTGCTGGCCGGTTCTGGTTGCTGCCGCTGGCTGTTGCTGGCCATGCTGGTTCGGGTCTACTTGCTGCTTGCTGGCCTCTCGGCTGTTAATAGCTGCTGTTGTGGCTGCTACTCCTTTGCCTTTTTCTTCAATCTTTTTCTTGTCACCTTTCCACCAATCAGGATAACCTACCACTTCAAAACAATTCTCCTTTGTGTGCCGACTTTTTCCACAAGTCATGCACTTCAGTTTGGATTTGTCAATATGAAAATTTTTCTTTCCTTGGAAATCATACATCTTACCAGGTTTGTATCCCTTGGAAACCATTGCTAATGAGTTTGAATCCGTACCTCCCTTAACCATAATTCCTTGGCGATTGGCTTCTCTTCTTACATACCCATATGCTTGCTCAATAGATGGAAACGGACTGAGCAGCACCACCTGTGCCCTTACACCATCTAACGAGTCATCAAGTCCATCAAGAAAGGTGTACACCCTTGTCTTCTGAATAAAGGTGTTGAATTTGTCGATATCTACGGCATACTCCATGGGGTTTGGGCATCGAAAGTCAATCTCTTGCCACAATCCTTGAAGTTCGTCGAAATATTCTTCAATAGCTCGCCCTTCTTGTCTCACACGCATGACTTGACGGTTGAGGGCATAAACCTGAGCCTCATCATTGTTGTCGTAGTATGTTGTTGCTATTGCCTTCCACACATCTCTAGCAGTTGGATACCGAATATAACTCCCCCTTAATCGAGGTTCAAGGGAATTAATAATCCAGCCTTTTACTACAACATCGTCAGTTGCCCATCTTTGGTATGATGGTTCAGCTATAGGTGGTGGGGTCGGTTCTCCTGTGAGATGCCTCATCCTTTCTCTGCCACGGACGTACATCGTCACCGCTTGGCTCCAAAAAGAGTAGTTTGTGCCATCAAATTTTACATCAATAGCGCTTGAATGAATTGTACCCTCGGTCATGGCAGCAGGTTGAGTTATGATTTGTGTTGCCGGTTGAGGGTTGTTTTATGGCAGCAGCTTGTATAGCCGCCATTTGAGTCATCATTCTTGCCATCTGCTCAATCAACGCAGCCGTGGTGGTTGATTCTTGGGATTCAGCTTCTGACATTGTTTTATCAAGAAAGTGTGGACAGCTCCTTAGAGCAGTATAGCACGGGAAATTGAAGTTAAAGACAAGAAGGGCAACAATTTCCCTAGCTATACCACCAGGCAACCACGCTCTGATACCATGTTAAATTAACGGAAAAATAAAGAGAACACAAGACTCCCAAGAAAGCTCCCTTCCCACCCGATTTTATTTCTCTGTTTTTCAATAATCAATTACACGGCTGTAGCATCTCCTATTTATCAACACAACTTGGTATCTTGAGTAAATCAAGTATATGCGTTAAATATAGAATACAATAATTTGATATTAGAGAGAAATCAACTATTATCTATATATGGAATAATATATAGGCTGTGCATATCCATCTTCCTTTCTTCACATCTTCTTTCCTTCTTCAATTAGATATGGATCCTAGCATATCTTGTTTGATTCCCAGATCTTTAGTTGCCAAGTGTATTCTCAACAATACGTAATTTTTAATTTTTAAAGAGTATACATGAATTTTCCCTTTTCTATTTACCGCCAGCACCGAGTTACACAAACCACATTTGTGCCAATTTTTCTCCGGAGTGCTGTTCTAGTTGATGATTAACTGTGAAGAATTGAGGTTTCTTTAAGGTGGGTCACACTTGGAAGAAAGCAAGCTTAATTGGTCTTTTAATTGTGCAAGATTTGTTGCGACTAATTTATTTTAAACTAAAGTCTCTTCCAATTCTAAATGTTTTATGTTCAACTATGCATTATACAGAAGGCATATACGATGAACAACTTAGGCTTAGATTTCAGAAGAGAAAATAAAAAGATGGGATAATTTTATGTATACGCTTACAAAATTTCAAAATTACATATTTTTACATGTAAAATATATAATATTAGAGTAGAACTAGGGTGCTCCTAAGCTCACTAAGCCTTTCCGTGAGCGCGACTCTAAAACCTATCAAATTGACTTCAAACGACATTTTCAAACCGTTAGATGTGCAATCTATATTAAAATGTGCTTGGAGACCAAATTTTACATTTTTTGGAATTATTTTACTATTTATTAAGATGGTTTGAAAATCGCTGTTTTCCAATGGTGCAGAATTTTAATAAAAACAGCGATTTTCAAACCATCTTAATAAATAGTAAAAAAATTCCAAAAAATGTAAAATTTGGTCTCTAAGCACATTTTAATATAGATTGAACATCTAACGGTTTGAAAATGTCGTTTGAAGTCAATTTGATAGGTTTTAGAGTCGCGCTCACGAAGGGCTTGGTGAGCTTAGGAGCACCCTAGTTCTACTCTATAATATTATATGTATCTAACTAAATTATAATTTTTTTAATTATTTTCCCTTTTAAATTTTGAAAATTACATATTTTTTTCTCTTCATATCTAAAATATACAAACTACAAATCTCATTGAATATATAAACTAGAAATCTCATGATTATGTGACCGCTGAGCCCATCAGCGACCGGTGAAATACCCATCCGCGACCGATTTGGCCGGTCGCTGATGAGTGTGAATGCTGTAGTGATTGGTCTTTTAATTAAGCAAGATTTGTTGCGACTAATTTATTTTAAACTAAAGTCTCTTCCAATTCTAAATGTGTTTATGTTCAACTATGCATTATATAGAAGGCATATAAGATGAACAACTAGGCTTAGATTTCAGAAGAGAAAATAAAAAGATGGGATAATTTTATGTATACGCTTACAAAATTTCAAAATTACATATTTTTACATCGAAAATATATAATATTATATGTATTCAACTAAATTATAAGTTTTTAATTATTTTCCCTTTTAAATTTTGAAAATTACATATTTTTTCTCTTCATATCTGAAATATACAAACTACAAATCTCATTGAATATATAAACTAGAAATCTCATGATTATGTGAGATTCAATTTAAAGCTTGCTTCTTGCGCATGCAGCTGTGTGCTTTAAAATTCATGCTGCACAAATGTTTGAAAATCCTTTTTAAAAACCCATGCCCCCTTCCAAAGATGACAACTTAATTTGTGGCAGAAACCAAGCATTAATTTACATGGAGGGAATAAATCTAAAAGATATATAGTGACTCAAACTCGAGGCAGGTCTGAGGTACCTTCATTTTATTTTGTTTAATTAATTCATGGTGCACTGCCCAACTGCTCATTTGCTTTTGACTCATTAGTCAAACCAATGGCATGCAGATCTCGAGATTTACTCACTTCATTTGTTTAATCGAGTTCAGATAGCATATCTGCACCAAGTTGTCAATATGTACTAAAGAAGGAAGCATGAGCAACAACAAGGCCAACAAGGCGACAACCATCTGCTTGTTATTATATATTTTTTCCTTGATAATTGGACCCGAGGACAACGAATCATAAACAATATGAATTATATATTTTTTCCCTGACAATATTCTGTTTGTAAGATGTGTACAACGGGAGAACGTGAACGTCGAGTTATATAAATCCATTTTATCTTGTCAAGATCAATACACAAATTAAGGCTACCAACAAAGTAAGCAAGAAAGCATGAGCATTTCAGCTAGCTTAGCTTCCACTTCCTGTCCACCAGTTATCCCAAGCATGAGCAATTCAGCTCGCTTAGTTTATAACATACATTGATAACATAAGGCTCCAAGTATAGTTTTCTCAGGCCCGCTTAGTTTATTTTTGCGGCATTAAATAACAAATTTCGAACGATCATATTTTAAGTTTTCTTTTTTGTCCTTTCTTGAAATATTGTACTTACCTCCCAAACTCTCAACCCAATTTTTGTTATTTATTATTAAAGTCTATAGATACGCACACAACACCCACAACACACACTCTACTCCTGCAACATGCATAATTCGAACCTGATTTTTAACAGACTTAAAAAATAAATAGGTAAATGTAAATTACAAAATACCTGATTTTGTAATTCGATCAAGTCTTGACACTAACCAGACCAATATCTCCATCTCCGTTAAAAATAATGAAAAAATGACTTCCATCAAATAGGAACAAGTTCACACTCCACTGGAGATCTCCCGTAATTATAAATGGAGAAATAATATTCCAGGTAAAGGTCTGCAGAATTTTTTTTATAAAGGTGGAAGGAGATACATATATGGTTGCATATACATCTAGAGACAGTTATTTAGTTTATTTTTTGCTGTTTGACTAAAGTAAAGAATGGGACTGTACTAGCTGTAAGTTAGAGATTTAACATCATGAAATTGAAGCGAGGAAATTAGTTCTCAGTAATTTAATCAGAGTAGAACTAAGGTGTTCAAAAACTTATCGGTTGACTTCAAATGACACATCCAAACCATTGAAACCGATCTACTTCACGAGTGATGCATTTACATGTCAAATTTTTAATTTTTCGAACTAGTTTAGTATAAAGTCAAGCTGTCAAAAAATAATGAAAAATGAACTCATTAAATTAACTTATAAATCATCTTTTTTTTACCGCTTGACTTCATACTAAATTAGTTCAAAAATTTAACAGTTTGGATGCGTCAGTTGAAGTCAATCCGATAGGATAAGAATCTAAATTAGTGTTAGGTCATATGTTGTTCTCTGTAATTTAATCACACATTAAGAATAGTACATATTTTATTCTCTGTAATTAGAGATTTTATAAAAATCTAAAGTAATATCAGTTAAAATAGTTCTTTGTAATTTATTCACACATTTAATTAGTGCTGTTGTTAATAATTATTTCACTTCATTTAATAGAATCATATCCTTTTATACAACATTCGTTGTTAGTCAACTCATATTTTGTTATATAACTTCTTTTTTTCGACGTTAAGATCATATTGAATTTTAGTCAAATTTGAAATATACATAATAATAAATTTGTAATGTCTTGTTATATAATTTCTCATTTGGCAGTAAAAAGTGTGTTCTAGTTGTAATGCATGTATTATATTATATAATTAGTGGATTATTTGAGTGTAATATTTTGTCTTAACATGATTTTTTGACAAATTATTTTTTACCAGTTTTTTTCCTATTTTTTTAGTACAACAACCTTCTGCCAAAAAAATTGGAGTATTCGTTCCTATTCAGTCGATTTGTCTGATTCTGATTCCACGGTCAAGTGACCGATTCCGATATTCAGAACCATGTTATGTTAATAAGGGCCTGCAACTTCCGGGAAGTTATAAAAAGCTGTGCAGTAGTCAAAACAATTGAAGAAAAACTCAACGAGTTGAGGAACAAGTTAAGGCAGCACGAGCTGAGCAGATCGGTAAGTTTGAACTCGACTCATTCCAAATGGAGCCGAGCCAACTCGTTAGCAGCTCGACGAGCCTAAAGCGAGCTAATTACCAACTTTTTCCGAGCCAATCTCGTGTGTAAAATAAATCTTCTAATATTGTCACACTACTAGTAAGAAAGGTAGATAGCCTTTTAAACTAAAGCCTCTTTCTGTTCTAAATGTGTTTATGTCGGTCGAACTATGCATTACATAGAAGACCTATAAGATGAACCACTTATATAGACTTAGATTTCATAAGAGAAAATATAATAAATGGACAATTTCAAATATACGCTTAAAAAATTCAAAATTACATCTTTTCGCCTCTAAAATTATATCATAGTATTATATAAAAATTCTAATATTTACCCTTTTAAAATTTTGAAGTTACATATTTTTTAACTTCAAATTCAAAAATATTCAAACCTGGAAATCTCAATAGATTAGAACTCCGCATATTCAGATCTGACGCGCCTTTATTTTTAGTTTGTTTAATCAATTCAGTTGCTCACTTGATATAGTCTACTAATTTAAACTTCATATGGTGCACTGCCCAAAGCTGCTCATTTGTATTTAATTCATTATTCAAACTCAATGGCAAATCTCGAGATCTACTCATTTAAATTGTTTAATTCAGTTGCTTTAACCGAGTTCAGATCGCATATCTGCAGCAAGCTAGCTGTTATTGTGTACTAAACAAGAATAGGAAATGACTAACTGAGTTGTTCGATGTATAAATAATCTTCTCCATCTTGATTATGAATTAACCTACTTTATAAGTTCTCTTAACTCTTGAAACTGGTTAAGTTTCGCAATTAATGGGGACAAACCATTGACTTTAATTTGTCACATCTAGGTCTCATAATTGCGCTGCCCCTATTTGAAATTTTTTAAGAAAATATTCACGTACACTTGAGTTTCATGCATGATGATATCATACACCAAGTCTAAACTAGATGCATATTAACTAAAAATAACATCTAAACAAATTTCTATGGTGTTCTCTTATAATAAATATAAAATCTAATGAATACTGCATGTAGTATTTACTATTGTGTAATTAAAAGATAAATTAGGTGTTTTCTTGTATTATGTAATTTGGTAATAAGGTTAATTGTAACAACTTGAAGAGAATTTGTTCTGTATTTTGACTTTTTTTTTATTATTTTACCGAATCAATAGTTTGATTTTATATATAAAAAAATAAAATATTATCAAAATTTGAAAAACGAAATGCCACAACAACAAGAAGACTCTAAAAAAAAAAAAAATTCAGACAAAAGTGAGGTCTTATCTTTCTGCAAAGGACATATCATTTATGAGGAGGGTTCAAATGCCTCAATTTTTCATGCCTCCACCATGCCTCCATTTTTTAAAACTTTAATAACTCAAAATTTAAAACTTAAAAGTCAAAATAAAACCGTTGGATATGATCTATATCATTTTATCTATGCACGTGTAAAAAATTATGACATTTCAATTTTGTTTTGGTTGTCATCAAGAGCTTGTAAAAAACGTACTAATGTGGATAATTTCTAGACGTTGATTTTTCAACTTATTGATTCACATAAAAACAAAATCAAAATGTGATAATTTTTTATGAGCACATAGATAAAATGATGTAGATCATATCCAACGGTTTTATTTTGACTTTTAAGTTTTAAATTTTGAGTTATTAAAGTTTTAAAAATAGAGGCATGGTGGAGGCATGAAAAATGGAGGCATTGGAACCCTCCTCATCATTTATATGAACCATGAATATCACATTTAACAGTGCAGATCCCACTAACAGCTCTAGTTATTTAGAATTTCTAAATGAAATTTTGAAGTCTTGCTTCTTGTGTTTGAAAAGTACTTACTGTGGTTTTTATTTTCTTCTACCAATTCCAACTAATAAATGAAGATTTTTATAGTCAAGTCTCTAAAAGACAAATTGCATATAATAAATTATAGAATTTTGTGCTTACGTTAGAAATCTGGATTTGCCATTATTTATTGCTTTGAAACAAGTAATTTTTTCCACTTGTTTAGAAAAATAACCGTTTTGTTTTATAATTTTTCTGTTTTGTCATTTAAAGGGGCTTATTTGTAAATTTATTTTTTCTTATAATTTGCATGTTTTTTTGGACCTCTATGTAATATGTGGAAATTAAATAAACTTATTTTTGTAATTTACTGTTAGTAAGAGAAAAATTAATAGAAAATTGTCTTACGCCTCCAAAATTCGCGTTGTGTCTGTGTTCTCTGTGTTGCTCAAAAACCCTAACATTTTCCTTGATAATAGGACAAGAGGACAACGAATCATAAACAACATCAAGTATATATTTTTTTCCTTGATAATCTTCTGTTCGTAAGATGTGTACAGCTACCGTGAGAACGTGAACGAATTTTCTTAACTTGCGAGTTATATATATAAATCCATTTTATCTTCTCAAGATCAATACCCAAATTAAGGCGACTAACTAAGCAAGCAAGAAAGCATGAGCAATTCAGCTACCTTACCTTCCTCGTCCAGCCCACCTGTTATCCCATGGAGGGCCCAACTGCTCATTTGAATTTAATTCATTAGTCAAAATCAATTAATGGCAGATCTGGAGTAGATCTACGCACTTCATTTGTTTAATTAAGGGCATTAATTAATTATAAGCCTGAGTTCAGATCACACATATCTGTACCAAGCTGTTAATGTGTACTGAACAAAAATAGGAAATGGCTAACTAACAGTGTTGTTGTATGAGGAAATAATCTTCGGTTTCTTAAGAATTAACCTATAGTTCTCTTCTATGTTGTATGGATACAGGTATGGGTATCGTATCGGATACAATATGCAACGATATGGTAATTTTTAAAATCTTGAATACGATGCGCTTATCATATATATTATTTTTATTATATTATTTATTCAACACTTGTATTCCACGGAAGTTTAAAAATTGATTCAACACTTGTATTATTACAAATTTAGCAGAAAAACAAATACATAGTTACACAATCATTCACTCAACTATCATGAATTTACAACAAATTGAACTAGTTATTTAATTTAAAACTTAAAAGATGCACATATATACCACAGTCCATAACATTTATTATAAATTCAAATCAAATACACTAGACTAAAATTTAAGTCCATAAAATTGAAGTTAAGTCATACTTCATAACTTTGGGTTAGTTCCCTCCATCTATTTGTCTTATCTCCATGTATATGTTACATGGAAAGTCAAAACTTCCATGAGGCATTAATTATTAGGCTTTTCATCTAATAATTAATGGAGTTGGGCTACACTACTATGCATAGCGCACTCCTGGTCCATATTATGACTTCATATTTCCGTTTTTATTTTTAAAACGGTCAATTGGAACCGCTCAACTTGAATCTCTATATAAAAATGTATTAGATGACTAAAATTTACATTTTTAAAACATTTTTTCATTATTTTTTAGATAAGAAGAAAACCACCACTTTTCCTAGAAATAAATGAAGATTTTTACTCTAAAGTGTCAAAAAGACAAAAATGTCATTTAATAAATTACCGAATTATGTGCCTACGTTTCCTAGAAATTTGGATTCGCTACTCCTTATTGCTTTGGAACAAGTAATTTTTTATTTATTTTTACTTTCTTCTTGTTTAGAAAGGTGTCCTCTTTTAATTACGAAATGAGGATAACTAATCATATATATACAACATAAATAAAATATTATTTTCCTTAATAAATGATAATCTTCTGTTTGTAAGTTGTGTACAGCTAGCTAACATGTGACAACGTGCGAGAAGTTTCTTAACTTGCGAGATATATAAATCCATTTTATCTTCTCAAGATCAATACACAAATTAAGGCTACCAACTAAGTAAGCAAGAAAGCATGAGCAATTCAGCTAGCTTAGCTTCCCCTTCAGCTAACTCAGCTTCCTCTTCCAGCCCACTCCCAACGGACCCACAACTACGACAGCTCCTCAAGGCATGCTCTGAAGGTGATGTCAACCTCTGCATCAACTTGATTGATACCAACCCTGATATCCTGCTCTCTACCACTCCTCACAAAAACAACTGCCTTCACATTGCCGCTATGCTCGGCCATCATGACTTTGCCCATCGAGTCTGGTCCAACTACCCTTCCAGAGTCCCTTACCTCTTCAATGGAACCAACTTTGATGATGAGACCCCGCTGATGGTTGCTCTGATGGCGCCTAACCTTTTGATGGCTTCTGCAATCATTACCGCTGCATCACAGTATATGAAACATGATGATTTGGAAGAAGGGAGGTCATTGAGCCACATGCTCCTGAAGGTCAATAAGTGCAATGAAAATGTGTTGCATCATGCTATACGCAATGGTTTTGAAAGTTTTGCACTGCAACTCTTGGACAGAGAACCACGATTATCCGAGCAAGTTAGCAACACTCCTGAGTCGCCAATGTATATGGCTGCCCGCAAAGGATATTCTAGAGTTGTAGAGCGATTGCTAGAAATCCCGTCTTCAGCAGATCGTGGCCCAGAAGATGGATCAGCTCTGAACGCTGCAGTGAGATCCAACCACCCAGGTTCATTACTTGTACTCAGTTATGTGCATGTTATTCAATTTAATGAAGCTATTAAATTATATGACACCCAAACGAGCCGTATGCTCATGAAACCTTATTGGGTGATAATCTTTTAATTTAACAAGCAGATCTGTAATCATTGAGTTTGTGTTAATATGATCGCTAGATAATGTCCATTCTGATCTCTTTCTTTTACAACTAAGTTGATCATTATTTATGGATAAATTTCGCTGGAGGTCACTCAACTTTGTTCTTTGTCTTTTACTCAAAAAAAACTTTGTTCTTTGTCACGAATTGGTAACTCAAGTTTGATTTGTCCCTTCATAGGCACTGAACTTTTAATTTGTTCTAATTAAGTCACCCTATAACTTTTCCATCCAAATTAACAGAATATTCTCATTTCGTCAAAAATATAACAAAATATGATCATTCCATCCAAAATTTTAATTGAATGTGCTCATTCCGTCCAAATACTAACGGAAAAGTTATATCCATTAATATTTTGGATGGAAAAGTTATAGGATGACTTGATTGGAATAAATTAAAAGTTCAGTGGCTATAAAAAGACAAATCAAACTTTAGTGATCAATTCGTGATAAGGGACAGTTGAGGGACCTCCACCGAAATTTACCCATTATATATTTTTAACTTGATCATTAATATGCTCTCTAGACAATTGTCTATTCGTGTAGCATAAATTACCAAATATATATATAATAATAAATTCAAATAAAAGTAAGTCCCGTGACAAGATACCAGCTCCCATTAATATGTATTTTTGGATGAAAATATTAATCAAGCGCTGATAATTATATAACATGCCAAACAATTAACCTTCCAAAGAGCCGATTAGATTAATCATTTATAAGACCAAATAATCATCACAACACTTATTACCGCTAGGTGCACATACAACTTTAATAAATATTTAACTTGCTTTGGACTAATCAAATATTTACAATCATTATATGCACACAATAAAACTTTTAATATTTTAAAATAAAATTAATTACAACAAGAGAGCTCACTTTGATGAGATGTTGCTGAAATTAATTTATTTAAAATATAAATTTTTAATATCTTTTATTTGAACTAAAAATTATATTCAAATTTAAAAATTACTATTTAACATAAATCTAAATCCATCTCAAACAAGTATATATTCTCATTTCGGTTCTTAATTTTCCATTTGGATGGACTAGCGCTTAGAGGTTGGTCTGTCATGACTCACCACCATCCCAACAAGAAGAGGAGATTTTGGTGTGGTGCCCGCCCGGTTCATGCATAACTCGACGCACACAAAATCGTTTTTCTCTGGTTTTCACACACGCTTTGCGCGGTGTATGCCCAGCTCAGCTGTCTACAACACATTGCACGTGCAGATGTCTACAACACATTGCATTGCTTCATGGTAAAAATTAATGATGAAACAACTGAAAACTTTCTTTTTTGCTGTACGTAATTGAAATTTATTGCTGTCTTGACCATCAAAATAAGATTATTTGCATAAAAATTCATCAGTAATACTAAATTTCTAAATACAACAGTGATTTCAATCAAAAAAATTCTAAATTTGAACATCAGTAATCGACTGTCAGGATCGTTTCATATTTAGTCTAAAACTTGATGTGGAAGAGTACCTGAATTCAAGTTGCCCTTGAGCGTGAGAGTGTCATGGGACTTCGTCTTCATATGCAAAAAGGCTCCTTTAGAATGTTTCTTTTGGTTATTTATTCTCCAAGATCTCTCGCTCTTTAATCTGATGGGATGAGAGAATTCAATCTGTCTTGTACCACGGGAATCAAATAATTAAATACGTCAAATAAATATGTTGGGTGTCTTATTTGATATGATTTAGTTCAGTGCATCATTAAAATGGATATTATCACTTCAATTTCTACACATTAAAGCTTCACAGCCAATATGACACAGTAATGTCCAAATTAGTCCACTGTGAAGCATAGCAGCAATTGTTGGATTTATTTCATGCATAACCATACCGCAATTCATAAACCCTAGATTTGCCATGATCCTCTAGTGAACCCCTAATTTGAAATTCTAAATTACCTTAGTCCATAGCCATGATCTTCCAGAGAGACACAATCATCGTTGATCACCCGAAGCCTTTAGATTTCCAAGTAATCCCTCTCAAGTTCGATGGAGAGAGCGAGAGAAGCAGCAGCGGCAATATTCCGTTATGCACAAGAAGAGACACCCGAATTGCAAGTTCTTGACCGAAATCTCTTTTCTCTAATCACTCAAGATCAATCTCTGTTCTCAAGAGAGAGAGATGGAGAGACCAAAACAAAATATAGAGAGAGAGAGGGAGATGATCAGATAGAGAGAGAGAGAGCAAGAGACCCCTTCATCTAATAATTGAATAGGTGCCTCTGTATATACAGAGTTTATGTGTAAACTATTTCCTTATTGGATTATTCTTATTTCCTTATTGGATTCTTAGTGGGTCTAAATCCAGAACTTGCCTATAAATGGGTATTTCCTTATTTACAAAACATTGCCATATTTAATTGTGTTCCCCAAGGACCAATAGCATAATTGTATTATTTATAAACTTTATATAATTTAGATCATCACTAAATCATAAAGTTATTAATACACATTCTACACATTAAAGGCTCCACTTCTCATGACGCATATTGCACCCGATAAATAATACTTAATTTGATCACTTCATAACATGTTTAATTAGATATTTGACAGTCTATTGTTCAATATATATTTATATTACATATAAGCCCATATATGTTGTAATTAATGGAAATTAATTCCAACAGCAATCCCCCCACTAACTTGGCATCCCAACTTCCACACCAACATTATACATCTGTTTGCAGCCTCCACTCATTGACTGCTTCTCATAGACTATAGGTAGTCTAAATGTTCTAATTTTATGGAAACATGTATTGTCAGGTATAGTTATGGAACTGTTGCAAGAACGACCAGAACTAGCATACAGGTGTAAAGATGATAAAAACAGTCCGCTGCTGGGAGCTGTAATTCTCAACAGACTCGAGCTGGTGAAGATATTTTTAAACTTCGATCCTAATTTGGGATATATTACCAATGAAACAACAAAAGATACTCCATTTATTGTGGCAGGACGAACAGGACACGTGTTGATTGCAAAAGAGATCGCGAGCACTTGCCCCGACTCCGTTTATACTACCAACAGAAATGGGAATAATGCACTCCTTGAAGCTATTGGACATGAACAATCCGATTTTATCGACTACATACTTGAAACGCATAAGCTTCATAGGCTTATTAACCAAGTCACCAATGATGGCAGTCTTCCCCTGCATCTTGCTGCTAGAAAGTGCGACCCGAAACTCCTTAGTTCTTTACTATCCCATGCACATGATTATACTGCTGTTAATTCTAGCGGAGAAGATGCAGTTGACGTAGTTTATCACAAGATGACTTTATGGAAGACTTTGAAATGGGTTAGTTAATTAATTTTCATGATATAGCTATGTTACACACAAGAAAGATCATGCATATTTAACTTTTTTTTTTAATTTTGTTTGATGTCACAGAATGAGTCGTTCACATTGTTGTCCAATGCAATTCCTTTCGGAGTGAAACTAATAACTGAGGAGGCAAAACAACAGATTAAGAATCAAGCAATTGAGGAGGTCAAGTCACTTACAGCAAAGTACACTTCCAACACCTCTTTGGTCGCTGCCCTCCTCGCTACTATCACTTTTGCTGCTGCTTTTACATTGCCAGGAGGATTCAGTTCTGATCCTGCCCATGCCGGACTGCCAATTTTTGCAAGGAAAGCTGCTTTCCAGGCGTTCCTCATCTTTGACACTATAGTCATGAGTTCTTCCCTTGCTGTCGCATTTCTCTGCCTTTCGACGATAAGGGAGGACTTGGATTTCCTGCTGAATTACCGGAAGACAACAAAGGCGCTCATGTGGTATGCCTATTTGGCTACTGCACTTGCGTTTGGTACCGGTTTGTTCACGGTGCTGACACCAAACAACTTGTGGCTTGCAATCCTCATACTGGTACTCTCCACTATCTTTCCGTTCTTCTCAAAGAGAATCGGTGAAAAGCCCTTATTAATGGATCACTACAGGCTTGGTGGTCTTTTTCAAGAAGACATCCTTCCAAATATTTGAAAAAGTAGCAAAGTGATATCGTAATTCATTGGAGATCTAGAGGTGGAGCATTATTTAAATAAATATCAGAGCCTTGGTGGTATGAATTTTAAGAAAATTAATAAAAAATATTTCAAATGTATTTGATTATGTTACGATCAAAATTGCTTTTGAACCCATTGGACTATGTATCTTGCTTATATGTAATATGCAATTTATATGATTGATGGGAGAAATTAAGAAATTCAGTTTACTGTGTCTGTCCTCCCTTTGTCTCTTCTTCTTTTCTTAAAAACCTTACCATATTGCTTGATTTGTGGTCATATCATATCTTTGTCCTTTGAAACCGAGAAGAAAAATAAGGATTACAAATGTGAATGAACTTTTCAATTAATTGTTTAAGGGACTATTTTCTGTGCAAAACATAATAGCCACACTGTGTGGGCTTCTAGATTAGAAGAATTGCATCATTGTATCTGTTACGAGAAGAGTCGGTACCAGTCTCCTTCCCCTGCCAAATGGTGTCCCAAAAAAGCCCAAACAATCTGGTTTTCCATTCCATGGGTGATGGGCATAGCTGCAAAATTTGAACTTTGAATTCCAATGCTGCGGTTTCAATTTGAATGTTGGAATTTCTTTTCTTGACAATAGTTGGCTCACTGGTCTCATAATCTCCACTTTAATCTCTCATTTCTTATTTCCAATACTCGTTTCAATTTCCTATTCTCTCCTTTTTTGCTCTCCTGCCTCACTCATACTCGAGCGTTTCGCCGTAGCCATCTGTTTTCTGCTCTCTCTTGTTGCCAACTGATACCTCTTCTTTTTCATTCACATATATCGATTACGATTTCCAATAATTGTTTCTTTTGATCATCTTTAATTAATTGATAGGCCAAAAAGAGCAAATTTTAAAGCAATGAACAAACATGGAACCTGTATTTTACTTATAATCTACAGACTTTAGCAGGTTGCACAGATTGATACAGGAACGGCACCAGTTGGCTTTGGTTTCTATAATATCGAATATCCAACTTTGGTTCTCTGCAAATTTCAAAGTTCCCAAGCAATCTTTAGAAGATTCAAACATTTTTTAGGCATTCACATTTCAAGACACTTAAAAAACATTTTTCCCTGAATGTCAACAATACCCTATATATTGCAAAGCACAAATCAGAACTACAACCCATGAATTCAGAAATTTGAGTATTTGTTAGTTTTCTCTTTATTCAGCTCATCACGGGAGAGCTTTACTTTTTCACAAAATTTACACTCCAGCCCCCCTGATCATGATATTGTATGTAACGTGAATCCAGTGAAGTACAAGTTTTATACATCAATTTTCGATATGATATGATATGTCACACAATGCAGAAGGTTTTTTTAGCATATGTTTATTAAACATCAGTTTTTTCAAGAACAAGGTTTTAGGCCTTCTACATAGATAATAGAAAGAAAAAAGACCTGTACCAACCAAATCAGTGCACATCCAATGATAAATATTTAGCACAAAGTTTCATCCAATAACATTAAGAAAACTGTTTAGCACATTTAAATATTTAATACAAACTTGGAAACCTGTTTTTGTCTTATGAAGGTCAATACACAAATTAAGGCGATTAAGCAAGAAGGCAACCATAAAAATTACATCAGACATCAGCTAGCTTAGCTTCCCCTGCCTGCCGCTGCCAATCTGACTGATGGACGGAGAACTTCATAAGGCATGCAGCAAAGGTGATTTCAGCCTCTGCAACAACTTGATTGATTCCAACCCTGATATCCTGCTCTCTACCACTCCTCATAAAAACAACTGCCTTCACATTGCTGCCATGCTCGGCCATCACGAGTTCACAGAGCAGGTTTGGCCCAGAGCCCCTTCCCTCTTCACTGGCACCAACGATGATGGCGAGACCCCGCTGATAGCTGCTATGATGGCGACTAACCCTTTCATTGGCTTCTGACATCATAACTGCTGCAGCACAGTATATGCAACATGCCGATTCGGAGGAAGGGAGGCCATTGAACTGCATGCTCTTGATGGTCGATAGGCATGGAGAAAATGTGTTACATCATGCTATGTCCAATGGCTTTGAAAAATTGGCACTGCAGCTCTTGGACATAGAGCCACGGCTGTCTGTGCAAGTAAAAAACAATGGTGAGTCGCCCATGTATATGGGTGCCCGGAGAGGATATTCTGTAGTTGTGGAGCGATTGCTCGATATCCCATTTTCCACAGATTCTGGCCCAGAAAAAGAATCAGCTCTGCATGCTGCTGTCCAATTCGGATACTAAGGTTCATTAATTATAAGCCCATTTCTGTGCATGTTAATTTTCATATTAATTAACTAGAAATTTTTTTTGCAATTGTACAAACCGTTCTAGTTAAGCCCTTAGGCAATTCATTTGAGAAAACTAGGGCTTGGAGGCACTTGCAACAGTACTGCTAATAACACAACTCTCGCTGCAATACAAACTGTTAACCGTCATAATTTAAAGGTGGTATATATCAAATATTGCACCCAACTTACAATTAAAAAATCAAATATAATTTTTCAAATTTTTTTCTTGATTTGTCTTCTTCTTACCATATAATCTGTCATGATATTTCTGCAAGGGAATATGAGAACAGGATGAAAAAGCATCACCTTACATAGCTATTGCCTTGAACTAGAAGTCTCCAATAGCCTGCAAAATATAAATCACGGCGCAATATGACCACAGTTGTGGGCTCCACCAATGAAAAGAATCTCATACGGGCTGTGGAGGCCCAACTATGTTATTACTATTTGGTACAAAGATGCCAAACACTAGGAATTCGTATCCTCTGCATTAACTCAACAGGAAATCTTTTGAGTTAATGCATCTTGACCATCCGATCTACCTTAAGATTCATGAAGACTAGATCTGCACTAATATTAAAGGGTCCCCTATGTTATAGGCAGGAGCAGGATTGATTCCGTTTAAAATCAGACGATTGAGATTCATTAATTCAAAAAATTCTTTTTTGAGTTAATACAAAGGATACGCGGTCAAACATTTGAATGCAAGCTTAAATTGTTATATCTTTTGTTTGAAAATAATGGTTTTTCATTTGCATGTAGACCAAACAAAATGCACAGTCATGGGTTGCATGAATAATGTTTTATTTTTTATTATTTTAACATTTTTAATAAAAACTTTCTTTACATGATTGATATGTACTTAATAGAGAAAATTACAAGGACTAGACTTCTGGAACGGGCTTAAATGGGCCGAAACAACTTCCTAATTTATTAGGCCCGCTCTTGTTTGATAAAACAATTTTAATATCTAACAGTGATATCTTGTGTTATAAAGATTAGTTGCATGGATAATTTTTTATCAGTAGAAAATATATAAAAAAAAAGAGAGAAACAGAAAGAGTACAGTTGATTTGTTTATGATAGAAAGATCGGTATAGATTCTACCGATTCAAATTATCCAAAGTTTGGATTGATTCAGATTTTACCGATCCAAACTAATTTTTTTCCACATATTTAGATATGTTCGGATTTTCTGTGGCTTTATTATCTATGATTCCTTGATTTATGCTATGCTCCTCATATGATGAAAACACAGAGAATCCAGACACATTTCTGTTTTTCCGTAAAAAAAATACGTGGTTTGAATCGGTAAAATCTACACTGAATTACGGATCATTCTATTCATAAATTTTTTGATATACTATTTCTATCTCTATCTCTTTTATATATTTTCTACAGACAAAAAATTATCAGTTGCATGCCTCATTTTTGTTTTGTTCAACAAAACATAAACATGCTTCATAAAACCATGACAAACAGATAAATGTCTACCCAAGTAGTAGTTCTAGTATACTCATCAAAAAATAAAAAAATGCCTACTATGTACAAACTGTACATGTTATATGAAAGTGGTAACTTTTATTCAAAATAAAAGTAGTACAAAAAAGTACCGACATTTTTATTAATATCCAAAGTTAATTAGAAATTAATATTTATGTCCAAATCCGTTGGGTTTCGCCAAAAATGCCCAACCGGCCACAAAATGGCCGGTTCCCTCTTCCCCAGAAGCCGGCTATTTTGTGGCCGGTTTCCTATTTATTTATTTACCATAATTAACCCTATAAAACACCTCTAACCCTTCCCAAATGATACAAAAAATATATATATCAAAGCATCATGAGTAACAAGGTTTACTGTCTAACTCCTAAGAAAAGAACTTAGCCGCAGAACTACATGGTTACAATCACTTCTCTCTTTCTCACTTAATCAAATTTAACTAAAATTACAAAGATATATTCTTCTTCTGTCCATAGTGCTTATGTAGGAGTGAGGGGACGTCTGGAGATGAGTGGAGGCCAATAAACCTGATTTGGATACAGCTGGAGCAGTTATTCCCCAAATGGAGCCTTTGGTTACGGATCGTACTGGCTTGTACTGTATGTATTGAGACCATGTCACTGAGGAGTTTAATACATATCGCGCTATCTCCTGGTCCGTATTCGGCTAGGTCCATATCAATCAATGCAGGCCATAACAAAGACTTAGTTGATGAGCATCGCTTATCCGATTGACCCGATTCTTGCTCCATTTGATGTGAAATAGTCCCAGAACATGTTTCATGTGATAAAACATAAAGAAGGATGACAGTAGCCTTTTTATCTAATTAATTAAACATAAATGTGAGATAATATGCAAAACCAAAGCTAAAACCCTACGTAATTCATCATCATTTTGACTCTGATCAGTATGACAGTGTGAAACCTAAATACAACTGTCTGTGGAGGGGTCGTGAGCTTGCAATAGCCCGACAATTTGGGAGTTGGGAGTCTTCATACAGCTTGTTAAGACCACTTTTGATGATAATTTGCAACAACAATCCCGGCTCGAAGTACCAATTTCTGACCAGCCCGATACGGGATAAAGAAACAGGAGAAATTATGCTAGGTGTTGTTCAGTTCGGAGCCGTAGCCTGGGCTTTTGGGCTATGCATTGAAGCGTTTCAGTTATTGAGACCAGTGATCAGCATAGGTGCATGCTTCTTGTCTAGGCGATATGAGGGGAGGCTTTTGATAGCTTGAGGCTACGATGCCTAGAACCAATTGTTGCCTATTGCATTTACAATTATGCAGAAGGAGGATACTGAGAATTTGGGTTTTTTCTTGTAGTGACTGAGGAATGAAGTGATCAGATATAATAAATTTTTCTGTGTTATATCGGACCAGCAAAAGGGGATCAAAGCTGCACTAACAGCAGAATACGGGTGGTCTCATGAGCTTTTTGTGCACATGTATTGTATGCAGCATGTTGCTGACAACTTGGTCCAGCACTATGGAAAAGACAAGTGGTACGGATGGAGGTTCAGGGAAGGAGCGAGGAAGAAGAAGCCAAGAAGGTTGAAAGAGATGTTCGAAGAGTTTGCTCAGGTATGTCTAACTTATTACATTCGTTTCATTATTTTATAAGAATTTTTTGAAAATGAAATGACATATCTTTATTTTGTGCAGCTAAATCCCAAGTGTAATACATTTTTAAGGAAGGAGGGCAAGGTACGTCCCAGTGATCCGATGGAGCCGTCCAATTACGAGAAGAAACAGCTCCGAGTCGCTCAACAATGTCTTCCGAACGAGCCGTAGAATGCCCGTGGCTGCCATAGTGGATGATATGTTCTACACGTGCAACAGATGGTTTGTTGAGCGGCGATAGCGAGCAATGGAATTAAAAGACAAGAACCAGGTTCTTTCTGACTGGGTTTTGCAAAAGATCATAAAACATTGGGAGAAAGCCGCAAAAATGCATTTGGTGCGTTACACGCACGGCCAAGGTCAGTACCAAGTTTCATCCCCAAATGAGTACGTTCCTTGCACCCATAGCGACATGGACAATATGGAAGCCACTCACAGGGAGTTCATGTACATTGTGACACGCGGTCCCGACAGACAAATGGAATGTACTTGTAGATGTATCCAATTAACTTCTAATCCGTGTGCTCATGTCTTAGCTGTTTGTCGTGACGGGAACTGGTGCGAGGACAACTTTGTTGCAAGCTGGTATACTGTGAACTACCTTGAAAGTACTTGGGATCATGTGTTCGAACCAATTGGCAATATGCTAGACTGGCCTCCTAATACTGAAGCAAAAATCCTTCCGAGTAAGGGTTGGATTAGGGTTGGGAGGCGAAAACACATCCGCATGTAATGACGATGGATGAAATAGAAGGTAGACGAAGGTGGCATCAGCCTTGCCGTTCCACTTCTGATATGCAACGAAGAGGTATGTAACATTCATCAAAAATTATATTTCTTTTCAATTTATACCAACTTACTAAGTAACACATGCAAATACAGAGGCAAGAAACACAACAAATGCGGCAGAAAATGAGCGAGTTATAGCAGAGGGGAGTGGGTCTGGAGGGTCACGGCGTAGCACAGCTACAAGTCGTTTAGATGCAACTGCCATGTATGCCGAAGCAATAGGAGAGGCAGTTTCCATATGAGGAGAGGCGGTTGGGGTGCAATGAGAGCCATCTGGAATCCAACCGAGGAGGTCAACTACTAGACGTACAACAAGGGCATCTACAAGCCAAGCAGGGCCATCTGGAACCCAAGAAAGGCCATCTGGAGGCCAAGCAGGGCCATCTGGAACACAAGCAAGGCCATCTGGCACCCAAGTAGAGCCATCTGGTAGACCATCTGGTAGGTCATCTATTGAAAGTGGTTTATTTCGCGGATTTAATTTTAGACGTAATAGTAATAGGTGATTTATATGCTGATCAGAGTCAAAATAATGATGATTTACTTAGGATTTTGGCTTAGGTTTGCATATTTTCTCACACTTATATTTAATTATTTAGAGAAAAAGACTATTATCACCCTTCTCTATGTTTTATTACAGAAAATAAGTTTTGGGACTATTTTACATCAAATGGAGCAAGAATCGGGTCAATCGAATAAGCGACGCTCATCGACTAAGTCTCTGTTACGGTCCGTATTGCCTAATACGGACCCAGCCTAATACTGACCCAGCCAAATACGAACCGTATCACCTGATACGGACAGTAATCAAGGTCTCAATACAAACCGTATCACCTTATACAGACAGTAATCAAGGTCTCAATACGGACCATATCACCTGATACGGGTAGTAATGAAAGTCTCAATTCAGACCGTATCACCTTATACAAACCGTAATCAAGGCGCCCTTTGGGAAATAACCGCTGACAGCTGTATCCAGATCAGTTTCTTAGCCTCCACTCAACTCCAGACGTCCCTCCACTCCTATATAAGGCCCCTGGACAGAAGAAGAAGTTATCTTTGTAATTAGGGTTAGATTTGATTAAAGAGAGAAGAGAGGAGTGATTGTAACTATGTCGTTCCGCGGCTAAGTTCCTTTTCTTAGGGGCTAGGCAGTAAACCTTGTTACTTTTGATGTTTTGATATATATATTTTCTGTTGATTATGATTTCTTGTTGTTTAATCGAAATGTTTTTGTGATTTATTATCTCTTCATCTAACTTCGATGATCTAGTTTAATCCGTTAGGGTAGTGACAGTACTTTAATGGTAAGAGAAACTATGTTGCACGAATTAGCCTTGTTGAGATCTATTAGGTTTATGTGAAGAAAACCTTAGCGGGGAAACCATAAACCAGAACAACAAAACGCGAACCAAGTTCCATCATTTGCGTATGGTAAATCGCAGTGATCTGTGTAGTAACTTGTGTATTTAAGAGATCAGTCATTTGCGTAAGATAACTCGCAGTGTCCTATGAAGAATCTCGATGAAAGATCTGTCATTCTTGTGTAATATAACTCGCAGTGACCTCTGTGGTGTCTTTCGTAAAACAACAACAGAAAATCAAACCCGACAGGAATATATTATCAAAGCAGATTGAGTAGCAATGGTGTGCCAAAACCCTAGGAATTCTCATCTCTATCTTTATTTTAATTACTTTTAATTGCTTCTTAATTTACATTGATCACCACAACAACTCTCAATTTTTAGATTTCGTGTAGCCTTTCGAAAGATTGTGATTCGATCGCTCAAGACTCTGAACCAATATTCCCTGTGGATCGACCTCGAATATACTACTCGATAGGATTGTGCGCTTGTAGTCCGAACCGATAGCATTTCTGAGTTTATAAATATTAAAAGAAACATTGCTCTCTTTTGAGTGATCGTATGCATAATGTGAAAATTGTATGGACTCTATTTGCAATTTGTATGTACTTTATTGTTTTGTACGAGACTCTGAATTGTGTAGATTTTATTTGTAATTTAATTGTGACTCTGAATTCTTTCTCATGCCTTCATCTTCAGAGGAAACAACATGGGACTACTAAATAAAAAATAATTCTTATTTAATTAATACTCAAAGAAATTATAACCTAATTCATCCAACTACAATAAAATACTATTTCTTAGAACCAAGCTCGAATGCATCCAAATTTTAAACCCTACTGATACTACTGCATGGAATAAAATCTATAGCATAAATTCTTAATAAGTAGTACTACTTCTTACAATGAGCCTTGAAAGTACATGGAATAAAGTCATCATCGGATTTTGCCGGATCTGGATCAGTCACAACAGACGAAGTGGTAGCCTTACTAGTATAAGTACACGGAACAAACTCATCGTCCAATGCTGGAGGCTCTGGATCAACCTTCTTCTTTTTCAAACCAAAGCCGTAGAGGTTTTTCACAAAGTCATCGTCTGAAATTTCATACCGATTAGGCCGTCTACTCCATTCCTTCATCGTACATGTCACACAATTCCGGGGATCACGGCATACTTGACCGTTGTTCCTTTTTACCTCATTTTTACCTCAATCACTAATTGATCCTCCTCTCACTAGGCCACGATTGGACGACCTACCTCAATCACTAATTTACCTAAATAGTACCAAGCTATATGAGCTGTCTCCAACCTTTTTCCAAATAAAGTAATGCTCTTTTTGATTCATTCATAATTCATAGTGTACTATAGGGTACGTTTGGATGAGAGTTAGAATAGCTAGAATAGCGAAATTTTAGAATAGTAAATGAGAATAGAGAAAAAATAGTAATTTTCAAATTAGTGTGAAAATGGTGTTATTCGGATTAGTAAAAATGTTGTTTGGATTGTATATGTGGAATAGTGAATAACTGTAACCAATAAAAAATAGTGTTAACAAGGTGTTAATTAAGATGAAAGATAAGCAAGTGGGATATCAAATGAATTGTCACGACATGGAGATAGCGGAAAGTGGTATCAAATTTGCCATTTCGTGATTGTGTTGGCGGAAATCTAAAAATGAAACATTTTTTTCTCTCATTTCACATTTCCGAATAGTAGCTATTTCAACATTTACAAGGAATAGAGAATAAATAACAACTATTCTAGCTATTCTGAATAGCGAAAATATTGTTTGGATGCACATTGTTATTCTGAATAGCTTCTATTCTAGAAGACTATAGGAGGAATGCTTTATTGCTTAACCTGCCTCTCTGTTTTCTTATAAAACTATTCAGTTATCATACACCCAAAAAAAGTTGCACAAAAACATGCCTACTTTTCCTATGAACTGTTTCATCAAGACAAAGCAACTCCATGTCTCCATGCGACTATACTTGGTAATAAACTAGATACAAATGAAAATCTAAATAACTTTTCAACAAAATCTAAATAGTATGCAATAATCTATTAATAACATTATTAGACAAAGAGAAATAATCTAACACTTTTTTTGGGTTTTTTTTATATAGATTGTTGGGGTGATGTATGGTCTTTTATTAATCAAGCGTCCCTTATGCATATGGATATGTCAAATTCAAATTCAAACCAAAACATTCATTATTTATATTATATATGTATTGTTTTATTTATAGTAATATCTACAAATAATCTTTGGCCATAATATGATAATTACTAATATCCTTTGGCCTTGATATGATAATTGTCAAGTTTTTTCCTATGTCAAGTACACTATTCCACATAAATGATTAGTTTATCATTTGAAAATTTGCTAATATAGATGTACATGATGAACCTTGTAAATCTTTCCATACTAAGATTATCCTTCGAATTTTGTTTCGAAAGTTTAATTTTTATAATGATAATTTTCTATTAAAAAAATTATTGTAGTCAAGTTAATTTTGGAAATGAATAAACCATATCTATGCTAATATATGTGGATAAGAAATGGATGATTGACACTTACGAATATGAGCATAGAATGAATAATTGACAAATTCTACTAACAATGATGCAAGCATAACATAGATAAGAATTTAGATTAATTATATAAATAATACAATTATAAAATTAATGACAAACTTTATGTACTATGTAAAATTCGTAATAATGAACATGTACACAAAATGAGTCTTTAAATAAAGAAACTAAGATTTGACATGTGCAAATATCAACTCAAACGATTCCAACATCTTCCTTTTTCAAGGGATTATTAATTTATCTATATATGGATAGAGTAGGGTTATAATGTTATATTACTTTCATGCCCTCACATTCTTATCTCTGTTTTCAAACTTGAAACGCTCGATCTAAACCGCTCAACGTGGTCTTCATATTAAATGTGCATGTATACCAAATTTTATATTTTGTAGAAACTTTTTATACCAAATCTTCTAAAATGTGCATGTATACCAAATTTTATATTTTTTAGATAAGTATAAAATTAGAAGATTCTAGACTATTCAAAAATAGTGCTTTTCTACCTATTTAATAAAATAGTAAAAAATAATAAAAATATAAGATTTGGTCTCCAAGACTCCAAGTATATATATTTTAATATGAAGATCATGTGAGCAGTTTGAATCGGTTGTTTGGACCTTTAAAACAGAAATACGAATGTAGGACATAGTTGGGACACAAAAAAAACAACGATGTATGTTAAACCTACTCATATAGATAATTATATATTGCGAATGCTAGCTATTTGTAGATAAACATATATGTTTGATTTATCACCCAAGTCAAATGCCTAGTTCATAACTTAACCTCACATGTTTGAAATAAAATTAGGTAAAATAGTGACCTAGTATGGTAGCTTGCTAGATTTGTGAAAATTCTGGCAAAGTAACCATGGGAACTTGAAGAAGTGCCATCAGCCTGGTACTATATATAAGTAACAACTAATAGGTCATTGCCATATGGCAACTTTTTTGTACTAGGGAAGGAAGCACACATAGGGTTTAATTGGAAATTGAATGATACTATTTATGGGAGAGAAAAGGAAGTATGCAAGTGATCTGCTCAAAAGGTTTGAGATAAAAGAAAGCAAGATAGCATCAACACCTATGAATGTCAATGAAAAATTGGTAAAAGATGATGGTTCACGTTTAGCCGATGCAACTAAGTACAGAAGTCTAATTGGAGGATTAATGTATTTGACTCACACAAGGCCTATGCAGTTGCAGTGGTCTCAAGGCACATGCAAAATCCAACAAAGCATCACTTTGGCACCGCCAAAAGAATTTTAAATTATATTGCAAGTACAACAGACTATGGACTGTGGTATGGGTGTTCAAAAAATTTCAACTGATCGGCTATAGTGACAGTGATTGAGCAGGATGTGCAGAGGATCGAAAGAGCACATCAGGGCACTTGTTTACTCTCGGCACAAGTGCATTTTCCTGGAGTTCAAAGAAGCAAGCAACAGTGGCGTTATCATCATCTGAGGCAGAATATTCAGCAGTAAGTTCAGCGGCATGTCAAGCAGTATGGCTGTGACGTATACTAGCTGATTTTGAGCAGCAGCAGCAACAACCTACAGTGATATTATGTGACAACCAGTCAGCAATAGCAATGGCTCAAAATCCAGCATTCCATGGAAGGACCAAGCACATCGACATCCATGTGCATTTCATTCGTGACCTCATGGCAAATGGTGATGTTGAGATAAAATATGTCAACACAGACAAGCAGGCAGCTGACATACTTACAAAGTCATTAGCATGAAGCAAATTCGAGCTATTCCGATCAGCACTTGGAGTTGGCAACTTTGGATCAAGGGGGAGTGTTAAAAATTGATCAAAGTTGCTGTGATTAGCATTTTCTAAAAATAGTTGTCTGAAGCTATAGTTGGCATATTTCTCTATTTAAATTAGTAGTCAGAAGCTGTAATTGAAACATCCCTATTTAGCATAGATAATTAAGGAATATGTGTTAAATTTAGGATGTTGTGGAGGTAGTGGAGATCTAAAGATAGATTTTGTATTAGCTATATTAATCTTGTATGAAGTAGAAATTTGCAGCAGAGTGATCCACTGTCACCAATGCTGTTTGATTTAATGGTCGATATTTTTCAGCAAATGGTCTCAGGTTTGAATGATATTTTACAGGTTCCTTTATCAAATAAAATTAAGGAATCAGTTTTGGCACTCCAGTACGCGGATAACACTGCTTTGATTGTGGGAGCCGATGCTCTATCTTTGGTTTCACTAAAGCTGATTCTTCGACTTCTCACATCGGTGTCAGGATTACAAATTAATTTCTCCAAAAGCACGTTTGTTCCGATTAATTTAAAATCTGATGAAGTGGAAATCGGCAAGCTATTCTAGGATGTCAGCGCACTGACTTCCCGATTCAGTACCTCGGGTTGCCGCTCTCCATCAGAAAACCAAGTCGGTCTGATTTATGCCTCTGGTAGAGAAAATGGAAGAGAAAATAGCCAGTTGGAAGAGTAAATTATTATCTCGTGGAGGTAGGCTGCAACTTTTAAACTCGGTGCTATCGTTAATACTCGTTTATTCATGTCTGCTTTTAAATTGCCTCAATGGGTCATTGCAAGAATGGACAAGATAAGAAGATAATTTATGTGGAGAAAAATTGGAATGAATGGCCCCGGAATTTCTTTAACTAACTGGGACACAGTATGCTTGCCAAGAGTGTGGTATGCTTCTCGTAGAAGAGGGCTGGCAGGGGGAAAGATGTATGAGAATGCATGGGTAGTATTTTTCATCAGTGCATGCTGACACTTGTGGAAACGTCGTATTGCGAGGGTCTTTCGAGATTACAAGATGCGTCCACATGAACTAGCGCAACAGATTTTGCAAGAAGGTTTGCTCTGGTTGAAGTTCTGTTCGAAAGATTGATAGATGTTTTAATTTTTTTCTTTGTATGATTGCTTGATGCAGTTTACTTGATGCATGGTTGGTGTAAGATGTACTAAATATGTAAGCTGTTTAATTAATACCATTAGCAGACACTGCCAAGGCCTTAAAAAAAAAAAGTCAAACTGTATCTCAAAGAAGTAGCTGTCAGGAGTTTGATTCAGTAAAGTTACATAGGGCGTCAAAAAATAAAAAAATTACGCAATTTTCCATGCTTCTCAGATTGCAATTAATAAAAATAAATACACATACTTTTTTTTCCAACAAATTTCTTTATTCCATAATTTTTTTTTCCAAATTTATACATTTTTTATAATAATTTTATTTTTCAATTTACTAACTTAAGTTATTAAAAAATAGTTAAGTGACTAGTGACATAACGTCTATTTACTTACGAGATAACTTGATCATGAGTAAATAAATTTGTAAGAAAATAACACAAATGACACAATTTTTCTACATGCATTTTTCTAAAATTAAAAAAATTATATGTATTGGTGTAGAACATAAAAAAATACTCTTGTAAAAATGTCATTCAATATATATTCTAAAAAAGAATATTAAAACCCTCTTTCTGTGTATCACTTATTCATAATATTAAGTGTATATATGTATCACTTATTAATATTATTAAGTGCAAAAAATAAAAATAGAGGAGGATTCAAATACCTCATGTCATTCATACTTTATTCATTTCTTATGTCTTTATTTTTGCACAAAAAAACAATTAATGACCTATTGTCTACTCTTTTAATAAAAATGTTTTATAATAATAAGAAATTTATAATTAATACTGCTAATTGCAAGGTCTAATTCATAATTTTCACATCTCCTCCTTGTCAGTACTCTTTTAAGAATGTTCTTAAGTTCATGTCAATTGGCTACATGTTTCTTTCTTTCTTTATGCCTTCTTAAACTCAATTGTTTATCACTAGACAGGTGGTTCTCGTAACAAAATGGTGTCAAAATTAAGGTTTTCAGTAAAGGCCTGAATTCCATGCACAATAGCTGTAAGGAATAGTAGTGTGCCTTATTAAACCCCTGTGACCTGTCTACTCAATTCCAACCCAGAATCGGCACAAGAATAGAAAGTAAATCGGACTGGTACACAGAGCAAACATAATTACAAGGGCAATTATGGAAATTTGGTCTAAAGACAATGCTATTTTTCTTTTCTTGGGATATTGATTTTAATCAAGACAGTAGCTTTTTTATTTATCATTAGCGTTAGGATTGATGTAATAAAGCTAGAGTAAGGTAGGATGGACCTTTAATTTACATGTAGTGGTATTTATGTTTAGTCAATATTAAGCCTACGGGTTTCACTCCAAAAAGAAAAAAAAAAAGTATATACAAAATAGCTGGTGTTTGAACATTCAGGCAATGAAACCTTTGTTTTGCTCACAAGTTCAATTGTAAATTAATTTTCACTTGCATTGCGTTTATAGGTGTTGTTTTGCTCATAATTTCAATTTTATAAATGATTAATAAGTAAGAAATTAATTAATTATAGAATGCAAAACAAAAATTAATTGCTATTAGCAATAATATCACAAAGTGCACTGGTTGGTTAATTGGAAAAGAAAAGGGACTGCATCAGATCACAAGTTTCCAAGTCCCAACACCTTATTTTTTTAGCGAACCAGAGACTGAAGCTGTCATCAGAAATATGACCCATAATTTATACAATCAGTTTAGGATGCAAAAATTTAAAATAACAATTATGTTGGAGTAAGGTTATGGTACTTTGTAATATGCATATAGGTATGTGCTATAGATCTAGGGTTGTAAATGGCGAAGATAATCCTAATATCAAATTCATATCCATCTTTTACTAAGCAGATACGAATACGGATATGGACAGTAAACATATGTCAAAATTTAAAATCAAATCCACTTTAAACGGATACAAAACAAATAATTATCAGATAATTCATGAGTTATATAAACTTTACGATATAAAAAATAATTAATAAAATTTACATACGAAAAAAAATGAATAATTAAATATGAAATATCTGTATCCTAAATTTGATCCATGGTAGAAACAATGGCCTTCAAATCTGTCGTGAAGAAGAAAAATTAAGCAGCCTTCAAATCACCTCCATTTATACAGAAATGAAAATAGTGTTTCTTAACCAAAATATAAAGAATGGACAAGTAAATTTAATTAGAAATGGAAACAATATTTTTAACCAAAATATACACAATTTCAGACGCAAAAAAAGTTATCCACTAAGCAAGTCAGGTGTCAAAATATTAAAGGGGAAGTAAGAGGCGGCCCTATGTTCAACAAATTATTTTCTGATCTCACAAGTTCATAACGTTTGTAAATTTAATCAATCCTGGCATTACAATATGCGGATGACACGGCAATCGTGGCAAATGCAGATCTCACATGTTTGATAACCTTGAAGTTGGCGTTGCATATCTACACATTGATTTCGGGTTTGCACGTCAATTATGACAAAAGTGCTTTTATTCCGATTAATCTGAGTGAAGATAAAATTCAGTTGGTGTCTCTAGTGTTGGGATGTGCTCAAACAGAAATGCCAACTTCATATCTTGGTATGCCTTTATCTTATAAAAAGCCGAGTAGACATGATTTTCTCGTTGTTGGAAAAAATGCGAAAAAAATTGCAAGGTTGGAAAGGAAAGTTGTTGTCAAGAGGGGGAGGTTACAATTAATTAACTTGGTTTTAACTTCGATGCCAATTTATGTCATGACTTGTTTTTTATTGCCCAAATGGGTTATTAAACAAATTAATGGAGAAGTTGTGCCGGAACTTTATGTGGGGGAGAAATGATGCAAATGGCAAAGGGGTGCCATTATTAAATTGGATGGTGGTTTGTGTTCCAAAGAAATATGGTGGTCTAGGAGTGCCGAATTTGGAGGTTAGAAATATTTCTCTTTTGTTGAGATGGTGGTGGAAGGCATATCAGGAACCGCATGGTTTCTGGGGCAGCATAATTCATAAGATTAGAAGATTGAATTTTCGGTCTTCAGGACCTATCGTATGGAAGGTTGGTGGCTCCTATTTTTGGCAGAAATTATTCAAAATTAAGCACTTGTTTCATTGGTCGGCACAATGGTCAGTCAGGACGGGAATGAAAATCTCTTACTAGTATGATTCATGGAATGGAGCTCCAATACTGTTTTTCAAAGATGGAGGAGTGAGACCGAAATATCAAACTATGTCACTTCGAGAGGCATATGAGTTTGCTTTTAGAGATCAAGATGTGGACATGGATGATTTTTGTTAATTTTTTTATTGAACAAGAGGATTCCTTAATCTGGAGGTGGTCTTCTTCAGGTACTTACTCATCCGGTTCCTTCTATGAAATGATCATGACAGGAGAAAAGATCCGTTGGGGATTCATGGAGGTCTGGATATCAAAATTTTCGCATTCCTTGTTCTAAGAAGGGAAATGATGTGTAATGAGTTGAGATGCCCCTTATGCAGTTGTTGTATGTTGGAAACCACGTTGATTTGATGTTTTATTGTGAGTATTCGACAAGAGTATGGGAACATGCTCAAACTAGAATTGGCCAAACTTTGTTGATACGGGGTAACTCCGTCACTCAAACATGGGTTCGGTCATCAGCTGCTTGTGCGGGAGGGGCAAAGGGAAAGTGACGGTGGGCGACGAGATTTATGGTGGTGTTGTGGCATGTGTGGAAGCAGAGGAATGAAGCGATTTTCAGAGGTACTGTAATACCTCCGAATATACTCGCAGATAAGATTGCGGGAGAGATGGGACTATGGGTTCGGTTTTGTAGAGGAGGTTCAACAAATCCGGGTGTGGTGTTGAGTACAGGATTTGAGAGATTACAGAATGCTTTGATGTTGTTGTATGTATGATTGTGATATGAACAAATTTTCTTTTCGTCTTTGGTAGTTTATACCAAGCATTTCAAAAAAAAAAAAATATATTCCATGCAGGAGAGAACTCAAATCATTTCATTGTAGCTTTATTTCAATCATTATATCCTATAAAATTTATTTTTAATTTTTATTATGCATACTTCTACAAAAAAATTCAATTCGATAGCATTCAATCCAGCTTGCTGATTTGGATTTACCAAACTGGATACTTATGTCAATCTTAGTTTCAGAAATATAGTTTCCACAAACTGAATTTATTTGCCAATAGCATAATTAACAAAATCAAATCGAATATCATGTGGCCACATGCAAATCAATTGAACAATCCTCAACTGAAACATACTGATAAATGATTCCTAAATTAAGTACCAGGCAGTCTAAACAAAAGAATCAGACAATATGTTATTCATTAAAAATTATAATCAAGCACCAGGCAGTACTAACATAATGACACATAATGGTTTTCATCAGTTAAAAAGGTTTATGTAACACGATTGAAAAAAAACATACCAAGAGGCAAATTAACAGAGCTCAATGTACAACGTATTTATTACGAATAAAAAAATCACCAAGAGAAGAAAATAATTTAAGCAGACATCATCAAAATGAAACCACAATTATTTTACACCAGATACGTTTCTCAATTTGCATTGCTTATGTTTTATGCAAAATTAGTTTCACTTAACCATCCATGCGAATTATACAACGAAGGCCCTCTCCGGTGAGCATGAGCTCAAAAGCCTTGTTTATTTCAGAGAAAGGCATACTGTGTGTAATGAACTTCTCCAATTCCAGCTCCTAAAAACAAAACAAAACAAAACAAAATCAAGCATGCAAATTAGGAAATCTAACGAAAAGAAAGTGAAATAAATTCATGTTTTAGATAAAGAAATATAAATTGTATACCCCATTAAGGTATTGCTCAACAACAACAGGGAGGTCAGTCTGGGGCTTGTAATGGCCATAGAAGGTTCCCTTGAGTGTTTTCTCAGTGAGGAATTGTTAGGATTAGTCTTGAAAACATCATCTTTGTGCGGCACACCGACAAGCACAGCCACGCCCCATCCCTAAAGTGATGGATGTTAGAAATAAGGATACAAATATTTTAATTGAAAGCAGTGATGTAATATATATGGCTAAATTGAGTACGTACATCATGAACACATTCCAATGCTTGAATCATAGCATTGATGTTTCCAGTGCACTCAACAGCCCGGTCAACACCGCCATTAGTCATCTCGGCAAGAACCTAGAGCAGAAACCAAAACCAGATTACAATTTAATAATTTATGTTATGTTTGTAAAAGATATAGTTTTTATTATATTAATATGAAAATTACTGTTATAGTTGCTAACCTCTTGCACAGGCTTTGTGTGTTCAAGTGGATTGACAAACTCGGTGCAACCAAATTTTTTTGCTGAAGAATCAGAAGTTGTGCTATTTGGTAATTAAAAATATGTTAACCAACTATAGTGCTTAAATGATGACCAATGACAATGTTTTGTACCAGTTTCAAATCTGTTGGAATTCAAATCAACACCAATGATCCTGGAAGCTCCTGCAACCCTGGCTCCTTCAGCAGCCTACTCACAAGATTAGAGATATTACCAATTATATATGAAATTCCAAAATTATCAAATCTGTTAAGAAAATGAATTAAAGAATAAAAGGACTTACAGAAAGTCCAACAACTCCTAAGCCAAAGATTGCAACTGTGGAACCCTTCTTTGGCTTTGCAACATTAATAGTGGCACCAAAACCTTAACAATTGGAAGAGAAGTATTTTGAATTTTTTATTATTCAAAAATAAAATGCGAAAAAACGATTGAAACCAAATTAGATGCATACTAACCTGTACAAAAGCCACAGCTGAGAACACAGACTTTGTCGAGTGGAGCCTGTGGGTTGATCTTTGCGACGCAACCAGAATGTACGACAGTGTACTCACTGAAGGTGGAGGTGCCAAGAAAATGATACATGGGTTGGCCGTCGACAGAGAAGCGGGCCTGGGCATCACTTATCATGACCTTGTGGTCAGGATTGATGTGCAGGAGTTCACACATGTTACTTTCTTCTGATTTGTAGTGGGCACACTCCTTGCACTCTCCTGTGAACACCGGGAGTACATGATCCCCTGGCACCAAATATGTTACCCCTTCACCCACGCTCTCCACAATTATGTCATTAAATCAGTCATTGTAGATTTGTAATTCAGAGAGAGATGGAAAAAAAAAATCATGAACAATGTGCACTGATTATTTTCTTGGGATTGAAAGAACATGTCACCAAAACTTAGAAGAGACATGGTTTAAGTTATTCAAAGATTATGTATTTGACTAGTATGACCCAACTACTAGTACAAGGAAAGCACAATGCACTTAAAGATTAATAATTAGTATTTTGAGTTCAATGCTGAGCTAATCTCAAACTTAATTTTTAGCTTTTAGAAATTTAGGGCCAGACTATCAAGTGGGTTATCTAAATATTATTTTTTTTACAGAAAAATAAAACATTGGAGGAAAGTGCATACGTACCCAGCAGCTTCAAGACCTAAGATCCGAGGAAACACAGGTGTTTGTCCCTGGAAAAATAACAAAACATCTTCAGTTACAAATTATTTTATACAATTCAGTAGAAGAGAACAAACTCCCAATCAGAAACAGTAAAAAGGAATTACAAGTAATACTAACCTTGGCTTCCCAAAAGTAGACATCGGTGTGACAAAGTGAGGTGTAGAGAACCTTAATGCGTACCTCCATGGCTTGTGGTGGGGCCACCTCTACTTCTTGTACTACCAGTGGCTTCCCTGCTTCCCATGCCACCGCAGCTGTATGCAAAATTTTGACAAATTATTGGATTAATTTGCAATGTGGTAAAACCTTTTTTTCCTTTCTAATAACTTGGCCCAAAATTTTGATAATTTCAAATAGCACAAATAATAAGATAATGTGCCGTATGACCAGTGAAACCTAATCCTAGGCACAATTTCTAACATTCGGTCAACCAATTCCAAGCCATTTATTCTAAATTTTCTCCATCATATTTGAGTAATTATTTCGAAAAAATAAAATATGAAAATTTGTTGTACAAACCTCTGCATTTGATAGCCTTCCCAGCAGTGCTTGCCATTTTAAGCTAACTGATTAGAAGAACGCTCAGAAAATGTATGTAGCTTTTGTTAAATCTCTCTCAAGTGATTGCAGATGGAGAGATATTGATCGGAAACATCAAATATATATAGCTTGAAAGTAAAGGAGCATTCGCTGTGAGGTATGGGTTTTGACCCGCCACGCTGTTCAATTGTCCAGAGGCTCCTAAACAGGCCGCAGATTGCCATAAACCAGCTTTGCTGTGGTTTTGGAAGACCGGGTTTGATCAATCAAAGAAAAAAAAGAAAAAAAGAAGAAGACCGGGTTTATTTTTCCTGATCTTCTGTCGCTGTAGTTATGTTGTTTTTTTTGGAGTGGTCAAATTGGGGGAAAAAAAAATCTTACTCGAGCCAAGAATTTAATTTATGTAATTGCAGATAATTCATTATAGAAATGATACAGGTTTTTTTTTAAGAGTTAACAATGATCTCGATATTTTTAATTTCAATAATTTAGTCAGTCGCAAAAGTACGATACAATCTTCTTATTTTTTGTGAATATGAAATGAGTGTCAAACTTTTAAAATTATCTTTAATATACACTGAATTTTGAACAATTGACCTCCTATATTGATAGTAGCGTCTTTTTAAAAACGTGATTCTTACAAAATAAATCTTGTATGATATTGCATGATTTTGACCTTTAAAATCAGTAAATTTTGAATTGTTAAGAGGAAATTTATTAAAAATCTATATTATTATAAAAATTAAACAATTTTGTAGATTAATTTTTGCATGATCTGTCTATCTGGTGGTATTTTTTTTTTACTTCTGAAAATTTTATTTAATGCATTTTTTTTGCCAGATAATGTTCGAAACGAAAAGCCTTTAATTAAGTCCCCCAATGAATTTTATTTATTTACAAGACTATAGGCAACGGAAACCCCTGTTCCTCAAAAAAAAACAAACAAAGAACTCAGTAACAAATCAATTTTGACGATCCGCCCACTGTTCTAGATCCTGGGATTTTACTCTCCTTTGAATAGCTAACATTGTTTTCTTTTCTTTTTAATGTTAGTTTCGCAGATTACGTTGTTCTCCTTAATTAATCACTAAAAGACAAAATAAGATGCTTGACTGATTTGTCCTATGAATTAATATTTCTTTTTTGTCCTATACGATGGACGTTGTGGTCAACGCCCTATGTGATTTCAAGTCGACCGATTTTTTTTTTTTTTTTTTTTTCCAAAATCATGCTAACGGATATACGTTCTGCAACGTGCTACCAGTTTTGTTAGCCAGTAAAGATACATCGGAAGCCGACAAATCCACAGGGGTCCTAATGGGCCAACCTTTGACCCAATTGAACAACATAACCGGATCCTGTCCAAACTGAATGGGTATAGGAAAAGCGCGAGCCCTGTCCAAACCAATTTCAATTCGAAAAGTCCGGGCCTTGTCCGTTTCAATTAAAGTCTGGACCATATCCGTTTATGTCCGAACAAAATTGGTTTAATAAGTTGTGCGCTGCATACGGACCCCGTCTGTTTATGTCCGATTGAAACTGGGCTCTCCTTTCTCTGTACTGCTCATTCTTCTTAATAGCACTATTACAATAACAATATTTTCCTCGGAGAAATAAAAGCATGATTTAGTTATTAATCTTCATTCTTCAGAGGTCGTCCATGTTAATCATGATTTAGTTTAGCATATTAATAGATTGTATCAGATATACCTTCCATCAGAAATAATATACATTATATATATATATATATATATATATAAATTACATTCACCATAAAAAAAAATATATCTCACAGTAACCTTAGATATATAGAAATCACTTTATGTCCGAAATTCTCCCCGTTTCATATTATGATAACCATAATCTGAGAATGATATAAAATGCACGCAACAAACAAGGATTTCAAAATAACATGTCAGACAGTTTACAATCATGTATGTCATCCAAAAACTGCTAATCACAACCAACTCCACAATAATTCATGAGATTATCAGACATAAACCACAATAGTCACAACCAACTCCAAAGTGAATATTGTATCTATCTTCATATAGAAATCTAATCACATCAAATTTCTTCTTAGATATACTGTCTCCTTGAGCTGCTAGTAGAGACCAAATGGAATCAAGTTTATTATTGTGCAAATAGCATTTAGAATTATAGATATTTCAGTAAACAATCATTGAAATTTCTTTCAAGCAATTGAGACATTTTAGTAAACAATCAAGTCAAATTAGTATATATGTACCTTAGAATTAGCAGCATCCTCAAAAATTATAATACCTGAACATCAGAAACAGTAACAAATGTATAAAATCGAGCTGCACACAAAATTAAGAAAAGCTCAGGAACTTCCTAGATGATATCAAGTTCATATAATTTATACTTGAATATAATAAAAGGTAAAATTAACTCACCACAGTACCAAAATTTAAAAATATGCAGATGGGTCCTAATAAAGTTCATCTTTATAATAGGTCTAATATGAAGGTCTAACAAGAAGGAAGAAGGTAAGATGCAATAAAAAACCCTATAATTTCTACTATTTCTTGTATCTATCTCACAGATTTGCATTCGGTTCAACTAGACCAAATAACAACTCCTTTAACATAAATATGAAATAATTACCAAAGAAATTATTGTAATTAGCTAAAAAAACTAGTAAAAACATCGAAATCTTCTTCTCGGGCACCACCAAGACTGGTTCTTCAAGATAAGCATCCAACTCAATTTTGTTTCGTTGCACTGTATGGTTTTTATTATTAAATTGAGAGAATTTCATATCTAACTTCCTTTTGACAAGTATTCAACTTTCCATTTGTGGGGACTCACTAGTTGTCGCCCATTCCGTATTGTCATTCATCCTATCATACTCGTCATAGAATTTTCTAAGCAAAGATTGCACATCTCTACTCTTTCATTGTACTCAATGGTTTTTTCTCCATGCATCTTCGAAACAAAACTCTACAAAAAGAAACTTCCTCCTAGGATAAAAAAAACATGCTAGTGTTAGGATCAAATTCTGGCTTTTCCAATATTTATCAAATTTCTCATTTGACAATTTTTGCATAGTTGGATTGGAACTCGTATCTCCTTCCAACAATGCACTCCGAACGGAAAACACCTCCTTCATATAACTATTTGAAGATGGTCGTCTCACAGTTGAGAAAATCTTCGTTATGTCTAGGAATACCTCCAAAAACCTCGCCATATCTTCCGCATCCTTTCACTTTTCCGGAGTAGGAACAATCATTCTAATGCCATCGCCAAACCTTAATAAAGCCTCTTTGTATTTCAAAGCTTCACTAACCATCTCATAAGTTGAGTTCCACCTTGTTGGACAATCTAGAGTCATACCATTTTTAGATGGCAAGTTAAGATCTCTTAGGATGCCATTAAACATTTGGAGTTTTCTACCATTCGCAGAAATAATCCATATTAACTCTCTAATTGTAAGCAAACACAGCTCAATAATCTTCATCCCATCTTGTACCATGATATTTGAGATGTGTGCCGCACATCTCATATGCATGTGCTTCCCTTAAAAAATGGTCCTATTCCAAAATTCTTTCTCTATAAGTCCAATCGCATTATCATTCACCGAACAATTGTCTAGTGTAATTGTGAAAATTTTACCATCCAACTTCCACTCCATTAAAATATCCTTAATCAAACCCAAAACATTTGTACCTGAATGCGGATAAGGAATTTGCTTGAAGGAGATAATCTTCTTGTGGAAATTAAAATCCTTATCTATGTAATGTGCCGTTAGGCACAAATAACCCAAATGCACTCTCGACGTCCATATGTCACTCGTGAAACACACACGTGAATTCAATCCTTCAAACTCCATCAATGCCAACTCCCTTCCCATCTGAAATACTCTCACGCAATCATTTCTCAACGTTTGTCGCCCAACGACTCTATATTTCGGTCTCAAAGATCTCATACTCGGTTCCCAAAACCGACTTTCAATTACGTTAAATGGTATCTCTGAATCTATGAAAAGCAAAGTCATCAAACTTCGGGTCAATTCGGGATTAAAACTATAACTAGGTCCAAATAAATCACCGTCTTTACCCAATTTAAACTTCTCCTTTTCTGCATCACTAATTTTTTTGCATCCAACTTTGATATGTCGATGCAACTGAGTTGTTCCAGCATTTTTAACAGAAACAAACTTCTTGGAACAGTGCTTGCACACAGCTAATTTTGCTCCTTCTTCTTCATCTTCTACTTCATCAAAATTGAACCACACTTGTGATGTTTTTCGTGATTTGCTTCTATCGTTTACAGTCGATCCGCTCTCGAACTCAACACCAATAATTGTCTGGAATTGTGACATTACCTATACAAGTATTTAATAAATTAAACATCTACATCAGATTTAAGATTTAAGATTTCATCTACATCACATTTCATAAGCTGGATTGCATATGTTGGAGTCTACTAACATACATCTTGGAGTATACTAACTAGGAATCCAAACCAGAAATTATAAAGTAAAGACCTAACCTAAGGTACCAGTGGTAGAATATATTACATAGTCGATTAATTTCATTAATAAGTACCAGTGGTAGCAATCCAATAGTGAATACAACATAAGAAATAATTGTCTTGTAGACTATTTCATTGAAATAGTTAAAGTGTAAAATAGTCGGCCAAATAAAGGAGAGGGTTTGTACTGACTCAAGACGAGAACGGACACCTCCAGTTTCTTTACTTTACTAAGCATTAATTTTGATACAAACTTCATTTGTATCTTATAACCGATTAATATAATTAATTATTATAACTAAGAAAATTGAAAACCAGCAGCGAAGGGGCTGTCAGAAGAGTTGAGAGAAACTTACAATTAGATCCTCCAACTTTTCAATTTTGTAAACTGGAAGGGGCGGGTAAGCCAAGAGAAGACAGCTCAAATTAAACTTGATATGATGTTAGTAACTGCAATAAGTCTGTCATAATGCTTTGATGTACCTAATTTTATTTTTCAGTAGGTACCGATCTTTACTGGTATTTGTTTGTACTGTCCTGTTGTTAGTTTTATTTCAGCCCTTTACTGTTTCTTAGGCAATTTGTATGGTTAGACCTTTTTGTAACAAACTCTTTTAAGTAATGAAATTCACCTCCAATTATTAATGCTTCCACCTCCACCTGAAATTACCAAGCCGATATGACACAGTATTAATTTAGTGCAACCAGATGATAATAAACTAATAACCCTAACCAAATAAGAAGGAATTGAAGTGAATTTAAAAAAAATGGAAATTCTCTTACAGGTCCTGATAATAGCCATATCGAAACAAAAAATTTACAAATCCATGTTGGCTAATCATTGCGAGCCCCAAAACCAAGTAAATATGGTCAGGGCACATGAAAAACGACATAAAACAAAAAAATGATCCCAAGAAGAGAAATCGTAAAACCTTATGTGCCACTATTTTTCACAAAAAACGGGGGAAAAGAGAGAGAAGAGAAGATAACTGATTGAGGGAAATTGAGTGTAACCAACCTGGTAGAAGAAGCGGTGGAAGAGAAAATGAGCGAAGAAGGCGCGCCTCTAGGTTAGTAACCCAGAAGCGTGACATGCGACGCGATGGAGAAGAGGCGGCGCCTTGGAGATAGATCGGTTTTCTAAGTGACTAAGTCTGAGAGAAAAGAGAATGTGAGAGACCGATCATGGCTCAACTATTTTCCTTGTGTGAAACAGAGAGCTTATTGAGAAACAGAGAGAAGTTAGGCTGTGCATAGAGCCATGTTTTTCCAACAATCTTATCCATCTTTTGGACAAACACTTTACGTTGATAACCTCAATCGACTAATTAATTATCTCAAATTAGAAGGCCTCTCTCATTCTTTTGAATAATAATTAATACCATGGTACGGTCTCATAATTTGTGGCCCGACAAAGCACTCTGAGCATCTGATCAACCTCAAGCTCCAAATCTGATCTCCTAGCGAACCGGCCTTTTCTTCGGGGCCTTGCATCAGCAAATGCCTTCCTTGAAGCATATCTTAGGGTCTTTTCATATTTATGCATCTTTGTCTTTTCCTTATATCTCATGACTCGCACTTCTCTGTCAACTGCCCTGAGATCAAGATTTATCAGATGTGCACAGCCTGGTACAAGGTTGAGGGTTCCATTCGAGGCAAGGAGATGGGAGTTCGAGATGTCTGTGATGGTCCCATGATGCTTTTCAAAGGCATGGAATCAAGATTTAGTAGTTAGGGCCTTAATTAATGTTCTGCGGTTCGTTGCAACGGAAAGTCAAATCTTCAATGATGGCTTGTTAATGAATTGAGAATAAGTTTATATACCGGGTCCTATAAACCCAGTTTGTACCCAGCCGTTATCTATAAGGTTTCAATTGCTTTTAACCATTGACCTCCAACTTTTGCTTATTTAAGAATCTTTCTCCGTATTCACTTCCAGATCTTCTCTCTAAAACATTGATTATCTATTCCTCTCTAAAATTCCAGCACTATCGCTACCTCTTCGCCAAAACCGATCGTCATCGTTAAATCAACCAAATCTCTGGTCAGCCCATTTCCACCCGGTCAAATTGTCATTGTCATTGTCAGATCTCACATCTACGTCGAGATCGACCACCTCCCATTGGAAGAAGAGACCATCTCCGCCCGGTCAAGCCGCACGCTTCCTCCTCGACGGTTCGACGAAACATATATGTTTGTTTCTATGCATGCATTCTTTCTTCTTCTCCTGTTGTGATCAGGCCAAAACATATAGCGAAAATACATATCTTTTCTAGCGGAAAATGGCTAAATGCGAATGCAAAGTAGTCATTTTTCCAATTTATTTACCGCAAACGTGTTTTTCGGCTATTTTGGTCAGGTTTTGGAGAAAGTTGCATATTTAGGCCAAAATGGAGCAAATATGTCAAATTTAGGCGATTTCTGGAGTTAGCACCAAATCAGGGCACCGCTTGGAGCATACAACACCTCACACAAAGTGCACAACAAGCGAAATGGCGAAATTACATAAAATCTGCTAAATCAGGAGGTCGTACGGGGTCATCCTATGCCGCATACGGCATACATCTATGCCGCACGATCCATGGACTCAATCCGTGGACTGTTCAGATTCTGATAAAATCTCCATCGCTGATGCTTATTTCGGCAGAATTCTTCTAGAAGGGTGTGATTGCTTTAGAGCCCAGTTTACTTCGCTATTTTTGGCTCCATTTATGCAAACTTGGAGTGCACTCCAAGTTTCCTCCTTCTCCACTACTTCCACTACTCACCCTCTCCTTTAGGAAGGCTATAAAAGCCCCTCTTGTAATTAATTTCAGTGTGCGTGTTTAATTGTGTTAAGTCCATAGAATCGACTAGCATCATCATGCTAGGTTAGATTAGGGAGTTACTTAGAGAGAGAAGGGTAGTCATCGGAAGTCAAGCAAGAGAAGAATGAGTCATCTAAGGAGGCTAGGGTTCTTTCATCTTTAAGAGGGTTGTAGTCTATGTTCTCTTTATTTTATTTCTTTTATTTTACCATGACAGGATGAACTAAACTTCTCATCTCTAGGGTGAGAGTTTGTAATCTGTTATGTTTTAATATATATTTATGTTTTGTGTATGTTGTTTGTGTTTGCTTTATTATTTAAATTTTTTTTATTAAGTCCTTGCATACATAGTTTTGTCTACTATATGCCAATGCCCTCCACATACCAATAGGTGTAAAGTCTGTGAATCTCAGTGTGAGTAGGACACCCACATAAGAACTTCGAACACTTCGGCTAATGAGGCTTGGCAGTGGTTCAAAGACTATGGTTAGAACCCAGGGGGCTCCCTTGGCAGGATAGCGTAGATTGGAAATTTAGGTTTTATTAGTAGATACTTAATTTAGGTAGGGTATTTGGGATAATCAATTGAGGGGTAGAATATGATATGAATAATTAGGTTTGTGTGAGAAAGTTAATTGCATACTTATAACACTCTGAACTGTTAGCCCAAAAGCCAAGCGCAAGATCGGAAAATCTTTCAAATCACGTACACAAAAACTCAGCACGCCCTGCGGGGTAGTGACAGTGCAGCATGCGGGGTAGCTGTGGGACAATTTTATGCCGCATACGGAGTGACATGCCGCATGCGGGGTAGAAAGACATTAGAAATATATATTTTGCATAAATTTAGAAGGTGAGAACCTAAACCCTAAAGAATCTTTATTTAATTGTTTAACTCAAACCTTAGTACATTAGAGTTGAAAGGTATATTAATTTACACTAAAATTAGTAGTTCAGTTTGGACTCATCATGTTGTTCCTTCTATCAACCTGATCTCGCTCTCCGATCAAGGTGACGTTATTCAGAAAGTTGCAATTAATCAATCGGAGCTTGTGCCGTACATAGATTCTTTACTTATATTTGTGGTGAAATACTTAATTCCAATATCATGTTTGACTTTTGGTAGGATTGTTGTTAACAAGGGTTCCAATTTTGGCATTTTCAAGCTTGTACATTTGTTTAGCTATTCACATAGTACTTCGCTACATCTCATTGACTCGACATATCCCCAAAGCAACAAAAAGAAAAAAAATGATCGTTGGATCATGTCTGGTACATATCCTGTTATGACTGGGCCAACAGTGTACTTAAATCGGAGGGTTTAAGCGTAATTTGATTGATCTGTTTTTTTTGTTAGATTTGAGGTGAATTTTGATCTTGTCGATTGAATTTTCAAATCGCGTGCAAATGCAAACAGAGAGTTTAGATTCAGATGATTTCAACTCTTATATATAAAATTACTGATACATGCTTTATTCTACTAACGCTCAATCTGATAATCGCACCACTAGTTTTCGATCCCTAATCATGATCTGAGAAATTCTAAACAGAAAGAAATTTACAAGATCTAAACAATATTTTATAGGATCTATCTAGTAAGTTTACAAGATCTATACAATATTTTACAGGATCTATCAATTTGAAAGTACAAGGTGCATGGTTGTTCATTCCAATGTGCAAACAAATCATTGGGTGTTTTTTGCGGTGGATGTTCCTGCTATAAAAATTCATTATTACACCTCAGCTGGCGAAGTTGGAGCATACATGAAATACCACTGGCACATCATGAGATGGCTAAAAGAATTTCTGTCTTGGAGGACTTGTGAGTGTTTGTTTAAAAAATTTCTATGTAACCTTTTACAGGATTGTTCAACTGGTTTTACAGGATTCTGCCAATGGTTTATTTTATAGGATGTATCAGTTATTTTACAGGTTTCATTCAACAATTTTCAGGTTTTATGAAATAGTTTCATAGGATATATCATTTATTTTACAGGTTTCATGCAATAATTTTATAGGATGTATCAGTTATTGTACAAGTTTCATGCAAAAGTTTTATAAGATATATCAGTTATTTTATAGATTTTATGTTATAGTTTTATAGGATGTATCAATTATTTTACAGATTTCATGGATCAGTTATTTTGCAGGTTTTATGCAATAGTTGTTCAACTAGTTTTTCAAGATTGTGCCAATGATTTACAAGATTAGGACTTGAAGTTTTTGTTAATTTGTTCATATCATTTTTTTTTCTTTCAGCTAAACTAGCTTGGAAAGATGTTGGTATTATTAAAGAGGTGCCCAAAGCAGGGAGAAGGATCAATGGACTGTGCAATTTTTATTTTGCATTTTGTCTACAATATGATCACCGAGATGCCTCTAACTTTCACACAGGTAATTTTTTTAACTTGTAAGTTTATGATGTAATTCCTATTTGTAATTTTATTCTCTCAGCAAGGTAACTCCAATTTATTCCCTTGTTTATTTTATTTTTTTGCAGGATGATATTTCGAAGGAACGAGTTGTTCCAATGATGAGGCTTCTCACTCATTGAAATAACGTTCACTAGAGGATTATGAAGTAATTACATTGTTTGTATGTTGAATAGTATGCTTGTGTGGAACGTATATATTTATGTGTTGAATGTTATTGTTTGTATTTGCTACTGTTGAACAATGTGGTTGTGACTAGTGACATTTTATGCTTATGAACACTTATTTTTGTTGAACAATATGTTTTATATTATTGATGTTTTATAGTTTGCATCTGCTAGTTTTACAGTTTACATTTGCGAATTATACAGTATTGAAATTTTATTGTTTGTATATGTTAGTTTTATAGTTTCAAGTGTCAATTTTACAATATTGAAGTCTTATAGTTTGCATATGTTAGTTTTATAGTTTACATCTGCGAGTGTTACAGTATTGAAGCCTTATTTTACATTATATAGATGCATATATAAATATTAATAATCGAACAAAAAAAAGATGAAAAAATTAAAAAAAAATTAAAAAAATTTAATTTCGAAAAACAAAATTTATTTTGCATAATTTTAGGTGTTATTTGGAAATAACTGCAAGTTTGAGAAGTGGTTCGGTTTTGAAATCTTTTAGAAACTGTCACTCTGAAAGTACAACAAGTGGTCCCGCAGGAAGTACATGTTGTTTGGCAAGTTGTGGAAGTTGCAAATGGTTAGCAACAAACTTGGGACCACTTGCAAGAGTTGCCAGCATATGGTTGTTAGAATTTTGAATTACGTATTATATATGATTTGTCATTGAAGATGCAGTATTGAGTATAGAGTTTTACAGTATTCGCGCAAGTCCAATGACAGTTGGTTTAGATAAAAACTGAGTACAACTCGCTCAATACAATTAGTCGCTTTCTAATGAATTTTGATCTTTTCTAATTTTCGATTATATCGGTCCAATATTGTTCGTTGGCATGGAAAGTCAAATCTTCAATCATTACTTGCTAGCACTAGTACAGAAAAATACATTAGTCACGGCGAAAAATACAAATTAGCCACGGATGTGCTACCGTGACTCATGCTGCCGTTTGTGAAAGTCCGACGTTTACATCCACGGTTCGGAAACCGTGACTAGATGTAAATATTACCCACGGCTCCAATCTGATTGCCGCTACCCTCTCACCCAGCTCTACCTTTTTACCCACACCCTATCACCCACTGTTTGGTTTTAGTATTAACCGTGGGTGATGCTTAAAACACACCCAGCGCTACCTTTTACCCACACCTTATCACCCACTGTTTGGTTTTAGTATTAACCGTGGGTGATGCTAAAAACACACCCAGCGCTACCCTTTTACCCACACCATATCACCCACTGCTTGGTTTTAGTATTAACCGTGGGTGGTGCTAAATGTTTTTATTTTTGCAATAGTATTTCTAATTGTCTAGCAATATCTATATATTTAGAATTCATTGCAAATACCAAAAATCACGCAATTTCCAATTCCCACTGCAACACATACACTAAAATCACTAAAGTAATTTGAACAAAATATCACTACATATATTAATTTCAACTAGAGATAGAGTACAATTCCCAACACAACACATACCATATTTGCATTGCCATAAACGTTGTCTTACACATTATAACCCACATACACATTAAAAAGTAGACAGTAATTAGAACTAGAATTATAAAGTATTTTGGAACTATAACTAGAATTACATACTATTTAGAACTGATCACTTTAAGTGCTCATCCATGAACACTCTAGCCCACATGCCCCTGATTTCATGGAGCTGATCCATTGGGAGAGGCGCAACACCTGGTGAGGGAAACTGCATGCAAGATTATAAAATGTTATATGAACTCAAGTAAATTTAGAAAAAACCCATGATTTTCTTGGAAAACCTAGGTATGAACTAAAGAGAGATATTGTGCAACAGCAAGGCAACTGCATGCGCTTAGATAAGCAATGGATTGGCCATTTAGGTTGGTAGGATGTAAGATAGGGCTTAGAAATTTATTTGGTTGCATTTATTTATGTTAGAACTTAAAAGAAGTTAAGATACCTATAGTTTCACACTAGGATACCTCTACCAGTGTTCAATAGCACAAATATAATAACATAGAACACATGGCATTTCTGTCAAAATAAAATAAAATAATGTATAATAAAATTAACATACATATTTTGGAAAGATTTTTTGATGCCTTGTGGCGAATGAGTGCATGAATTTCATCACATAATATCCGCACTCCCAACCCAAGTACTGCTGCTGACACTGAATTGCAAAATTGAAAAGAATTTTTTTTGATAGTTGTACAAAGGAAATAAACAAACCAATTCTGCTTAAAACTAACTAAATATGACAACTATAATAGATTTAAGTTAGTGTGTTTACCTTGAGCAATCTCCAATGCATTTTCAAATTAAGCTCTTTAGTATGCGGTCCTCCTTTTTTAGTGTAATTTAGAAAAGCCCTTAAGAAATGACAGTAATAATTAGTGTTAATCAGAGATTAGAAGAATAACTATTTAAAAGAATGGAAATAAAAGATAGTTTAATTGATTGCTTACTGATTGTAATACTTCATGATCTTATAATCTGTTTTATCAGTTGGCTGGTCTGGATCCATCACAAACACACTATTTTTACGAGGCCAAAAGAAGAAGAAGATCCAGTGTTTTCTGCAGTTTCAAAAAAAATTTAATATTTAATTAACAAATAAGATTAATTAAATATAAGTTGTACTAATAGATATCAGGTAATCAAGTGACCTCTGAAAAACTGGTGCGAGGACAAATGGCTTCTCTTGGGCCTGGGACTGAAGGAGGGCATCGCACATGTAATCTATTGCTTGTTTGGGCGCCATATCAAGAGAGGCCTCATTAATGCGTCCGGGATCCAAAAAAGCACAAAAGTTTTGTTCCATTGTCGAACACAACTTGCTTAAGTGCCTGCAAATTATTAGATAATTAATTAAAATAGAGAAAAATGCTTGATAGAATTGAATAACTTAACAAACATACAATGTGAAAACAGTCAGAATCGAGATATCGAGCCATCCACTTGTTAGCAAAAGCTTGATGTCATTGTAATGAACCAGAATTTGCCCACCGTCATGGTAGAACTCTCCTTGTGGAACTTCAACAACAAAGGACCTCTGCTCTTCAGGTAACTCCATCAAACAAGTATGAAGTGTTTTCAAGTCAGACGGCAGCAATCTCCATTTATCTTCCTCGACCAAAGGTTGATCATGTGAGGGTGGCCTCTCGTCATTGCTGATTCTTTTTCCTCTGCCTACTTTGATGGCCTTAGTGTTGCCTTGATCATTCCTCTTTGACTCGATGGACTTAGTTGTGCCTTGATAGTAAGAATTGTACATATTTTACCTTGTCCAAAATAACTCCAATCTTGGGCCATTGAGTAAAACTATTTAATGCATTCTTAAGATAGCGCATTTCATCATTCGGGACGGGGAGAGGTATATCACCAAATCCTTCCAAGACCAAATCCACCTGTACCTTCACATTGTGGGATTGTAGCTTGTCATGGTGGATAGTATCGTTGCCTTTGGGCGGTGGATAAACCATCCCATTAGCAACGGTGACAGCAACATTATTTTCAAAAATGACAAGGTCACAGGGGGTAGGTATCTGCAAGTACAAATATATATTTTTTTAATTCCTGTACAACCTAAAAGAGACCCAAACACAATTTCATAAGTCGGTAATTAAGTTTGTTAGGAGGTCGTTTGAGCAAATTTGCATGTGTAGGTCTGTTAGAAATTAAATGGACAGAGTTGAATTATAGTTTTTGGGGCCAGTGGATGATAAATGAATTCATTTGTATCTTTGCACTTGACCTTCAGACTAATCCAAAATGAGTCATGCAAAACAAGTCTTAAGCCAGCACATTACCTCAATCAAATCCAAACCATCTACGCGGACCTCAGATGCACTAATGTGTTGTACTCCTGGGCTTCCAGCATCTGGGACCTTGTTTTGATCCAGTGCAGGTAAGCCGCTCATCACTATTCTTTCCAGCTCAGCAATTCTTGCTTCATACTCGGCACGTAATTGATGAAGCCCATCTTTCTTACCACTACGTTTGCGCTTGTGCTCTTCTGGTTGTTGCAACCCCTTTTTCCAAGACACGTTGTGCCCGACACCCCTCACTCGACCTGTGTGTTCTGGTTTCTCTAGCCCTGCAGTGAGCACATCATTTTCTCGTTCGGGTTCGAATGATCCCGATATTACCTCCCGATCTTTCTTTATCTGTTAAGGCAAGTAATATGACATAAGTTTTAAAATGAATTAATGCAATATATATCTATTAATTAATGTAAAGAAAACAAGTAAGAACTAGGGTTTCCTTACAATTTTCTCCGCCACAGGTCTCAAAGATTCAGGAAGGATAAGTGAACCATCCTCTGATATAATCGATCTGCCAAGTAACCAATTCTGACCTCTTTTGTTGTGTATTGAAAACAGTGGATTTTCAGAGTCTCCAGCCTCTTTCAACATTTCCTTCCACTCTTTTTGCTTGCCAGAGTATCCCCGTGATCCTAAGCGGTGGGGATACTTGTTATGACTTTGGGCCTCTCTTCCCTTTTTGCTTTTCGCCTTCACACAAATAGCCAAATCAAATTTATACCAAATAGTACTTCAGAAAAATCTAATGTACATGTGTATCGATCAATATACCTTAAATTCCTCTGTGGACTTCAATTTTTTGTATGCCTCCCATACTTGCGGCTCAATCCACGTATACACCGAGAGGGGGTTTTTGTTTTTATTGAGATAGTCCGTCACAAGCCTGCTTTTAAACTGTTTCCATGATTCATTCATAATTTTAAGGGTATGGTCCTTCGGTTCATTGTGTGGGATCTTCCAATTAATCTAATACATTCACAACAGAAAATCATACTAATTATTAATTTCTCTTAAAACATAAATCATTTATAAGAAAATAATTGGAATGTATATTACCTTGACTGCCTCCCAGAGTTCATCTCTCTCTGTGTCATCCACCCTTTCCCAGCTATCATAAAGGATATCTACTCGTTGTCTAGCCTCCAATCCCACCCAAGATGCGTATTTGCCCGCATTTGGACCCACCGGTCTCCAAAATTCATCCCACTCAACCACCCATTCCTTTCCATCTGGTTGATTTTTGCATAGGGAAGGGCCTCTCTTTTTCCTATTTCTCGGTTGTGCTCTATCAGGTTGATCACCCAAACCCTCATCCGGCATTAATTCATCTAGTTGATTTTTGTGTAGGGAAGGGCCTCTCTTTTTCCTATTTCTAGGTTGATTTGACATGGCTCTAACCTAGGGTTTAACCAATCTGAAATTTAACAAGACAGATTTAATAGCTTACAACTAGATATTCAATTACTGATTCAGCAAAGTTTTCTATAGCTAATCAAATATGGTTGAAAATTAGCAGAACAACAACACACACAAAATCTATGCTATTTGAGGCCTAAATTTTAGTTTATTTTTTTCCTCTTATGTAATTTATCAATCTACAATTTTCTGTCGTGATCAGTTAATGAGAGTTTGCTTTACTGCTATAAAAACTCCCTCTCGAGGCTTAGTCAAGTGAAAATTAATATATGTCAAACTAAACCTGACATAATCAGTGATTGCAGCCGTTTATATGACTTTTAAGAGTCGCCTTACCCATTTGCTGTGACTAATTCTGCTCAACTCCTGCATTTGAACTTTGGTACAAGGTGATTTAAAAGACGAAAATTGTTTTAGAACATTACAATGAAATAAGCTAAATAATCATACAAAAAAAAAGAATTAAGCTGATTAATTGATTTTGTTTAATAAATTTAAATATTTTATATAACGAATAATTAACTAATTGGAAATTGTCCATCCTGATTGAGGCGTTTTTTTTTCAAGGAATTATAAGGTTCAATGTCCTTATTTTATTTGATTGAGACGTATTTTGTTCTACAGGTTTAAGTTTTTCTTTTGTATTAGGAAAAGATATAACTTATTTACAACCTCAGTTATCACAAAATTAAAACTTTCTAACTCTGATAGCTACCCTGATACCTCACAGGTTTAAGTTTTAACCCAGTAATTATCTGCAGATACCAGTAACAATGTCATAACCATATGCCAGATTATCTCTGTGTACTTCACCAACAGAATATGGTTGCAATTAGAAGAACAACAACACACAAAAAAAATCTATGCTATTTGAGGCCTAAATTTATAAAGATGAGTATCGATCAAGTCTGATTGAAATTGTTTGCTCCTTTATATCTACTGGAATCATGATATTGAAATGGAAAATTATTGTTAATTATTTAAATCAAAAATTTTAAGTTATACTTCTTGTACATGTGAGGTACATGACTTAATCAATGGACGACACAAAAATTTCATCTAATTTAAACCTTTGGACATGGACAGTTATTGAATGAAAACACAGAGAAAAATCGGTACTCACCAAGAGAGAGACAGGGGCCGGCGTTGTGCTGAGTGGCGGAAGGAGAGGGGGCGCAAAGTTGCTGAGTGGCGGAGAGTGACAGGGCCGGATTTGCGCTGAGCGACGGAGAGAAGAGGCCGAAGTTGCTGAGCGGCGGAGAGAGACAGGGGCCAGCGTTGCGCTGAGCGGCGGAAGGAGAGGGGGGCGGCGAAGTTACTGAGCGGCGGAGAGTGACAGGGACGAATTTGCGTTGAGCGCCGGAGAGAGAGGCCGAAGTTGCTGATCGGCGGAGAGATACGATTTTGAAATTAAAAACCCTATTCAGTTTTAGAGGGGAAGAGACGGAGGGAAATGGAAATATTGCTAAGTAATAGATCGAGGGAAATAAAACTGCAGCAAGAGGTTTGTGAAACATCGTGAAACGAATGAAGTAGTACTGTCATTGTATAAAGGTTTAAGCTGTTATACAAAAGGTAGTCATATTTTGTTCATGATAAATCTATGTAAACATATAATCCAGAAGAAAAGAAGCGACCAGAGGACCGGATTTGATATTTCATTTGTGTAACAAATCAATTTCATACCATTATACATATTTTTCAATCCATTATACAAAAAAGTAATATTTTGTTCACAGTACATCTCATGAAGCCACATAATAATTGATAAGAAATTATAGAAAAAGTAGTGAAAAAGTGTATGACACTTGAATTTTATTTAAAAATGAAATTATAGAGAAAGTATATGAAAATGGAATAATTGAATGAAAAAAAATTATAGAAAAAGTAGTGAAAAAGTGTATGACACTTGAATTTTATAAAATAAAATTATAGAGAAAGTATATGAAAATGGAATAATTGAATGAAAAAAAATTGAATTTTGCTTAATTATGAGAAATATGTTCAATAAATATAAAATGAGAAATATTAATTGGAAGAAATATAAAATGAGAAATATAATCACTTTTGATTTTACATATCACGGTTTAAAATTATATTTTAAATTTTTTGCTAAATTAATAAAGAGCATCTAACACATAAAAACTTGATGACACTTATCAAAAGTACGGCATTTTGCGGCATATATTCTTCACTCTGCATTGAAAAACATCATAAAAAATAATCATTGTAAATTCACAAATTAACTACATTTTGATTTAATAATAAAAAATTATTATTATTAAATGTACCTATCAAGTTTCATCAAGCACGGTCATCAACCCATAATCCTTCTGCGTGATCGGATCTCATGTAAATTGTTTCGTCAGTATCATCACTTGAAGGTTGGCCAGATTGCATGCCAATAGAAAATGGAGGTAGTTCGTCAAAATGATCGTACTCTTCTTTGTCTACCACATTTTCAACTCCAACGATACGTCTTTTTCTAGGAAGGACGATGCGCCATTTATCGTTCTTCGGATCAATGACAAAGAAGACCTGGGTAGCTTGCTTGGCAAGAATAAAGGGATCATCTTTATACCCTTCTTTGGAAAGATCGATGAGTGTGAAACCAGTGTCATCAACTTTAACGCCCCGTTTGTTTTCGACCCATTGACACCGAAATAAAGGGATTTTAAATTTTCTGTAATTGAGTTCCCAAATTTCTTCAATAACACCATAATATGAATTTTTAGCGATTACCGCCCGAGCATCATTCCCTCTGGGAAATTCTTTGGACGAAGCTACTAATGTAACTCCGCTATTACTTACGGTACTTTTATCATCTTGTTTTCTTGTGTAAAATGTATATCCGTTCATATCGTAGGCTTGGTATGATGTTACAACATGTCGAGGGCCGTACCCTAACCATTTCACAGTTTCGTTAATGCTTTCACACGCGGGATTTGGCTTTACTCTCTCTTTCAACCATTTTGCAAATGTTTTGTTATGCTCGTTAGTCAGCCATTTTTCACTCTTTGTTGGATTTTGTTGTTCTAACATTGTCATGTGATCGTATATATAGGGAGCAACATCTGTCATGTTTTGTAGGACAAAAAAATGTGCCTTTCGTAATTGGTCTGGATCTGGATCGATGACCTTCGATCCAATTGTCCCAACTCCATCAAGTCTCCCCTCATGTCGAGATTTAGGAATGCCAATGTTTTTTACATCGGCCAGATAGTCATTGCAAAATTCAATCACCTCCTCAGTAGTATATCCTTCTATAATACTACCCTCTGGTCGATATCGGTTCCTCACATACCCCTTCAGTAAACCCATGTATCTCTCGAATGGATACATATACCTTAGGAAAACAGGACCACAAGCCTTAATTTCTTCTACAATATGAACAATTAGATGTACCATGACATCGAAAAAAGAAGGCGGGAAGTACATCTCTAACTGACAAAGAGTAATTATAACTTCCCTCTGTAAAGAATCCAGTGCTTCCGGATCAATCACTTTCGCATTAATTGCATTAAAGAAGTAGCAAAGCTTTGTAATGGTCTCTCTAACGCGCTCTGGCAATATTCCCCGAATTGCAACGGGAATCATATGTGTCATTAAAACGTGACAGTCGTGGGACTTCATACCAAGCAATTTCAAGTCTTTCATTGACACCAGTTTTCTTATATTCGAAGAATACCCAGATGGAACTTTAATACCATGAAGACATTGACAAAATCTAGTTTTCTCGGCTTTCGACAAAGTATAACAGGCAGGAGGTAGGTATGTGCGCTTCCCTATTTCCTCCTGGGGTGCAAGCTTAGTTCGTATTCCCATTTCGACCATGTCCTTCCTAACTTTGATGCCATCTGTTGTCTTTCCCGGAGTGTTCAACAATAACCCGATCAAACTGTCGCATACATTTTTTTCAATATGCATGACATCAAGGCAATGTCGAACATGTAAATGCTCCCAGTATGGTAGATCCCAGAAAATAGATCTCTTTTTCCAAATATTTGTCGGGGGAGATTTACCACCCTTTCCGAGTATAACGTTGAGATTCTTAACCCGCGAATATACCTCCTTCCCTTCTAATGGTGGGCGGACTAATCCATGCTCAACCTTCCCATTAAATGTCTTCTTATGCTTACGATATGGGTGATGCTTTGGAAGAAACCTACGATGTCCCATGAACACATTTTTCTTACAATTCCTCAACCACAAATCTTGCATGTCATCTTCACAAATAGGGCACGCTTTTGCTCCTTTTGTACTATACCCTGACAAATTACCATACGCCGGGAAATCATTTATGGTGCAAAATATCATTGCTCGTAGTGTGAAATTCTCTTTTTTGTATGCATCATACACCTCTACGCCTTGACTCCATAATTTTTTCAAATCATCAATTAATGGCGCGAGATACACATCAATGTCATTTCCGGGTTGTTTGGGTCCTTGAATTAGTAATGACATCATTATGTACTTGCGTTTCATGCATAACCAAGGAGGAAGGTTATAGATGCACAAAAGCATTGGCCAAGTGCTATGTCGACTACTCATGTTTCCATGCGGATTCATTCCATCTGTACTCAGCCGAAACCAAATATTTCTCGGATCGTTTCCAAATTCTTTGAACATTCTATTAATATTTCGCCATTGAGGAGAATCAGCGGGATGTCTTAGTTTTCCATCATTTTTTCGCTCTTCGGCATGCCAATGCAACAATTTCGCATCTCTGGCATTTGCAAATAACCTTTTCAATCTGGGTTCGATGGGCAAATACCATAACATTTTAGCCGGAGGTCCATTTTTCAAATCATCAGAAATACCATATGTTCGGTCTTTCCGTTTGTACCGCGATGCACCACATATTGGACAAGCATGCAAGTTTGCATAATTATTCCTGTACAACACACAGTCATTTGGACATGCATGTATTCTTTCAATTTCCAGACCCATGGGACACACCATTTTTTTTGCATGATATACCGAATCAGGTAACTCGTTCTCCTGTGGGAGCATTTTGCGTAAAAGCTTTAGTAAAGATGTGAAACTTTTATCGCTCCAACCATTACTTGCTTTTAAGTCAAATAATTTCAACACGGCTGAGAGTTTTGTGAAATTTGTACACCCAGGATACAACTCCTTCTTAGATGCATTAAATAATTCCTCAAATTCTTGATAATTATCACCAAAATGATCCTCCACATCATGTAACATTTCTTCAATATTATCATGATTATCAATATCAAATTCATCATTATTAATATCCAAATCTTCATTATTAATATCCATTTCATCATTGTTGAACTCCCATTCATCATTATCGTCCAAATCAATTTCAACGTGATCAACATCAATAAAGTTCATATCATTCGATTCATCCTGATCGCGATTTTGATCAACATTTTTACTGGTACTAGTTTCTCCAAATCTCTCCCCATGCAATATCCAACAAGTATATCGTTCTTTAAATCCACGACAAATCAAATGATCTCTAACATCAGAGGTACAGTGCCTTTGAAAATTTTTACAATCTTTACAAGGGCACAAAATATTGTGAAGTCCGGTTTTCTCCTTATGAGTCTCAGCAACTTTTATAAACTCCTCCACACCAACTAAATATTTAGCACTAGTACGTGATATTCCATACATCCAACTTCGATCCATCTATAACATAATATTGAAATTTGATATTTGGTTAGAGACCACCAACTATTAATTTTGAACGAGTATGAACCAAAAGGCATACATAATGGCCAGTTATTGGATCACAATAGCATGAAATCAACATAAAATCATCAAAATTTATAACAAAAAAATTTAATATAATTATAAATATTTAATAACTAACCTTATAGAGAGGTCAGAGAAGAAATGTAGATCAATAGATCGAGAGTCAAGCGAGTTCAACCTTGTACTAATGTCGTGTAGAATAGAATTAAAGTAGAAAACAGAACAATTAAAAAATATTTTTATGCAGATAAAAAAATTGATGAAAAAAAAATTAAATTAGAAATACATGTCAATTTAATTAGAATAACAAGTTTTAAATGAAGGAGACAAAAAATTTCGAGTAAAAGCTAAAACAATAAAAATTATGAAAGAACTCACCTATGAAATCTAATGGTAGTTTTCTTGACAATAATGAGAATCACCTTTCTTGACAAATTTGCTTTGTGTATCACCAATACAATACAAGACAACTTGATTATTCTCCTCTATTTATAAAGGACTTTATATGGTAAAAATGGAAACTTTTTACAATTTCTTTTTTTTTGGTAAATTTTAGATAAAAATATAATGCAAATGACATGAGAGGGTGAAAATAGCAACTTCTTTCCAAAATTAACTTGTCATATACTCATATTATAGATATAATTGTATAAAATGGGCAAGACCAAAAAATTTAAAAAATTTACGATATATTATATTTTCTATAATTAACAATATATTATATTTCCAAAATTAACTTGTCACATTTCCAAAAATAACGATATATTTATTTTCTTCTTCGCATTGGAAGTTTGCACAAATTTATATATTTTTTGTTTCTCATTTTATTTATTTCTGAAAATTGGAAGGTGAATTTTCTAAAAAAAATATAAAAAATCTTTTTATGCAAATTAAAAACTTATTGATGAAAAAAAAAAATCAAACTTACAAATACATGTCAATTTCATTAGAAATAACAAGTTTTAAATGGAGGAGACAAAAAATGCCGACTAAAAATTAAAACAATACAAATTATTTGGTAACTCACCTGTGAAATCTAATGGTAGTTTTCTTGACAATAATGAGAATCACCTTTCTTCACAAATTTGCTGTGTATCACCAATACAATACAAGACAACTTGATTATTCTCCTCTATTTATAAAGGACTTTATATGGTAAAAATGGAAACTTTTTACAATTTCTTTTTTTTTGGTAAATTTTAGATAAAAATATAATGCAAATGACATGAGAGGGTGAAAATAGCAACTTCTTTCCAAAATTAACTTGTCATATACTCATATTATAGATATAATTATATAACATGGGCATGAACAAAAATATAAAAAAATTACGATATATTATATTTTCTAAAATTAACAATATATTATATTTCCAAAATTAACTTGTCACATTTCCAAAAATAACGATATACTTTTTTCTTATTCTTCTCATCGGAAGTCTGCACAAATTTATATATTTTTTTAGAGGGAGTATACTGGGAGAGAGAAAAGAGCACAGTATGTGCGCACGAAAATCTTCTGAGTGGGATTTAAGGAAAAAATGAATCCATTATCTCTAAGGTAACATAATTTTGTGTTTAGATCGGACCCTCTGGTTATTATTAAGCACGAATATTAAAAACGCCTGTACATCATCTACCGCCGGATCTAAACAGAAATATTGCGTTACCTCAGAGTATAGGGACTCCCTACCCACAACTATTCAGAATGAATAAATCATGACCGTGCGTTACTTATCGGACGGTATGGAAACTTGGTATTTACTGATCTGTACAGCAATGCATATCAAAAAAATTCAAAATTTTTTTTTTATTTTTTTTACAATTTATATGGGCAAATAATACTTATACATATCATTTTTATAGACTTTCATCATTATATGTCCCTTCAAATTTAGAAAACATTTTTGGACCATTCATTTTCACGTGTGAAATCAACGGTCGATCTGCAACGAAATCATTCCAAATCTATTTTAAAATGATCAAGTTAGAACATTGAACATAACCAACATAAAAAATTAGAAGTTTTATTATGTATGAGCTTTGATCCAACACAAAGTGTTTATGGCCATAAGATGCTTCAATATTTCGTCGACTTGATGAATATGTAAATGAAAATAAAATTTCATCAAACTTTGCTACAATAATATATATGCAATGCTCTTTAATTTCAACGGTCCCGATCGACCAACGGACGGCATATTCCCGTGCGTCTTTATTAAAACATCAAAAGGCCATAAACACTTTACGTTGGATCGAAGCTCAGACATAACCAAAATTGAGAAATTTTGTGTTATTTATGTTCATAGTTTTCTCTTGATCATTTCAAAAAAAAAATTGGAATCATTTCATTACAGATCGACCGTTGATTGATAACGTAAAAATGAACGTTCGAAATTATTGGCACAAATTTGAGAGGCAAATAACGATGAAATTATATAAAATTGACATGTATAAGTATTATTTGGTCATATAAGATGTAAAAAAGTAAAAAATATTTATTTTGAATTTTTTTCATATTATTTGATGTTCATTTATTGCTAAATTGTAGATTTGTAAATCATAGCCGTTCGATGAGGGATGAATGGTCTTGATTTCAAAGGAGGTGTCCATTTTTAGAAATTCTGTTTTTTTTCAAAGGAGGTGTCCATTTTTTTTCAAAGAAGAAATTCTGTTTGTGACTTTCAATAGCTTGAAGCATATCAGAGATATATAGTTAACAATCAACTTGACCCTTTATCCACGGCTCAAACTTTTTTCTCACACCCCTTTACTCACACCCTTTTACTCACTGCTCAAAGTCGTGGTTGAATATTCTAATTTCTTTAGTCACACCACTTTGTCCACGGCTCCTCCAATCCCAGCCGTGGGTAATTAGCACTCTCACCCAGCCGTGGTTATTATCATTTCTTTACCCACGGTTCAATTATTTGCACCACAATAACCACGGTTAAACCGTGTCCCATCATTTTCCTTCCTTGTTTACCCACGGTTCTTTAAAAAAGTTTCGGAACCGTGGATAATAACATGTTAGTAATAAAGGTTTTTGTAGTAGTGTAGTTAAACTTTTGAATTAGTTCCGACCACGTATTGTCTTGTCTTGAGAGCACGTTCGTAACTTAATGTGGATTAGTTCCCTCCACGTATGTCTTATCTGGAGAGCACGTTTGTAACATCGTAACCTCGGATTAGTTGCCTCCAAATATGTCTTTATCTCGAGAGCACGTTCATAACATGGAAAGTCCATTAAATGATGTCTATTATTAATGTCCTACAGCTCGCCATATGGAAAGTCAAAATTTCGATGAGGCATTAATTATTAGACATTTAATTATTAGGCTTTTCATCAAATAATTAATGGAGTTATGGATAGTGCACTCTCGGTATGTACTATGGCTTCATACCACCACTTTCTTTTTCTTTTTTAATATTTACATCAAATTTTTTTTTACCTATCTAAAAAAATTAATAAAAAAAAAGTGAAAAATGTAAAATTTTGTTTTTAATTACATTTTTATATGAGAATCATGTTCAGATCAGATTGACTGTTTGAACTTTAAAAATGTGTGCTATACATTGTACCATAGCCTCACTACTCTAATTAATAAGGTCCAACGAGGCAGCGAAAGCATAATCCAAAATTAGACAACCTGAAATTCGATCCGTTTGAGTGTAAATAGTTGATATATATATATATATATAGGGAGTATACACTGTGATATAGATCCGATCCGTTGGAGTGGCACCTGTGTTCCAAAAGTTGAGCTGCACAGATGTAGGGTTGATGATGTAATTAAAAAGAAAGATTATTTATTAGATCATACATAATTGGTATCATCTGACAATAATCTGGTCCTTGAATACATTATTTTCGAAATGAATTCTAGAATTTATTTCAACCTGCCACATATGATTATAGACCATTTTCTTGTAAAAAAACCAGATTATTTATTAGATATATCTTACAAATATAATTAGACCTTTTTCTTATAATAAAAAAAAATCCTTGAAATCCAGCATCCGTTTTTCTGTAAGTATATTTGTTCACATATATCTATGTAGTGATATTTTCTTCTACCAATTTCAACAAATAAAAAGAAGATTTTTCCTCTACCAGTGTCAAAAATACAAAAATGTCATTTAATAAATGTCATTTAATAAATTACAGAATTATGTGCCTACGTTTCCTACAAATCTGGATTCGCCACTCCTTATTCTTTGGAACAAGTAATTTTTATTTATTTTTTACTTTCTTCTTGTTTTGAATGGTGTCCTCTTTTAATTACGAAATGAGGATAACTAATCATATACAACATAAATAAAATATTATTTTCCTTAATAAATGATAATCTTCTGTTTGTAAGTTGTGTACAGCTAGCTAACATGTGACAACGTGCGAGAAGTTTCTTAACTTGCGAGATATATAAATCCATTTTATCTTCTCAAGATCAATACGCAAATTAAGGCGACTAACTAAGCAAGCAAAAAAGCATGAGCAATTCAGCTCGCTCAACTTCCTCTTCAGCTAACTCAGCTTCCTCTTGCAGCCCACCTGATATCCCAATGGACCCTCAACTACGACAAAGCATGAGCAATTCAGCTCGCTCAGCTTCCTCTTCCAGCCCACCTGTTATCCCAACGGACCCACAACTACGACAGCTCCTCAAGGCATGCTCTGAAGGTGATGTCAACCTCTGCATCAACTTGATTCATGCCAACCCTGATATCCTGCTCTCTACCACTCCTCACAAAACCAACTGCCTTCACATTGCCGCCATGCTCGGCCATCATGACTTTGCAAATCAAGTCTGGTCCAGCGACCCTTCCAGAGTCCCTTACCTCCTCAACAGAACCAACGCTGATGGTGAGACCCCGCTGATGGTTGCTCTGATGGCGCAAAACCTATTGATGGCTTCTTCAATCATCACTGTTGCATTACGGTATATGCAGCGTGATGATTTGGAAGAAGGGAGGTCGTTGAGCTGCATGATCCTGAAGGTCGATAGGCGCAATGAAAATGTGTTGCATCATGCCATGAGGAATGGCTTGGAAGATTTGGCATTGCGGCTCTTGGAGATAGAGCCACAACTGTCCGTGCAAGCTACCAACACAGGTGAGTCACCCATGTATATGGCGGTCTGGAGAGGATATACAAATCCCGTCTTCCATGGATTCTGGCCCAGATGACGAATCAGCTCTGCATGTTGCTGTGGCATCTGGAAACACAGGTTCATTACTTATAAGCCCAATTCTTTGCATGTTATTTTTCATACTAACGGATTAGAGATTTTGTATGCAATTGTACAAACAACTGCAGTTAAGTCCTTCTGTACTTCCGTTGAGAAAAGTATTATTTTGCTGCCTGATTAATTTGACTCGAAATATTCATTCAAATTATCTGAAGTTAAGAATTCATTTAGTTTTGTGAAATTATGAACTCCCACTATTGCCTCTACTTGAGAGTCCCAAATCCACCTCCCCCCGTTGTCTCACCTCGTCTCGCAGCCTCTCCTCAAGCTTTGGAGCGAGCAGCTTTTTCCATCGCTCCAGAAAGGCTTGGAGCCACTATGGTTTCTCAATCCCTCCACGCATTTGAACCATTTACTTCTTATAGTTTCTAGCTGGTCTTGGTAAATGTTGTAATTTTTTCGTGACATGTATTGTTAGGTATAGTTAAGCAACTGTTGGAAAGAAGGCCCCATCTAGCATGGCGTAAAGACAAAGCTGGAGACAATCCTGTGGAGAGAGCTGTATTAGACAACAATCTCGATCTGGTCAAGATATTCTTAGAATTTAATGATAATTTCCCATATATGATAATTTCCCATATATGAAGGATGAACTATACGGAAATACTCTATTTCTTATAGCAGCGCAAAAAGGCCATATGTCCATTGCAAAAGAAATCATCAACACCTGCCCTGATTCTGTTTATATCCCCAACAAATTAGGGCATAATGCACTCCACTTAGCTATTTATTATGAAAAACCGGATATTGTAGACTACATACTTACAACACCCCAGCTTCATAGGCTTATGAACCAAACCAACAACGATGGCGAGCTTCCCCTACTTACAGCTGCTAGGATGTGTCACCCGAAGCTCCTACGTTCTTTAATGACCCATACACGACAAGATTATATTGCCAGAAATGTTAACGGGTCTCATGAACTCAACATTGTCTGTGCACAGACTTCGTTATGGAACACATTGAAATGGGTAAGTTAATTAATTTTCATTGCTCTTACACATACATAAATATGTATTAAGTTTATACATTTCATTAATTCCAATCGTGATAATGCTCGTGTTTTATTTTATACAAGGTCAAGAATAATCATGCATATATTTTTATTTTTTTTCTGTCACACAGAATGAATCGGTCACATTGTTGTTAAATGTAATTCCCTCCGGATGGAAATACCTAATAAGAGATGAAGTAAAAAAGACCAATAAGAAGCAAGCAATTAAGGAGGTCGAATCACTTACAGAAAGGTACACTGCAAACATCTCTTTGGTCGCTGCCCTCATCGCTACTATCACTTTTGCTGCGGCTTTTACCTCGCCGGGAGGATTCAGTTCCGATCCCGCCAATGCTGGACTACCCATTTTTGCAAGGAAAGCAGCATTCCATGTGTTCCTCATCTCTGACACCATAGCCATGTGTTCTTCCCTCGCCGTTGCATTTCTCTGCATTTTGACTACATGGGAGGACTTGGATTTCCTGCTAAATTACAGGAAAACAACAAAGGCGCTCATGTGGTCAGCCTATGGGGCTACTGCACTTGCGTTTGGTTCTGGTTTGTTCACAGTGATAGCGCCCAACAACTTGTGGCTTACAATTCTCATTTTTGTACTTTCCACCATTCTTCCACTCCTTTCCAAGATCATCGGCGAATGGCCTCTATTAATGGTTCGCTACAGGCTTCGTGGCATTTTTATAAAAGAGCTCGTTCCAAATATTTGAACACGTGCAAAATCAAATCATAGCTCATGGTAGAGAGTTGCATCATTATTTAAAAAAATTGAGAGCTTTCGTGGTATGATGACTTTGAAGAAAGTTTTCAAATGTATTATGTAATATTATTATTTAAATTGCTTTGGACCATTGGGCTAGCTATGTATTCTTATATATAATATGTAATTTAAATTTTTTATGAGAGAGAAGTTAAAAAGTTCAGTATGCTGTGTCTCTCCTCCCTTTATCTCTTCTCCCTTTATCTACAAAAAAGAAATAGAAGAAGAAGGTGTAAAGTGTTTGACCCCTAGATGAGATGTAATTGTTTGACTTCTAGATAAGATGCAATTGTTTGGCTTTTATGATTCCCCAACAAGTGGTATTAGAGCCTTCATATGCCGAAGTATTAAGTCTTTTATGATCTAGAGAGAATAAGAAATTAACGATGATTTTTTTGTTGATTTTTGTTGGATTTTTCTTGATTGTTTTAGATCTGAAAATTTTGGCTTGGAGAGCACAAAACTTGTAAAAGTTTATAGCCATAATTGTCTATTTTTCAGTTATTAAGTTGGTTAGAATTTGCTAGAAGATTTCCAATTGAAATCGCAAAATTCTAATTAAAATTCGGTCTTGGCAGAGTTTGTGCGATTCTCGGTGCGGACACATAGAGGTCACACAAAATTCTGCACAAATTTTAATAGGCAGTTATGGAATTTTGGGTTTTGATGAAATTTATATTTTTGATAAATTTTCTAAAACAAAATATACAGATTTGGAATTAAATTTTTAAATTTGAAAGGTTATTTTAGGTACTTCCAAAATTAAGAAATATCTCTAGATAATGGATCAATTTCAGCATAATCAGTTTTACAGTTACTCAGACAAAGATAGAGCCACACGGATTTTGATGCAATTGCACGGTTTTTGATGCAGATGCACAAAATACCTTTTTTAGTTTGGCAGACCGTACAAAATATCGTGGGGGCTGCACAACTCTCTGAAAAGTTAGAGAATAGTTTCTGAGATTAAAAATGCAGTTATTATGATGCAATTATATATATATTTAATTGCACTTTCATTTTATGGCTAAGGTATAAATTTATAATTCTTATAAAGGCATTAAAGTTATATGTATCTTAAATTGAATTAATTGAGTCCTAATTGTACCCAAAGGTACCTCTTTTGACAAGATTGATTTAAATTCATTTTACAAAAGAATATTAGGTGTGCATTTAATGGATGCAATCATTTGTCGGCCCAAAGGAAGATAATGGTTGTTGAAATTATTTGTACAAGTGAGTGATAATAAAGTATAGTGATGACAATCATTTCGGTAATTTAGTGATGAAATTATTTGTACAAGATAATGGTTGTTGAAATTATTTGTACAAGTGAGTGATAATAAAGTATAGTGATAATAAAGTATAATGGTTGTTGAAATTATTTGTACAAGTGAGTGATAATAAAGTATAGTGAGTGATAATAAAGTATAGTGATGCAATCATTTAATGGATGCAATCATTTCGGTATGTTCTAGGTTATCAGTACCTTATTATTGCGTCAAAGTATCATAAGAAATTGACCCGTTACCCAAAGGTAACCGCTTAATGGAAACCGATTTTTTGGTTTTAAGATGGTTTTAAGGCTCATAAAATTTGATGATTTATTAAGATAAATTACGATACTATGAATGTAACAATGTCTTGGAAGTTCTGTCTAGGCAAGTTGGAATTCGAAGTGAATCATTAGGGATCCCTGACTTACCTGGTTGTGAAATTCGTGTGTATAGTAACAAAAGGAAAAATCAACTCATATATTTTGAGAAATTTGGGCCTTTATTTGAATGTAATTTATAAATTCAGAATTTTTTATTCGTGTTGTTCTTTGTGATTTTTTGTTCGTAAATTTTCAGTTAGCATTGTTAAAGGCCTAAACAACATTTTTTATGTTGAATGAAACCAACTTCAAATTTTGACATGAGAACATAGTAATAGTTCTCGGTGTCATGGATCTAGACCTTGCATTAAGGAGGTATGTCCCACACTTACGGATAAGAGTACTTCTGATGATTAGAAGAAAAATGAAAAGTGGGACAAATCAAATTGCATGTGTCTTATGATGATGAAGAGGTCCATTAAGAGGCATTAAGGGGCGCGATTTCATATTTGATTGTTATCATTAAGGAATTTTATAATCCCACAAAACATTCAGTATTTGAGACGGAAAATGCAAATTTTTTGAGGATGTTGAGTTTGCGTGGGAGATACAATAATGGATTTTGAATTCGAAGAGGAGTATGCAAATATTCCCACAGGTGTTGAGAGTTTTATGGACATAGATCTCATTTAACTCAAAATACAAGTATCTTTAACGGAACCATTATTGAAGACCAAACTCAACATAATCAAACAACACAAAGTCAGATTCTAGAATCTCTAGAAGATGTTGTAGGCCAGATTATTTCAGACAATGCTGGAATTTCTCGAGAAAATTCAGAAGTTCCAATAAGAAAATATAATTAATGGCTGACAATGACATTGGAAAGTTACCCCATTACCTAAAGAAACGAGACCCATTAGTTTCAAATGGATATTTAAAACTAAAAAGAATTCGAAAAGTAATGAGGAGTAATATAAAACTCGTCTTGTCACTTAAGGTTTTAGAGACTTTCTCTATGGTTACATTTAATGAGTTCAAGCATTAACCGGCCCAAAGGAAGGTTTGTGATTGTTAAATTATGTGTACATAGAGTATAGTTATGATTATTATGTTTTACATATAATCAACATTGTCGGTCCAAAGGAAGGCATATTGATTGATATGTTATTTGAATCATCAATACTTTATTTTTTGGAAGACTCTTTAAAGATTATATTGGCATTAATTACGCACTTTAATTTGGAGCTTTAGTTGATAGATATTAAGAGAGCGTTTCTAAATTGTGACATTAATGAAACAATCTATATAGTGCAACTAGAAAACTATGTGTCGGGAGACACAAAGTCTAAGGTGTGCAAACTTAAGAAATTCATCAATGAACTAAAGAAAGTGTCTCAACAATGGTATTGTAAAATTCATAGTGAGATTATTTTGTTTGGTTTTGAGATATATTTATTGAATGAATTTATATACCTTAAGTTCTGTGGGAGTAATTTGTATTTCTATGTGGATATCATATTGCTTGCCAATATCGATATAAATATATTGCAAGAAAATAAGAACTCTCTGATAAATAATTTAGAGATGGAAGTTCTTAGTTGCATCATTTAGAATATGGAACAATGCTAAACTAAAGTAAGGTAAAGTAAAGGAAAGAGTACAAAATTATGAATTGAAAATAGAACATGTAAGAATAGACTCTATGTTAGCAGATTCTCTTACTAAGGGATTGACACCGGCTAAGTTTGAAGAGCATGTTGCTCATATGGGTGTAATCTCTTTTGAGGATATTCAGTTTTAGTGGGAGTCTATTATTTGTAACTTAATGTTCTATTTTTCATTGTAATTTTGGATATGTAACTTGTGACATGTAACAAGTGTTATATATATTATGAAGTTTTGACATTCTATTTCTCGTTTATATTTGACCTCTAATTTAGTTAATTTATGAAATTCAGTTTAAAGATTTAAGTAGGAGGCCAAGTTAGAAATAGGTATGTGAAGAACACAATTGCATGTAATTTCTATGCTACACATCCACATCATGATTCATGCCATTCAACTGTATTAGTGATGTGATTATTGAGAGTTTAGTTGCGAATAAATGCGACGAATGCCGCTTTAGTCCTTTGTTGATATAGTTGATGGACCGAATTGGTTTGGGAATATATAAATAAGACAGTAAAGAAATGTACGCACATAAGGAACACAATTCATAATTAAAAAGTCATAACATATTGCTCAAGTGGGAGATTGTTGGATTTATTGCCAACCTCATTGGATTTAATGCCAACATTGAGCATATACGTAATTTAATTATGGATTGTTTATTGTCATATATGGTTCTCAATTAAAGTGATCAAATAAGGTAATAGACTATCAATATATTCATTATGATGTGGTCCATAAATGTGTAGAACAATTAGGCAAAGATCAAATCATTTATGGACTGATTCTGAGATTTGCAATTCAGAAAACTGTCATTTAAGAGGATTGTGTGGGCCACACGGATATCAATGCGGCCGCATGGATTTTGATGCAACAACATGGTTTTTGATGCAGTCGCACACAATACCTTTTTCAAGTTGGCAGATAACCAAATAGGTTACTATATATAAGGATTGGTCCCGAAGGCACAAGATAACACAAAAAAACACAGAAACTTAAAAAATGTTTTTCTCTTTAGAAAAATACAGCTCTGTGTCTTCTCTTTTTCTTTCACCATCAAAGAATAGAGAAGAGAAATCTATTAGAAAATTTGGAGTGGATTTTTCAAGGGCCATATCTTGCTGTCTTGGAAGACTTATTTCTACGACCATATGACAAAACAACAAGAAGGGCTTCTTGCCATTAGAGTCTAGTCTCGTGCTCACGGAGACTGTTGGCGATCTCTCAAAGGATCGGGTTATTCTATGGAAACATCCATGGAATCAGGTATTATGTTCCGCACTTAAGATTTATGTTTTATGAGTCGGCTTTGGCATAGGACGGTACTTAGGTTAAGGTGGGGAATTGTTTCTCCTTTCCCGGGGTGTAAGTGTTTGACCCCTAGATGAGATGTAATTGTTTGATCTCTAGATAAGCAGCACAAGTACACTTCTATGGAAGAGGAGAAGCAATGCTGCATTTGCCAGGTATCATTTTTCTTATTTGCAAGGGACTTTTTTGAAAATTTTCTCCTTGTCAGGTGCATAGTGCACGACACAACTTCTTTGTATAGCTCAAAGCCAAATGTTCATAATAGTTATTTTCTTCTATTAATTAATCCACCGTGCAAATGTTCGGCATTTTAAAAAGTAGGCATTGACGTCCTAAAACTGTAAAATTTTATTTTTTTGGGTGTGCTAAGTAACGTTTTCCATACTGATTATATGGCCAGTACATGCATGGAAGGATAGTGCTCAATATTTTGGAGCTTAATTAATTTGTAAGTATAAAATCTTGAAAGGTCTTAATTAATAATGATATTAATTTCATTTTTCATGTTTTTTGGAATCGTTTCAGGAAGAATATGTTAAAGGAGACGAATTGGGGAGGCTAGATTGCGCTCACCATTTTCATAGTAGTTGTATAAAACAATGGCTCACTCACAAGAATTTGTGTCCCATTTGCAAAAATACAGCTTTAATTACATAAATAGGATTTTTAAGTTTCATAAGACACCCTTAATTAAATGTTTCTTTCCAAATTGGATACAGAATTAACGTTACTGAATATTGTATGTTGGTTTTGGATAAAGAATTAATGTTACTCATGATAGTGTTATGCCCTAGGAGGAAATAGTTGATTCTTGTTTTTGTTTCATATATTGCTTGCTTTTGATGGACTTGTTCTTTGAGTTTTATTAACTAATTGATAGGACCATGTAACAAAGGTCCTCATAGAACTGGTTTTGGGCCAGAAATAACTTGGGATTTGGACCCCTATTTGGGGCCAACCCGGGATCAAATGAAAGGAGCCCAGGATTCAGAAACAACTTAGCCAAGCAAGGTCCGATTAGGCTCCGTCCAACAAAAGCCAAATCAGGTCTAACCGGGCCTCACCCGACAAAGATTAATTGGGCCTCTTCCGACAAGAGTCTAGTCGAACTTGGCTTGTGGTCACCACTTCGTATCCGTACGCTACAGGTGCGATTTAGTAACCGCTTCAATACGAGCGTCACCGCTCCTATGCGAACCTCCTAACCACTCTGACAACGCGGAATGCCGGTTAGGGGATGACCTATTTAAGGAAAAAAGCTCCATGGAACAGGGGCTGGTTTTCTGACAAAGCGAGGTATCATACATGATAGAGTCTGAATACCTCCTCAATCCCTCACATCGGGAACCGATAATCCACATTCCACATCTCGGCCCATTTTCTAGAGACAGGACGAGCCCAAATCTAGAGATCTTCACATACGGCCTACTCTGGCAACGCGGAATGTCGGTTAGGGATGACCTATTTAAGGAAAAAAACTCCATCGAACAGGGACTAGTTTTCCGACAAAGCGAGGTATCATACAGGATAGAGTCTGAATACCTCCTCACTCCCTCACATCGGGAACCGATAATCCACATTCCACATCTCGGCCCATTTTCTAGAGACGGGACGGGCCCAAATCTAGAGATCTTCACATACGGCTTGCTCTCTCCGAGATAGAATGTATCACTAATAGTTCGCTAGAAGTTGAGAACTTGAATTGTGGAACACTATAATTAGATAGTAATAAACTCTAAATATCCATAATCAAAGTAGCTGAAAAGAAACTCCAATTAACTTAGTGAATGCATATAGGAGATTCAGTTCAAGATACTTGGGATGAATCTAGCATAGATTCGAGGTCAAGAAGTAACAATTTAGTGATAGTAAAGTGCATGTGTAGAAAGTTCCTATTGGTTTATATAATATGTAAAGAGTCTTTTGGATGTAAGAGAATAAGATAAATTGATAATAGAAGTAAAATTTCTGCTACAGAGTGTTCTCTCTTCCACTACTAAAATATATTAAGTTTTGCCTCAAATATTAAATCGATCATATCATCTCCTATATTTTCTGGTGCAGACTGTAAGTGGAAACTCAGAGCACCTACAAAGGTCAGTGACTTCTCTGTGGCACTAATGAAATGGAGAATAGAGATCACCTGCTTTGGCATTGTTCTTTTTCACGAAGGTTCTGGCAGAGGTTACTGGCACAATTCAATATTAAGCCACCAACATACTATATGGTGGGATCATGGAATGTCTCTCTGACAAACCCAGAGGGATCTGTGGGACATGGTCTGGTTCTCTGGATCGTGGGCTCTCTTGTGCGAAAGAAATAGAAGGTTCTTTTCAGAAAATGTGAAATCGGTGCACATTTTAATCAATGATACGGCTCAGGAAATACAACTATGGCGTACAGCGCTGTTGATTGGTGCAATAGTAGTAGGACAGTAGAATTCAGGGGGGATTTTGCAAAGTCCTATAGCAATTTAATTGCGACACTATGTACCATCTGGGATTAATATGAGGGTAAACCAGGTACCCCTGGCATTCTGTACAAATTTTTCTATTTTATACAATTGTTAGTTGGCTTAAAACCACAAACCTTAAAAAAAATATTGCCTCATGCATAATGTTTTATTTTTACTTATTTTAACATTCGAAATAATAGCTTTCTTTACATTATTGATAAGTGTAATATGGTGAAGATAAAATCCCTTAATAGAAAGAGCTTTGGGCTTAAATGGGCCGAAACAACTTCCTCCTTATTTATTAGGGCCACTCAGCACTAGGTAAAATAATTTAATTTTATATATCTAATAGTAATATCTTGCATTATAAAGATTATTATCATGCCTAATTGTGTTCGTTGTGCAACAAAATGTAAACATGCTTCAGAAAACATATGCTGATTTTGCGTTTTACTTATTTGTGTTAAATTTGAAGTGATATATGTTATGTTCTGATTCCATAAATCATTTGCAAAAACTTTAGTACATAGTTGGGGTTTCAATGACTGTGTTATTGGTATGTATGAGTTTTTATGCGTGCAAGCGTCTCCTCCCGTTACACACTGTTAATGTGGAATTTTTTCGAATCCGTGTATAATATGCTGTGTATAACATTTTTGTAGTAGTGTTATGTGAGATGCAATTTAAAACTTGCGTGTTGCATAGCTCGCTCCATGTGCTATATATTCATGCTGCAGACAAAATTTGTCCGTTTTTATGGAAGCAACCAATCTATCACATGGAGGAGATAATTCTACTATATGGAAAGTCAACTCAAGGTAGATCTGAGGTGCATTCATTTTATTTTGTTTAATTAATTCAGTTCCTAAATTGCTCAATCATTGTATTTGCAGAACAAACCAATTAAGCATTCAACTTCTCATTTGGTATGTTTGGATGAGAGTTAGAATAGTTAGAATAGCTAAATTTGGAATTAGTAAATGAGAATCGAGAAAAAATAGTAATTTTAAGAATAGAACGTATTCAACTTCTCATTTGCTTATCTGGATGTGTTTTTGTAGTTAAATTTTTGTTCTGGCGATTGGAAATGATAGAACGTATTGAACTCTAGTTGATATTAATACTTAATATTCAAATTTGCTTGAATTAATACAAATTGATATTTATCATTAATTTTGAGACGATTTTTTTACATTTTATGAGATGTTGTTTGATAATCTGATCTGAAAAGATAGAATTCTTTATTTTGTATGAATTTGATTGTTTGTGAAAGAAATGCTTGATAGATCTACTATGAACACTTGATAGAACTGGTACAAATACTTGATTCATACATAGGGAGAGATATGAATTGAATTTTATAATTTTTATTATGTTTTAAGTGTAAATGTTTGTTTTGACAGATATAAATACTTGATATGTATGTATATATTATTTTTAAATAGAAAATTGTGATTTGATAGGCAGAGGTATTGATCTGTTATGATGTCTAATTATACATGTTTGTAGTAGGCATAAGATCAACTCTGTGGGCACATTATTCTGGCAGGTAACACATGTATATTTTTCTTAGGTGTACATATTCGATTTATAAGACGTAACAATTTGATAGTATTGGTATGAATACCTGATTTGACAAGTCATTTGTGAAAGAGTGTAAATGTCTATTTTGACAGATATAAATACTTGATAATTATGTATATACTCTTTTTAAATAGAAATATGTAATATGATTGGCAGAGGTACTGATCTGTTATGATGTTTAATTACTCTTTATTCAATATTACATTTCATATGAAAGGTAAAAATTACACAAACTAAATTACAACCGTAATAGTTGACGCTAAATGTGCTAGGAAATCACATGGAGGAAAAAATTCTAGTATATAGGAAGAAACCAAGCATTGATGGAATCAAGCAAGCAATCACATGGAGGAAATAATTCTAGTATATAGGAAGTCAATTTAAGGTAGATCTGAGGTGCATTCATTTAATTTGAATAATTAATTCAGTTGCTCAACTGTTCGATCGTTGTATTTGCGGAAGAAACCAAGCATTGATCACATGGAGAGCCCAACTGCTCATTTGTATTTAATTCATTAGTCAAACTCAATTAATGGCAGATCTGGAGATCTATACGCACTTCATTTGTTTAATTAAGAAGCTTAATTAATTAGTCTGAGTTGAGATCACACATATCTGTACCAAGCTGTTAATGTGTACTGAACAAAAATAGAAAATGACTAACTAACAGAGTTGTTGTACGAGAAAATAATCTTCGGCTTCTTATGAATTAACTTATAGTTCTCTTCTATATAAGGTGTATGGATACGGGGACGGATATCGTATCGGATACGATACATATACAATGATACAGTAATTTTAAAAAATGTAGGATACGTCTATCATATATATTATTTTTATTTTATTATCAATTCAACACTAGTATTATGCGACAGTTTAAAAATTAATTCAACACTTGTATTATTAAAAATTCCTTTAAATCTATCCGTTTTTCTTTAACCAGGTTTTTTTCTACCTATCCGTATTTTTAACATGTATCTATGCAGGAGAACAGCTTGGGTCCGATGGGTTTAGAGACCGTCCGATCCACTTTAAGATTTGTGCGCATGAACTTTACAGCAAACGCCAAAGTTGCGGGCATGAATCTTAAAGCAGATCAGACGGTCATCATACCCATCGAAATCACTTTGAGTCCGATAGACATCGGACCCAAATTGGTTCCATCTATGCAGTGAGACTTGCAAAAGGATAGGTAAGTGAGATTTTTATTTTGGTTCCATCTCACTTCATAACTTTGAGTCCGATAGACATTGAACCCAAATTGGTTCCATCTATGCAGTGAGACTTGCAAAAAATGAAAATAGGAATTAGAAACAAAGGAAGAAACAAAATAAAAATCTCACTTCATAACTGGATAGATTGAAGTGAGATTTTTATTTTTTTCTTCCTTTGTTTCTAATTCCTATTTTCATTTTTTTTTCCTTGGCCTGATAATTCTCATATGGTGACAACTCATTCGATTTTCTGGTGAAAATGGTGAAAGTGTAACATGAACTTTATCTTTATTAATTAATGTTCTTTTAATATTATATTATGAATATTATAGGATCTGCTAACACTAAAGGATAGGTAATGTAAGCACTGGACTTACCGAAGAAGCAATTAGGGGTGTTCATCAGTTTGGTTTGGTTCGGTTGAAACTGAAATAAAATTGGCAAATCAAAGTTTTATTGAGCAGTTTTAAAAAATAGAACCGAACCGATTAAACCTATCAACCGATTAAGAACTAAACCGAACAAACCGAACTAAATTTTGGTTTGTTCGCTTAAACCGAAATAAGAAATTAATAGTAAATATAAATCCACTGAAATTCCATATCCAACTTTTAATCTAAAATTTATTTGAATTAACAAGATAAAATGTCCCCAATAATATTTACCATTAATTTGGTAATCTAACTTCTTTAGTACGCACGAAAAATTGTTTGTCAAATTAATCAAAATTTAAATTTACAATTTTTTCGAGTCAGATCGGACAGATTAGTTGAATTTTGTAGGAATATATTGAGTTACACTTACAATTTTTTCACATTACATTTTGAAATAGAAAGTCGATTACATTTTTTTAAAATGGTCCTCAGAACATAGAAAATTTTGATCATGTTCAACTTTAGTACGTAAACACTTTTTTTTTGAATAAAAAATGAGGGCCACGCCCACATTTGTATTGAAATAAGGTTCCGTTACACAAGGGTGGTAACCACCGAAATAAACACAATTGAGCTCAAAATCGTTGAGCCTTAAGTAAATAAAATAAAAAATTGCGGAGGCAATAAATGAGAACCGAAAGGAAAATGGAAATTTAAAAAAAATTGGAAAATCATTTGTACTGGAGTGTGGCCAGTACCCTCAGACTTGCGACAAGTCTCTTGTCAGTCTTCCTCTTTTGACAAATAAGCATGTTAGTCCCTTATTCTCCGAAATTTTGTATCTCACTCATAACCAAAGTGAAGCTGCCATAGAACCTCATCTTTGAGTTCCTCGACCTCCTTGCTGCAGTCCCTAAAAGTTCAAGAACATCTTTCTCTCCAAATGACGAATTGTGTTATTAGAAGGGTTCCTCTTTGGATTTTTGGAATCTTAGAACTAAGAATTGTTTCCGTGTATGGTGTTGAGTTGTTTGCCGCTGCCATTCGGTCCGGCCGCTGTAGTAACACCGCATTGTATACCGCCAGTGAAAAAGGACAAGTATTCATCATGTGGCTGATGGTTTCAAGCGCCGCTTTGCAAAGTATGCACCTGTTCACCAATGGCCAACCTCGCTTGTTGAGGTTATCGATAGTGAGTAATCTATTAAGCGGCATCAACCATCCAAACACTTTCATGCGTGTCAGTATGTTGAGTTTCCAAACTTTGTGTGCTCGATTTGCTATCCTGGGAATGTTTTTCATTGCTCGATATGCGCTCTTTACCATGAAGAGGCCTGATTCTGTCCAGATCCATTTTATGTCATCCTGTGTGTCTGGCCGAGTGGTGACTTGCGTAAGCAACCGCTGTAAGGTCGTTAATTCTGATAGTGCCATGTCGGATGTGATTAAATTGAAAAAGCTTGTGAGTGAGGTCGATGCCTTGATTTCTTGGAGAGTGACATTCGGGTCAATTGCATGTGAGTGCAGATTCGGTAAGGTATGACATAGGGGGGTTCCTATCCACTTGTGATTCCAGAGTTGTATTTGTGCTCCGTTGCCGATCGTGTGTGTGAAGGACATTGGACAAAACTGTCTCTGATTTTTTATAGCCGAAGTGAATATGGGTGAAAGCGGTAAACCATCATGGCCTGTGTTGACTTGCATTATTGGCTTCCATAGGTTGTTATGTGGCCGAGCCCACTGCCAATACCACTTAAGTAGCAAGGCCTGATTGAAAACCATTAAATCCATGACACCTAGGCCTCCGAAATCTTTTGGTGTGCACACTAAATTCCAATTTGCTAAGTTGAGCTTTGTTTGGTTTGGTGCCACTCCGTGCCACAGGAAGGATCGTCGTATCTTGTCTATACTTTTAATTACCCACTTGGGCAACCTCAAGCACGACATGAAGTATGTCGGTAATAATGACAACACCGAATTTACCAAGACTATTCTACCTGTGATGGTTAGGTGTTTTGCTGCCCAACCTCCCAATCTCTGATTCATTCTTTGTAGCAATGGTAAGTATGTTGATTTCGGAAGTGTTTTGTTCGAGAGAGGAAGTCCAAGATATGTGAAGGGCAGCGTGGCCAATTTGCATCCTAATACGTTTGTGAGTTCCTTCTTTCGGGATTGTGATGTTTCTGAGATGAGAAGTTCAGATTTGGAGAGGTTGACCAATAGGCCTGAGACTTGCTTAAACACCGTCAATACAATCTGTAGTACCTGTAACTGTTGTATTTCAAGTTTTATGAAGAACATTGCATCATCCGCATATAACAAGCAAGGAGTCATATCTCTGAAAGGTAGTCTCAATGCCCCCGTGTCTGCCAAGGTTTGACTGTACCTTGCTAGGAAATCAATCGCCATTATGAATAATAGTGGAGAGAGAGGGTCTCCCTGTCGCACCCCACGTCTCAGCGTTATTTTCCTTCCTAGTAGTCTATTGATCATAATCTGAGATGTGCCAGCTAATATGCAGTGTTGAATCCAGGATATCCACTCCCTCGGCAATCATTGCGCTCGCATCACTTGCACGATGAATTCCCAACTGACCGTGTCAAAAGCTTTGGTGAAGTCCGCCTTGAACAATGCTATTGGCAGTTTCCTCTGTCTCGCTACATGCAGCGTGTGCTGGGCATATATGAAGCTTTCGCAGATGTGTCTGTTTTTCATGAATCCTGTCTGGGCCTTGTGTAGTAGTTGAGGCAGCTTGTCCTGAAGCCTATTTTCTAGTATTTTGGACAAGATCTTCTGTACGCCATGAAGCAAGCTTATTGGTCGAAATTCTTGCACCGTCGTTGGTGCCTCCTTTTCTGAAAGGAGCACTATATATGATGAGTTGAGCGGGGATAGGGGTATGTTCCTTGCCGTGACATGTTGAAAAACCATGCAAAGGTCTGGGGAAATAAGGTCAACGAAGTGGTTGTAGAACTCCCCTGTGAAGCCATCGGGTCCTGGGCTTTTATTCTTGGGCCATTGTCTGATAGTGTCACTTACTTCCTTTGTTGTGAAGGGTTCAACCAGGGACTGAAAGTCTCCAGTTTCAGTTGTGTTTGAGTACAGGTTCGGCCAATGGATTGGGGGAACTGTTGCGGATTGTGTGCCAATCAATTCTGTGTAGAACTGAAAGAAAGCGTTAGCTTTGTCTCGTTGATTCGTGCAAGTAGAGCCTTGATGTTCAATCTCCATGATTGTGTTGGATTTCTTGGATGCGGATGCGATGGTATGGAAATACCTGGTTCCTCTATCCCCTTGCAATTCCCATTTTGTGCGCGCTCGCTGACACCAGACATCCTCTTCGAGTACGGACAGATCCGTGAATCTCTTTTTAATTAGGGCCGCAATGAATTTCTCTAATTCCGTTGGGTGTCTTCTTTCTTTAACCTGGTCGAGCCATCTAAGATAATCAGGGCATGTACCTATCTGTGCCTTCATATTTGATATTCTTTGTTTGGCCCAGTCTTTTGTTTTCTGTTGTAATTTGGTTAATTTGGTGTGTAGTTGGTCCGGCGTGTGCATTAAACCGAGTTGTTGCCATGTCTGCTTTATCAATTCACCGTACTGTTGGAATCTCAGCCAACAGTTCTCAAATCTAAAAAATCTAGATTTTTTGTACCTTGTGGATGCTACGAATGAAATCGGACAGTGATCTAATGACATGTTTGGGAGAGCTTTTTGCGAAGAGTTGGGGTAGGCCCGGTTCCATTCATCGGAAACCAGAAAGCAGTCTAGCCGTGCCATGTGCGGTTGTTGTCTTTCATTTGACCATGTGAAGCGTCTTCCATGTAGAGGAATATTTATTAAACCTAGTGTTGAGATGAGGTTTGCAAACTGAAGTGTTGTTCTCCATTCTGATTGATTAGTGCTATTTCTGTCTTCCATCGAGAGTGTGATGTTTAAATCTCCTCCTATCACCCAGGGCGTGCCATCAGTTGGTTTACTTGCGAGTAATTCTTCCTTGAAAGACAGTCTACCGGTTACTGTTGATCGTCCGTATATACCCGAAAACCAGAACTTGGTGCTATCTATATTATCTTTGAGCAGTACATTGACATTATATGTTCTGACTGATGACTGCACTAAGGTATATCTTGTCGGGGTCCATGCGACAATAATGCCTCCTCTCGTTCCTTGTGCCAGCAGTGTTTCATGCATAGTCAATCTGTTGCCACAAATTTCTTTGAGAATTCTAGTATCTAGGGTCGCAAGTTTTGTTTCTTGAATGCATGTCAATTCCGGTTTCTCTAGTAATAAGGTTTGCCGTATTGCTAGTCTCTTGTTTCTCTCATTAAGACCTCGAACGTTCCAAGAGAGAAATTTGATGGTAGTGTTGTGACTCATTGATCAATAAAAACTCCAACTTTTTCACTTTCACACCGGGGATACCATTGGCTCAAGGCCGAAACAAGGCTAATACATAAACTCCTTTCCACTGCTACCCTTTTTAAAACCGACCACATACCCAATTTAATTTTGAAATTTAAACTAATCATAAAAAAAGGACTTGACACTTTCAGCCTTGAGCCTTTCCCTCTCTGTCCGATCCTCAGCCCATGGCATGTGTGGCCGAGGCCATTGCTTCGGTTGCTGCGATGATGGTGGTGATTTTGCCAAGGAGGTCGCCTTCAAATTCCACTCCTACCGTGTTGACGAGTATCTCCGCCTGAGTGGCTGTGAGAGGATCATAGTTCTGTAGGTAGCTCAAATTTATTGCCTCTTTGGTGTTGTCCTTCCTCTTGCGACGCTTTGGTGAAGTCAGAATATAATCAAAACCTAACACTGCCCTTGCTTTGTCTTCTGCCGAGATGTAGCGGCCTCCTGTTTTCTCAAATAGCATTGGGCTCCTGCGAGGTCCCTCTCTGTTTTGCTGTCGGTCTTCAAATCCAGGTGGGGAACAAATAGCATCTATTTCTTCTGGACCATTAAGTGGGGGCTGCTGGACTGGGTCGTGCACACTAGCTGGGGTCGGGCTTTGACTTTCCAGGCCTTGAGGAATGACTGTGTCGGGTGCCGGGCCAGCAAGTGCTGTGGCTGTGGCCGGGTAGGCCGAAAACATTTCCGAGCCTTGTGCAGCAATTTTTGGGCCGTATGCAGGTTCTGGGCCCTACAGAAAAGCTATGTCGGTTGCTGTGGCGGTTTCTGGGCCATGCAGCAATTTATGGGCCGTGTGCAGGCATTTGCCACTGTGGCTGTGGCCGGGTAGGCAGAGAGGATTTCTGGGCCGTGTGCAGGAATTGCTGAGCCTGCTGCAATATTGTTCGGCCTGCTGCAATATGGTTCGGCTTGCTGCAGTATGTTCGGGTTTGAGGCAGTAGCTGGTTCGGCCTGTAGTAGCACCACCTGAAATTTAATTTGTGAAGGGCCTGGGGTGCTGTCTCTTTGTTTATTCAGCAGCAGAGTCCACGTGCCTGCATAGGGGTTAATCTTTGGGTTTTCTTTCTGTAGCCTCCATAGCGGTGTATTAGGTTGTGTTTCTGCAGACTGTGCATGTAGTGACAAGGACACGGAGTCGGATGTTGGGATAAGTTTAGTAAGTCGTTGCTCTCGCTTTTCCTCCCTGTTAACGAGACGTGCCACTACATGATTTTGAATCTCAGCAATCTCTCCAATTGGGTCCTCAAACAGTGTCTGTAGTTGAACCGTTGAGGCCCTGTTTTGTTGGATTTGTGGCCGGGTTCTCCTTGAGTAAGCAGAGTTGGCTCCTCTGTGATAGGTGTCGGCGAGGGATTGTGAGTAGTCGTCTGAGTCAGGTGAGCGCCTCGCTGGACTTGGTGGTATATTCCTATCGTGCCTACCACCGTGGTGAAGTCGGTCGTCACCTCCATCTGGTGGTAGCCCCCCGGTGGGCGTGTGGAGCCATCCTTCAAGTTCAACAATGACGACTGTCGAGTATGGGTGTGTGGATAGGAGCAGAGACGGTGGGATTTGTGCGGGGTTGTCGCACTGTAGTAAGACTCTCACTGTGTCGTAGTTGCCATTTACGATCACTGGGGCCATTTTGATAACATGGCCGATGCCCGAGAGGAGCTGGTCAAGGTCGTCGATATTCCAGTTTTCGGGCGGGACCCCGTATAGCCTTAGCCTAGCCTTGTGGGATGCTGGGTCATAAGCCATTCCCAAGCATGGCTTCCATTCGGCAAGTTGGACTTGAGAGTGTTGGTCGAGTGCAAAGACCCCTATCTGCACGGCTTGCCGGCGCATGTCGATGGTCGGGAAAGTGACTATATAGTCGCCCATTGGCCGGTAGAACTTCCCGATGGTAAGCTGACGTGGGTGACAGTGTAGTTCGGCTGCGAGAGTGTTCGCAAGGCGGTGGGGTAGTGTGCGCTCATTGTAGTTGGGACCGGCATGTACAATGGCTGATCTCTCTAGGCTTTCGTTGCTGGGGTGAAGGCCCTCTCTACTCGGGACATAGGCTCTCGACTGATTCCTATTGCGGTTGCGGAGCATGGTCGGTGGCCACATAGAGGCGGTTTGCCAATTTTCCATCTCTTCTAGCTGTGAGTTTTCTTTACTGGGAGTAGTGTTTGACTCTTTAGGTTGGATTTTTGGTTTGCTGATTTGGAGCGTGGTCTTGGGTTTCACTGTTGGGGGCTTCTTTATAGGTGTCTCCTTGTTGCTGGATTTACCTTTGCAGCTGGCTGATTTGTGGCCGAATTTATTACACTTGAAACACTTCATAGCATTTCGGCAGCTAGCTTGTAAATGGCCCTTCTCAGTGCACTTAAAGCACTTACCCTGTTCTTTGAGAGCTTGCAATCTGAGTGTAAGAGATGGGTGGTTGTACTTACCGGAAGAAGACTTCGATTTATGTTGTTTCCTGCGGACTATCTGCCATCCTCCATCGTCGGTTGGTTGGTTTGATTCAAAAGTCTTAATTCCCTGTACCGTGGTGCCTTGTAGAACCCGTTGGATTTTGGGTTGGTCCTTCTTAAATGCAGCCGAATTCCTCTCCACAGTGGCAGAGATGTTAGTTTCGGTGAAAATGGGCTTGAATGCTTCTGGAGGAGTCTTCAAAGATGGCTGGTTGTCGTTGGATTAGTGGCGTGTGGGGTGAGAGGGAGCAGTACCTTGTGTCACCTGGGAGTAGGTGAGGGTGGGGTAGGTTAGGTTTTGTTTCTCTATGGCTTTCAAAATTGCCTGGTGATGCGCCTTCCTGAGAGAGATAGAGGACGCCACCCTTTAGTACGTAAACACTTAAAATACATACCTTAACAACTAAACATTAATTATAAGCTGCCAATAATTGAACTTAGAAACTGCCACCAATGGCATGTTTTAGGTAAGATTTGTATTTTTTTTTTTTGTGTGGAACAGGTAAGCATTGGTGTGATAATATATTAGTATATATATATATATATATATATATATATACTAATATATTATCACACCAACCTTGTACAATGTAATAATTATCTTATTAATTAACGTACGTACCAAAATTAATGCAATACTAAATTGTTTATCAATTCTTTATGGAGATAGCATTAATTAAACCTTGTACACCTGTGCCTCAGTAAAATGAGATCTTAGTCGTTAATTTCAGTCTGACACAAATCCCAAAGCGGAACCCTCCATATCTAAATAGGCATTGTCAAGGTTTGAGTTGGACTTTCAAATTATGAGGGTCAAACGTGAATGAGAATCAATCATATAAAATTTTCATGCTAAGTATGGGGTCATTTTTACATTACTCATAGCTTTTTACGCTAACTATATATATAGATATGTCTGGCACGTAATAGGGGTCAATCATATAAAATTTCCTACGAAGAATGGAGATTAATTTTCTAGTACTATAACATTATACTCTAAATTATATAAAAAAATATACATAAATATTAAAAAATTGACCCCCATTGTTTGTTCTTAAGTTCGCCCCTAGTAGGAACCATGTATGCTAATACTATATAGAAACGGTTCCGCAATTGTGTACATTAGCTTTTCGGACCTTTTCATACAAGACGTGCGCGGACACGGTCACGGAACCGTGTGTCATTAGCTTTTCGGACCGTACATAGTTGTCATTAGCTTTTCATAACATAAAAATTTCCCAACAGATGATCAATGAATTACCATCTCAATTTCTCACTCAGTACAGTTGTCTTATAACTCTTTGGATCCCCTTTGACTTTCCATATGACCCATCTTAAAAACAGTTCACATGCTTTGGTAGTCCTTTTGCTATATCCCTCTCCACACATATCTCGCCCCATTAATTAAATAATTGATAACATATATATAGGGGTCTTCACCATCATCAACAAGAGAGAACATAAAAACAGAGAAAAGTAGAAAACGTTGCTGCAAGTTGCAGCATCTCTTCTCAGTTGTTGATTGGATGGAAGCTGATGGAACAACCAATGTTTTGATTGGTACATTACATTTCCAAATCATTCCTTTATAAACTATAATAATGCACTCACGGTCGAGTACAAATCGCTCATGTAATTATTTGATTGCAATGTATTTCAGGTGATCATCAATCGAATCTGTTTCCATCAAGCCTATCTCATATAAGAAAACTATGGATAGAATTTGGCACAACCATACAATGGGAGAATCAGAATGTTTCGAGGCCACTGGTACACATCTGGAATCTGCTTCTCACCTATTTCATGGTACCATTGTTGCGGTTTGTGCTTGTCATATGTCTTTCCTTGACTGTGATGATCTTGATAGAGAAATTATTCGTCAGAACAGTTTGCCTAATAGTGAGAATTTTCAAGATAAAACCAGAGAAGAGATACAAATGGGAAGCCATTAAACAAGATGAAGAAATTGGGACCTCAGTTTATCCAATGGTGCTTGTACAGATACCCATGTACAATGAGAAAGAGGTAGTTAATTTACTTAACATATATAATTACTTAAAAGGAAAAATTATTAGGGATCGACTAACAGTCCCCCCCATTCAGTCCCCTAAACGTCCCCCTAACTGTCAAAGTACAACTGTCAGTCCCCCATTCAACATACATTAATTCAGTCCCAAAATGGAAAGTATGAATACCTAAGATATGAAGTATGCATATATAATTCATCAAGTATTCATACCTAACATATCAAGTATTAATTCACATACGGACTGGGGACCATTACTTTTCGGGGACAGTAACTGTCAGACTGCCTTGGAGACCACAACCAAAAAGTCACGTGGATCACACCACCAGTCCCCCATTCATTGATTAAATTAATTCACATACAAAATGGAAAGTATGAATACCTAAGATATGAAGTATGCATATATAATTTATCAAGTATTCATACCTAAGATATCAAGTTCATACTCTAAAAACTGGACACAATACTACTCATCTTTTACACGTTTTTCAAGGTAGTTTTTTTTTTCTCCATTCATTCTAACCAATTTTTGGGACGATCTATGAGGAATTTTGCAAATCTAAAAACACGAACGTTTTCTATTTTTTTTTTCTCTTTCAAATGAGATCCATGATGACATACTTTTACACGTTTTTCAAGGTATCAAATATTCAAATATGAAAAATATTCATACAAAATGGAAAGTATTCATACCTAACATATCAAATATTTATATATAATTCATCAAGTATTCATACTTAAGATATCAAGTATTTAAATCCAAAAAACTGGACTCAAATATGGAAAGTATTCATACAAAATGGAAAGTGTGAATACCTAAGATATGAAGTATTCATACTTATGATAAGTATTTAAAGAAAAAAACTGGACTCAACTTTTACACGTTTTACACGTTTTTCAAGGTGGTTCAATGATTGAAAAAGTTAGTTATAATGGGGGGACGTTTAGGGGACTGAAGTGGGGGGGACTACATCTTTACTCAAATTATTATTGGCATTGTGTTATCTTATAGCTTTGGTATGTGTATGTATGCCAAGGTATACAAGCTTTCTATAGGAGCAGCATGTGGGTTGGAATGGCCATCGGACCGGGTAATAATACAAGTTTTGGATGATTCCACTGAACTTGCTGTCAAGGTAATATATATTATTTGTTTACTTTCCTTGCGTATGAAATTATATATGATGATCGTTCAATCTGCATCAAGATTTGCGTGTACTTAATTCACACTAAACTTAGAGTTTTCCGTATGAATCTTGATGCGGATCGAACGACTCTAATCAAATATCAGATCGAATTCGGTTCGATGTCTATCGGACCTCCCCGATTCCAGTTATATATAAGAACACAAAAACAAAATTATATTGAGGTGAAGTGTTCAAGACTGCAAAAAAAAGGGTTATAAGGAAGAGACAAATAAATAAATAAAAAAGGGTTCCCAACTATGCCTGTCGTACTATATATGATGATCGTTCAATCTGCATCAAGATTCGTGTGTACTTAATTCACACTAAACTTAGAGTTGTCCATATGAATCTTGATGCGGATCGAACGACTCTAATCAAATATCAAATCGAATTCGGTTTGATGTCTATCGGACCTCCCTGATTCCAGTTATATATAAGAACACAAAACAAAATTATATTGAGGTGAAGTGTTCAAGACGGCAAAAAAAAGGGTTATAAGAAAGAGACAAATAAATAAATAAAAAAGGGTTCCCAATTATGCCTGTCGTACTATATCAAAGACTAATCCGTTATAATTAATATTCACATATCCAACGGCCCAACGGTTGGTTCGTACTATAAATTAATATTTTTGTTTTCATAAATAATCGATTTGAACTGTTCAACGTAATCTCCATGTAAAAATGCACTTGCAGACTAAATTTTATATTTTATAAAAAAATACTGTTTTTTAGATAGGTGAAATATCACTACTTTTTGAATGGTCTAGAATTTTTAGATCAAGTGATTTTCTACCTATCTAAACAAATAGTAAAAAAAAATGTAAATTTTGATCTACAAGTACATTTTTTATATGAAGATCATTTTGAACGGTCCAGATCGATTATTTGATTTTTAAAATAAAAATATTGATTTATAGTACGGACCATTATGTGATATGCATAGTAACATAGCCTCACCCAAGAGTCACTATTGGCTGCATGTCAGGATACCTTTATGATTGTGACAAATAAATGTAAAATTATTTTCAGAATGAGCACCACAGACTAATTTAAATACTCCAATATATTCGTTGACTTCTTCAGTTGACCATAAAATTAGTGTTTCCATTGTTCCTATGAAAATAATTTAAAGTTTCTTTCACAAAAAGGGGAAAGAAAATTAACATGTAGAGAACTCTTTATTTTAATAGGATTTGGTGGAGTTGGAATGCCAACAGTGGAAGAGCAAAGGTGTAAATATAAAATATGAAGTCAGAAACAACAGAAAAGGCTACAAAGCAGGAGCTCTTAAAGAAGGAATGAAGCATGACTATGTGCAAGATTGCGAATACATCGCGATGTTTGATGCGGATTTTCAGCCCGAATCTGATTTTCTCCTGAGAACGGTGCCTTTTCTAATGCATAACTGTGACATTGCACTCGTTCAAAGTCGTTGGAGATTCGGTACATATCATTCTGCTGATACAAGTACAGATATGAACTGATATGATCTATGTTTTAAAGATACTAAATGATTTATCTTGCATGTAGTGAATGCCGACGAATGCCTGATGACTAGACTTCAAGAGATGTCACTTGATTACCATTTCAAGGTCGAGCAAGAGTCAGGCTCTACCATGTTTGCATTTTTCGGTTTTAACGGTAACAATCGGAACACATTGTACATTATATTAGTAGATGATCATGACATTTCACAAATCAACCATCACAAACAATCACGTAATGTATTTGGTGAAATGCTCCAATGACAGTGTTCTTGATGTATTAGGATGACATGACCAATGAAACTTGCATGCTAGGTACTAAATTTTTTTGTGGCAACCTCCCTTTTATTATAAGTTTATAACAAATGCAATGTGTTGTTGTTTCTCAGGGACCGCAGGTGTCTGGAGAATCGCTGCAATTGAAGATGTCGGCGGGTGGAAGGATCGCACGACAGTTGAAGACATGGATTTGGCGGTTCGAGCCACACTCAAAGGCTGGAAGTTTATTTATGTTGGTGATGTACAAGTATTGTCCTCCTACCTTCATTCTTGTCAATAATGAATGATCAAATTGTCAACATTTGGTAGAGATCATTCTAATTGCCCCTTTCATTTTGTTTGCAACCAAATAGAGATTAATTATAATTTCTTGAGGACTTGATTGTGTGCTGTAATAGGTCAAAAGTGAACTACCAAGTACTTTCAGGGCATTTCGATTTCAACAGCACAGATGGTCGTGTGGTCCTGCCAATCTCTTCAAGAAAATGGCAGTTGAAATTTTACAAAGCAATGTAAGCCTCTTGTTTTTCTTTTTGATGAAAATGTAAGCCTGTTGTTTGCCTTCATTTATATATTATTAGAACTGATACAATAGTCTAGACTGTGTATTTACCTTGATCCTTTTTTTTTCCCATTATCAGAAAGTATCGTTGTGGAAAAAGGTGCATATCATATACGATTTCTTTTTTATTGGAAAGATTGTGGCTCACACCGTAACCTTCATTTATTACTGCATTGTGATCCCGCTATCGGTTTTCTTTCCTGAGGTGGATATTCCTTATTGGGGGGTTGTTTATGTTCCCACGATTATTACCTTATGTAAATCTGTCGGCACACCGAGGTAACACATGAGATATAACTTTGTACAGTTTAAAAAATAATTATCAGTGGTCTATTTCTCCATCTTTTATTTTCTTTGTTTCAGTTCGTTTCATCTCGTGCTTATCTGGATACTTTTTGAGAATGTAATGTCATTGCACCGGCTAAAGGCGGCACTGACGTGTCTATTTGACGCTGGAAGAGTCAATGAATGGGTTGTCACTGAAAAGCTAGGAGATGCTCACAAGACAAAGCCCGTTGTTATACACATAAGTGAAGCTGATAAGTTGGTCGATTCACTGCTTACTGATAAGTCGGTCGATTCACAGCTTACAAAGCCTTGTATCCCTAAACTAAAGAAGAAGAATGCGGGAATCATGGACAGGTACCTCTAAATCTCCAATATTGCTACTTGATTGCCTTTGCCATTTACCAGTGTCAGACAATTTGAACCTATATTTGAGTTAAAATGTTATAAATTATTTCTTTCATCTGGTCTCTGATTTCAAGTGCTATTGTTTTGTATCTTACATTCACACTATTTGTTATCCTTTAATTTGTTATCAGGTTCAATTACTCCGAACTGGGTATTGGAGCTTTTATGTTTTTTTGTGGATACTACGATGCAGCAATCTCTAAGAAAGAATACTTCCTTTACCTCTTCGTTCAAAGCATCGCATTTTTTGTTGCTGGTTTTGGTTACATTGGCATTCAAACTCCTAATTCTTGATTGATTTCAATGTCCATTGTCGACATGATTGTTTACAATTTGTAGCTCAATTCAGTATGAACTTCTGATTCTTTTCTGTAAAAAGAATTGAATAAACAGATTTTTGCAAAGAATTGAATTTTTTTAGTTTGTAAAGGGAAGCCGGGATAGAGACACTGTTGGTTTTTGCGGAATAAAACAGTGAAGTAATAAACAGAGAGTATGATCAATAGTTTGTTTTATTGCAATCTCGTTTGAGTTGTTTGTACAGAGGGCTTTATATAGCCAAAGAAATAAAATAACTATTGGAAATGAACGGTTGCCTCGTCTATATTGTCTATCCTATATAACGGTAACTTTTTATAAATGGTAATTGGGTTGAGGTGCTTTTTATCACAAAAATAGTAACTCTCTAATTTCCTAATTAGCCGATGATGATTAACCCCGAACGGGTCTGAGGCTAATCCAACCATTAATTATCGATTTTTCAACACTTCCTCTCAAACTAGGGTTGTAAATATTGATCAATCCTAACTTGTTCACATTTATTCTAATGGCTTCGGATCTAAGCCCTTCATAAAGATATATGTAAATTGGTCTTCAATTCTTACAAAAGGAGTTTCAATTTCCTTTGCTTGATTTATTTCTCTAACAAAGTGGCAATCCACCTCGATGTGTTTTGTTTTCTCGTGAAACACCGAGTTGCTTGATCCATGTCAATTCACTCGCGGTTAATGCCATGGTCCGAAATTCCGCCCCGATGCTTGATGCTTAGAATGTGCAAATGTGCAAAACCCGGTTCTCAATTTTGTTTCATGCTTTTTCATGTGACTAGATTTCCGTCCACAAATGTGCAAAACTCGGTTGTCGATTTTTTATCAAAGCTTCCCACCCAATCTACATCGGAATAGCAACACACATTGTTAGAATAATTATTTTTCATACAAATCTCTTTTCCAGGTGTTTTATTTAAATACTTTAAAATTATATTTGTTGATTCCAAGTGTGTTCTTGGAGCAAGTATGAATTGGCTAATTTAACTTACCAAAAACGAAATATCCGGATGAGTTACCGTTAGGTATATTAATTTTTCTATATGTCTTTGAAATTGATTTATATCTTCTAATGATTCACCTTCTTCGCTATTTAATTTATTCTTTGATTGAGTTAGTGTCCTGGACCAAACATGGTTATTACTTTATGGGAATGTTCATAGAATGATTGATTTGTTCAATTTTTTTTCTTGAGTTTGATTACTTGATAGTTCATCCAAGGTTGAGGATCATGAATTATGAAACACTATTAATCATAAGTGATAAATTCTAAAGTATTCCTGATCAAGATAATTAGCACATGAACTCTAATTACACCTGAGATCAGTGTGAGGATTAAATGTGTGATCATGTTTCACAGGTCCCACGACAGAGTCTAGTGGGTTTAATCTCACGAATACATATCTGATGAATATGACATTGGATCGACCATACATGAACATTATGTGCAATATGTGTGTCATTAATGTTTTATGTGGTATTGTTTTCTTATGTCTGAGATGTTCGGTTTTCTTGCATAGGAAATGTGTATGCATAGTTGTTGTCTAACGCTTGCCACATGCATGACTTATGTACAACGTATTTACTGCATCGGTCCCATTGTCAGTAAAGACACTCAGTAAAGACACTTGTAATAAACAACCATGGGAAGAAAGGCATGACTGCCTCGCATGGCTGGATAAACAACCAAAGCAAAGTGTGGTGTTTCTTTGTTTTGGTAGTGCCGGCGCCTTTTTATTGGAGCAACTTAAAGAAATAGCTGTCGGTCTTGTAAATAGCGGCCAGAGGTTTCTATGGTCGGTACGCAACCCGACAAACAAGTTTGAAGAACCAGATCTTAAACTATTGTTACCGAAAGGATTCTTGGACCAGATAAAAGATCCGGGCATGGTGGTGAAGTGCTGGGCCCCACAAATGGTGGTGCTTCAGCACAGTGCCATTGGTGGTTTCATGACACATTGCGGGTGGAACTCCGTTCTAGAAGCCATCACAGTTGGTGTGCAGATGATATGTTGGCCATTGTATGCCAAGCAAAGATTGAACAGGAAGTTCGTGGTGGAGGAAACAAAGGTTGCGGTTTCGATTGAAGGGTATGATGAGAGGTTGGTATGTGCCGATGTGGTGGAGACTAAGGTGCGGTGGTTGATGGAATCTCAAGGAGGGGAGCAGATTAGAAATCGGATTTTCTTATTCATTGTGAAAGCAATAATTTTTTTTAAGTTGGTTCATTAGAACCATAGTCTCGGAGCCCATAATAGGTTGACACAAGAATTTGTGTCCCATTTGCAAACATACATATATAATTACACAATAGGTTTTTTAAGTGTAGTAAAACACCGCAAGTGTTCATTCCAAATTGGATAAATAGCACTATTTTTAAGTGCTCATTTTTTAAGTTATGTCGTTTTAATTTGTCCTTAAATAATATTTTCCAAATTTTTTTGTTAAACTTAATTATTTTTCTATAAAGGAAAGTATTTAATCTTTTTTTTATATTTTAAAAATAGTATTAATTTTTTTACAGATTTCTTTGCCCTATAATTGATGGTCCCACTTAACATTTTCTTTAGAAATAGATCAAAATATACATTATCAAAAATATACATTTCTAAAATTTGGTGTCTAATAAAAGCGTATTTGTTCTCCCGCATCATTTCAAAAAAATTAGCATATATATATATATATATTCCTTCTCCTTTCCAAACAGCGTACAACAATACTTTACCTGACCAACCAAATTGGGCCATGGCTGGGAGAAGAATTGAGCGTTGGGGTTCCATAATCAATTTTGACCTCCACAGGACATTCTCCCGTGTTTGGCCGGATGACCGAGGGAGAGAGTGGGTCCCATCTGGATGCGATGGAGGTGGTGGCCTGTGTGTATGCAAATCATGCGGTATATATAAGAGATGATTCAATTTTTTTTTTCCTTGACCTGAACCATATATGTAAAAGTTAATTCTTATATATATATAGTGGGATGAGAATGGTGAAATTGTAACATATAATGTATGTGGGTATATTATTTCTCAGGTGCATACATGATGAAACTTTCTCTTAATTAATTATATATAGGAGTCGGTAGCATTAATGGAAGAAAGTAGGATTGGTAATGTAAGCACTGGACTTAGTGAAGAAGCAGTTGCCAAGAGCCTCAAGCAGCACAAGTACACTTCTTATTTGCAAGGGCCTTTTTGGGAAAACAAAATCCTCCCCGTCACAACCTTTTTGTATTCTTCAAACCCAAATGTCCAAAATATATATAGAGCTGGGCTATGGTGAGTTGTGAAGTAAGAGGTCATTTTTACTTCACGCTCATATTTTCATTTTGAAAATCCAAACAACCGATCCAAACCGCTCAACATGTTCTCTATATTGAAATGTGCTTGGAGACCAAATTTTACATTTTTTGGAATTTGTTTACTATTTATTAAGCCACTTTGAAAATCGCTGATCCGGTGGTCCAGAAAATTTTACTGTTTTTTACTGTTCACAGTGGATCAACGATTTCAAAGTGGCTTAATAAATAGTAAAAAAATTCCAAAAAATGTAAAATTTAGTCTCCAAGCACATTTCAATATTTAGAAAATGTTGAACGGTTCGGATCGCTTGTTTGGATTTTCAAAATAAAAATATGGCGTGAAGTAAAACAACATTTTACTTCACAACTCACCATAGCCTATCTCTCTCTCTATATATATATATATATATATATAGAGAGAGAGAGAGACTATGGTGAGTTGTGAAGTAAACAACGTTTTACTTCACGCCATATTTTCATTTTAAAAATCCAAACAACCGATCCGAACAGTTCAACATTTTCTAAATATTGAAATGTGCTTGGAGACTAAATTTTACATTTTTTGGAATTTTTTTACTATTGATTAAGCCACTTTGAAATCACTGAGCCACTGTGAACAGTAAAAAACAGTAAAAATTTCTGGACCACCGGATCAGCGATTTTCAAAGTTGCTTAATAAATAGTAAACAAATTCCAAAAAAATGTAAAATTTAGTCTCCAAGCACATTTCAATATTTAGAACTTGTTGAGCGGTTCGGATCGGTTGTTTGGATTTTCAAAATGAAAATATGAGCGTGAAGTAAAAATGACCTCTTACTTCACAACTCACCATAGCCCAGCTCTATCTGAGAGAGACTATGGTGAGTTGTGAAGTAAAACAACGTTTTACTTCACGTCATATTTTCATTTTAAAAATCCAAACAACCGATCCGAACCACTCAATATGTTATAAATATTGAAATATGCTTGGAGACTAAATTTTACATTTATTGGAATTTTTTTATTATTTATTAAGCCACTTTGAAATCGCTGATCCACTGTGAACAGTAAAAAGCAGTAAAAATTTCTGGACCACCGGATCAGCGATTTTCAAAGTGGCTTAAGAAATAGTAAACAAGTTCCAAAAAAATATAAAATTTAGTCTCCAAGCACATTTCAATATTTAAAACATGTTGAGCGGTTCGGATCGGTTGTTTGGATTTTCAAAATAAAAATATGAGCGTGAAGTAAAAATGGTCTCTTACTTCACAACTCACCATAGCCCAGCTCTATCTATACACACACACACACACACACACACACACACACTATATGGCCAGTACATATAAAATTTTGGACCTTAATTTGTAAATATAAAATCTTGAAAGGTATTAATTAATAATGATATTAATTTTAGTTTTCTTTGTTTTTGGAATGGTTTCGGGAAGAATATGTGGAAGGGGATGAATTGGGGAGGCTAGATTGCGCTCACATTTTTATTGTAGTTGTATAAAACAATGGCTGACTCACAAGAATTTGTGTCCCATTTGCAAAAATACAGCTTTAATGACATAATGGGTTTTTAAATTTTCATAAAACATCGTTAATTAAGTGTTTCATTCCAAATTGGATAAAGAATTAATGTTACTCCAAATATTTGTATGTTGGTTTTGGTCGGCTGGGATCTATTAATTGCTATACTTAATGGTTGGTACTGGTAGATGCATGGTGTCGAAATTCAAATTTATTTAATATTTGTTTTAATTAAATTTTCTTTGAATATGGCTAGTTGCCTGTATGTTGTAGTAACTTTTTCTGGTTGTCTACAACTGGCCATTTCTTTCACCATGAGCCCATAACTTTATGGGCCAATATTTAACAGGTCAACTTATGTTGAGCTATAATTTAGCAAAATTAATCAAATTCAAACTTATTTAAGATGGGCTATATGATTTGGCAAATTAAATCGGGAGGAAAAATAATCTCATCTAAGAAGAACTTGCCAACTCATTAAGAAATCCAATGCTAGTAGATTTTTTAAAATACGGTTTCTATGCGGTATGCGGAAGGCCACCGCATACCGCATATATGGTATGCGACCGCATATGCGGACTTATATATGCGGATTTTAAAAAGAGAATTTATATATATATAAACAAGTATGTGGTAATATGCGGTATGCGGTAATATGCGGTAATATTTGGTATCATACAAACAAGTATGCGGTAATATGCGGTAATATGCGGTAAAAATATGCGGTCGAATATGCGGCCGAATATGCGGAACCGCATATTAGACCGCATATTGATTTTCTATACGGTTGCCAACCGCATACGCATATTTGGCCGCATGAACCGCATTTTGTTACACTGAATGCTACAAAGGATGACGGAAAATGAAGCATGAAAAGAGGACCCAAAAGAAATCCTATCAATGGATTTCAATAGAGATGTTAGAGCAGTCAACTAAGCACAAAAAATGAAACAAAATAACCTTCAAAGGGCCAGAACTTCAATTTCACATGCATATTGAACGAGTAAAACAAAATTAGATTTAAGGGGTTGCAACTTCCATGATGTAACCATATATATGCTAGAACAAAATAAAAAGAAATAACGGTCCAGACGTTGATGTCCCATCCAACATCTCTCAAGAAAACAAAAGAAAACAAAATAAAACAAAAGAAAACATAAAATTAATTTGCAATTAGATAACTGTCCATGCTAGAATGTGAACGGATTAGAGGAAGGTCTAATTAAGCAATAATAAAAAAAGAATTTAGGTCAGGAAGGAACAATTCATAACAATAATAAAAATTTGATTTCCGGTCGTTCATGTGCTAGCTACTTGAATTGGTGATTAGATAATTGATGACCAGTATGATTGCCTCTTAATCAAATCATACGAAACAAAATGGGAAGTGATAACAGTATTCACACTAAAATACTCTCAAAATTCTCATACCATAACTACCATAACTATCTGGAAGGACGATAACTATCTTGGAGACCGCAAAACACCAGCACTGGAATTGTTTTCTACAAGTATTAATATTGTCATTATCAAGTATTTAACCCCATGCATGGAAGTATTTTTACCTATGAGGTAAACAATTGTTACATAAATAATGGTCTCCCCCAACCAAATCCCCCAAACGTCCCCTCACCATAAATATCTGGGGAGACCACTAAAACTACATGTGGGGACCATACACGTTTCTAAAATTATTAATATTGCCATAACTGTCTGGGGGACCACAAAACTTGATATTATTTTACATATGACGTTGAATGACGTCTGAAAGTATTTATATCAAGTGTTGCAAGTATTTATACCTATCTATATATATCTATCCGATTACAACACTTTTGAGTTACCACAAAGTTATCACAATTATTTTTTTCATTTTCAAAGTCCAAATCATCGATCGAAACCATTCAACATGATCTCCACAATAAAATGTGCTTGCAGATCAAATTTTACATTTTTTTGAATTTTTTTACTATTTATTAAGTATTTTACAAAAACTAGTCAAATTCAGACCATTGAATTTTGTACCCATCTTATAAATAGTAAAAAAATTCAAAAAAATGTAAAATTTGATCTGCAAGCACATTTTATTGTGGAGGTCTGTGGTCAAGTACTGTCGGTAAGTTCGAAGCTCGGCCTTTTTTTCTTATGAGCACCGAGGTACTCGGTATTACTCTTTGATCCTTGTTTTTCTTGTTGAATTTCTTGCATGAGTTGATAGATGTGGGCAAAATTGTTTTGTTGCCCATACATGGCTTTTATGGCTTCCCACAATTCATAAGCCGTGTCAGCCATCATGAAGAGGACGGTGATCAGAATCAAAATAATGATGAATTACGTAGGGTTTTGGCTTAGGTTTTGCATATTTTCTCACACTTATGTTTGATTTATTAGAGAAAAATGCTACTGTCACCATTCTTTATGTTTTATTACAGAAAACATGTTTTGGGACTATTTTACACCAAAATGAGCAAGAATCGGGTCAATCGGATCAGCGACGCTCATCGATTAAGTCTCTGTTACGGCCCGTATTGCCTAATACGGACCAGGAGATAGTGTGATACGCATTAAAACCCTCAGCGACAAGGTCTCAATACGGACCGTATCACCTGATACGGACCGTAACTGAAGGCGCCCCTTAGGAAATAACTGCCAACAGCTGTATCCAGATCAGTTCCTTAGCCCCTACTCAACCTCCAGACGTCGCTCAACTCCTATATAAGGCCCCTGGGCAGAAGAAGAAGTTATCTTTGTAATTAGGATTAGATTTTATTAAAGAGAGAAGAGAGGAGTGATTGTAATATTCATGCCGTTCCGCGGCTAAGTTCCTTCTTAGGGGCTAGGCAGTAAACCTTGTTATTCTTGATGTCTTGATATATATATTTTCTGTTGATTATGATTTATTGTTGTTTAATCGAAATGCTTTTGTGATTTATTATCTCTTCATCTAACTTCGATGATCTAGTTTAATCCGTTAGGGTAGTGACAGTGCTTTAATGGTAAGAGAAACTATTTGTACGAATTAGCCTCGTTGAGATCTATTAGGTTTATGTGAAGAAAACCTTAGCGGGGAAATCATAAACCAGAACAACAAAACGTGAACCAAGTTCCATCATTTGCGTAAGGAAAATCGCAATGATCTCTGTAGTAACTTGTGTATTTAAGAGATCAGTCATTTGCGTAAGAAAACTCGCAGTGTCCTATATAGAATCTCGATGAAAGATCTGTCATTCTTGCATAACATAACTCGCAGTGACCTATGTGGTGTCTTTCATAAAACAACAATAGAAAATCAGACGCAACAGGAATATATTATCAAAGCGGATTGAGTGGCAATGGTGTGCTGAAACCCTATAAATCTCATCTCTATATTTATTTTAATTACTTTTAATTGCTTCCTAATTTACATTGATCACAACAATATCTCTCAATTTTCAAATATCGTCTAGCCTTTCGAAAGATTGTGATTCGATCGCTCAAAACTCCGAATCAATATTCCCTGTGGATCGACCTCGAATATACTACTCGATAGGATTGTGCGCTTGCAGTCCGAACCGATAGTATTTCCGAGTTTATAAATATTAAAAGAAACATCGCACTCTTTTGAGTGATCAGACGGCTACGGTTGGCTCCATCGACAAGATGAGCAAGGTTATGATTCTATCATTTGAGGTTCTCCAGTTTTTTTCTTCCTTTTTTTTCGATTTTGGTCTTATTTTTTGGATCTGCTGCTTTTGGTTCTTTTGTATCTCCGGTGATGTATTCTAATATCTCTTGACCACTTAGAGCCCTAGATCACTACAACAAAACTGGTCTTCAGTGACCGGCATTAGCGACCGGTAGGATCGCCGGTCGCTGAAGACCCTAAAAAAAAAATTAAAAATAAAAAAGTTAAAAGTTTCGGCGACCAACCCTTCTGCGACCGGCGCATGTAGCCTTCAGCGACCGATTTGGCCTGGTCGTTGATGGGTATCCCTAAATCCCCGCCAAAGTCTTTCTTTTCTCTCTCTCTCTGTCCTGCGTTTAATTTGTTTTAGGTTTATCAAAAATAAAAAAAATCGGTAACCCCGTTGCCGCCCGAACCGCTGCCGCTTGATCCCGCTTCAGCCCGACCCCGGCCACCTTCAGCGACCTCTCCTCTCTCTCTCTGGCCCGACCTTGCCGCCAAACCTGCTGCCACCCGAACCTTCCGCCCAACGCTACCGCCCGACCTGCTACGCCCGACCTGCTGACGCCCGACGCTGCTGACAAATAACTAAAGTATTTGGATTAATTAAGTTGTTCACTTTCTTTTTTCTATTATCTGAAATTCTGTTCCTCTCTTTGTTATAACGTATTTTCATTTTTTGTATCGTATTTTGTTGCTGAACTTGTGATGAAATGTTTTACCTATCAAAGTATTGACTGATCTGAGTTTGAATGATAGTTCTGTGTTGCTGAATTTGTGATTAATGTTTTATTCAGCACAAATAGTACCCTATTGTCACACCCCGCAGCCATGAGTAGTGACAGAGCCCCACCGTAAGCATACAACTCCATGTATGCTTACAAGTCGATTACGATATAACTCATCATAGCACAATAAAAGAGATAAAATAGGTTTATATATAATAGTCCAAGTACCCAACATCTGGTAAAAGTAGCATATACAAAACGTATCTCATACGGATACTAACCATAGGTTATGACACAGAGAACTATACAACAAATATATATCTACATCTCTAGTCAAATACCAAAAACAACTACTAAGGTAATATGGTGACCTATACCGAAGGCCTACTACTCACGTGCCTCCCCAGAATCAGTCATATCGCAACCTGTAAAAAGAACCCAAAGGGTGGGGGTGAGAAATAATTTCTTAGTGCGAATTTGCCACAATCAGGTTATTGGACTTGCAATCAGAATCCATGTCCAAAAATGAAACCCATACCCATACAAAAGTATATTAACAGTTCTATATTAGTATATAAATGAATGCGTATGCTCGACAACAATAATCAAGTGACACACAACTTACGAAATTTCCAAGATGAAGTTCAAACAAACACATATTTGGCTTAACTCATTTTACTACGGCTGGTAGCACCTACAGATGTTCCACCGAGCTGGACCCTTTATCTGACCCTCATTTGTAGGGTTACTGACGCCTACAGATGTTCCACCGAGCTGGACCCTTTATCTGACACCCATCTGCAGTGCTTTGGCTTAACCGTTTACTAAAGTCTAGTTCCCAGTCAGCTATACAGCTCAACTTTACGATGCATTTCACACGGAATCAAGGTCAGCCATACGGCTCAACCTTGCAAGTCTCATTCACATAGGATCAAAATCAACTCAAATCCTTGCAACAATTCATAAACAGGTCAACGGATAGGTCACCGTCACCTTATCCAAGCCACATATACAGGTCAGCATGGCAACTTCATAAACAGGTCAACGGATAGGTCACCGTCACCTTATCCAAGCTACCTCTACGGGTCAGCATGGCAAATTCATAAACAGGTCAACGGATAGGTCACCGTCACCTTATCCAAGCCACCTCTACGGGTCAGCATGGCAAATTCATAAACAGGTCAACGGATAGGTCACCGTCACCTTATCCAAGCCACCTATACAGGTCAGCATGGCAAATTCATAAACAGGTCAACGGATAGGTCACCGTCACCTTATCCAAGCCACCTCTATGGGTCAGCATGGAAAATTCATAAACAGGTCAATGGATAGGTCACCGTCACCTTATCCAAGCTACCTCTACGGGTCAGCATGGCAAATTCATAAACAGGTCAACGGATAGGTCACCGTCACCTTATCCAAGCTACCTCTACGGGTCAGCATGGCAAATTCATAAACAGGTCAACGGATAGGTCACCGTCACCTTATCCAAGCCACCTCTATGGGTCAGCATGGAAAATTCATAAACAGGTCAACGGATAGGTTACCGTCACCTTATCCAAGCTACCTCTACGGGTCAGCATGGCAAATTCATAAACAAGTCAACGGATAGGTCACCGTCACCTTATCCAAGCCACCTTTACGGGTCAGCATGGCAAATTCGTAAACAGGTCAACGGATAGGTCACCGTCACCTTATCCAAGCTACCTCTACGGGTCAGCATGGCAAATTCATAAACAGGTCAACGGATAGGTCACCGTCACCTTATCCAAGCTACCTCTACGGGTCAGCATGGCAAATTCATAAACAGGTCAACGGATAGGTCACCGTCACCTTATCTAAGCCACCTCTACAGGTCAGCCTAGCAGATTCATTTCACATATAGAACAATAAAAAGAGCACATCAATCGACAACCATACGAATATGCAAATCTACCTTTTCACAACAATTCAGTTTTAACCAGATTGGTTTATGCACATGATTCACACAATTCAAATTATGCAACAATCAATATACGACATGACAATCGGAAAATAAGAATTTAATTTCTGAAAATGAAACATCAAACAAGTCCAAGAACCCCGCACCTGATTACGAAGAGCGTATCTCACACTTATGGTTCAGACGTCTCGAAAGGTCCTGCAAAATCTTGCTCAACCGAGCCTACACCAATTAACACCTCTCTTTGTTGGATTAGCCTAGATTAATCATAACTCTTCTCAAATTTTCGGATTTGAACCAAACCCTAGATAGAAAACCAAGATTAAGATGAAATTGAGAAAGGAATTACCAAATTGGCAACATAGAAGCTTAATGGAGATGGATTACTCAAAACTTATACAAAAATTTCAGATTTGGGGCAAAACCCCAACAATGGAGAAAATTTCAGATCTTGAGAAGAGAGGAGAGAAAGGAAATACCAATGGAGAGCTAAATAGCTACTAGAAGGAGAAATAGACCGCCATTTCCATTCCTCTCGTAAATTTTTCAAGGGTTTCGGTGAAATTTTGAGGGAGAAGAGGGGTTTTCTCCTTCTCTTTCTTTGGGAGGCACACACAAGGGGAAGGGGCGGACCACAGGGGAGAATGAGGGAAGAGAGAGATAATTTTGCAAAATAGACCCTGATCGAGTTCAGGAAATACCATAAAATGTTTTGGACGTTTTTCGAAACCTTTGTAACATTTTAATTAAATTCTAAGATTCAGAAATCCTGTCTTTGATCAAATTTTTACAAAGCCAATCGTTTCGAAACGTTTTATAACGTTGGCAACGTTTTGAAAAATCTCGCAGCAACAGAAAACTGAAGTTCAAATCGTGCTAAAACGTTGGGAACGTTTTATAATCGTTGGTAACGATTTAACTAAACTCGTAGGAATTGGAAAATCGAGTTTGAATTTTGAAAACGTCACAACGTTTTAACAAACGTCTGGAACGTTTTGGGGTCCAACAGCACTCTTTTTTTTTTTTTTTTTAACGTAACACCTATCCTAATAACATCGCAGAGAAAGGTTATAGGTACATTTTACCAGAATCCACAAACCTTTATTGAGGGCCAATATGCAAATTAAGGTTCGGTTTGTATATGAATTAAGGTTCGGTTTGTATATGAATTAAAGTTCGGTTTGTATATGCATTGAACCAATTGAATTAAGGTTCGGTTTGGAATAGATGTCACCAATTATTTATTGAGGGCCAATATGCAAATTAACTGATTATTGCGGTCATTATATTAAGGTTCGGTTTGTTTTATTTTAGCTTTGGTTCAATATAGATTTGGCTATATCAATTACTGACCTGAATAGATGTCATCAATTGAATCAATTAATTTGCTTTTATTATGCTATGTTTGTTCATTTTTTTTATCAGACATTTGATTGCATGATTTAGCTCTTTTGACTAGATTTTAACATTCATACGAATTAGATTAAATTGGGCTGAGTTAGAAATATATTAGCTCGATTTTATGCATTCATAACCGTTTTTTTGTCTCGAAAAAAAAACTATCAGTGACCATTTTGGAGTTTCAGAGACCGTTGATATTGGTCTCTGATAATTTGGGTATCTGAGACCGGGTGTGACTATCAGCGACTGTTTTTTTGGTCGCAGATACCTTTTTCTGACATCAGAAAAAATAACAGCGACCAAAAAACAGTGGTCGCAAAAAAAGTATCAGCTACCGGATGATGTCATTCAGCCATCGGTGACGTCATCAGAAGAGTATCTGCGAAAATGCTTACAGCGACCGGAATCATCATTCTGCGACCGGCGCCGTGACTTTCTGCAACCGGTTTTCCGGTCGCAGAAAGCCTGATCTGCTGTAGTGGATGCTGCCCTTGCCCATGACAAATACTTTTGGCCATGGTAGCCTCGATTTGCCCTTCTTGAGCCATTTTGTTTTTTGCTGAATTTTGTGTTGTGGTTTATGCTGGTACCGACTAGCTTTGCTCGTTTAGATGGCACTTGTGCGGGATTTTTCAGATATATTGCTCTGATACCATGTTGATTTTATGAAACAAGGAAGAGGAACTGAGGAGAGTGAATATATTTGCAAAACTTCTACTTTTCTTTACAAGATCTTCTATTTATAATTACAAGGCTTAAAACTAGCCGTTTGTACTATTTCCTATTCAAGTAATGACGGTACACGTTACCGTTATTTTTCTATATATGAAAATAAGTAGAAATCCTATTCTATATTTTAACATTTTCATACCAGAGAGATTTTCAAAAGCAATTAAGTGTAATTTAAGGGATGCAACCATCTTAGGATCAGCCTGAAGAAACAAGACAGTATCATATGCAAATTGGAGGTTTAAAATAGGTCCAATAATAGAAAAATTGCCAATACCTGAAATAATACCTGAATAATACCTGCAGCTTGAGTTTGTTGTAAAGATTTATTTAAAACATCAGCTACCAAATTAAATAGCAAAGGGGATAAAGGATCACCTTGCCTTAAACCCCTTTTACATTTGAAATAAGGTCCAAGTTCTCCATTGAATTTGATACAAGTTTGACCACTGTATAGGATAGATTTTATCCAGGTAATAAACACATTACCAAAACCCCTGGCCTTAAGAACTTCAATCAAAAAATCCAATTTACTCTATCAAAAGCTTTTTCATAATCAAGTTTGAACAGGATTCCCTTTAATTTCTTTTGATGAATATGGTGCAGAATCTCATGTGCACAAGCGATATGATCTGTCACTAGTCTTCCTTTAATAAGGTTGTTTGGGAATCATCAATGAGAGAAGAAAGAACCCTACCAAGTCTGTCAGTAAGCACTTTAGTTATCAACTTAAAGCTACAATTTATAAAACTGATAGGTCTATATTGGTCACCAGCTTAGGATCCTCCTTCTTAGGAATAAGGCAAATTGAGGCAAGATTCAATTTGGACAATTCAAGTGTATTGGAAAAGAAAGATTGAAATAGCTGAAACAGATCCAACTGAACTGTGTCCCAAAAAGACTGGTAAAACTAGAAAGAAAGGCCATCTGGTCCAGGTGCCTTATGTGGATTACACGAAAACAGAGTTAGCCTTATCTCCTCCAATGTAAAAGGAGCTTCCAAACTGATGCTCTGAGAAACAGTGAGCTTCTCAGAAGAATGCTACAAATCTGGATTCAAAGAATTATCCCTTACAGCAGTAGATCCCAACAAATCTTAATTTATAAAAAGAGGTGACATGTGATTTTAAAAGATTAGTACCAAAGCATAATTGTCCATCAATTTCTAAGGAAAAAATTGTATTTCTCCTTTTTTTGGAAGAGGCAGTGACATGAAAAAATCTAGTGTTGGAATCTCCCTCTACAAACAACCTAGTGTAGTCAGCTTACATTGAACCCCAATTTTAAAAGCAGTAAAACAACATAGGTAATGAAAGTCTTAATTTCTAAATATACACAAAATGTACCCACCTGTCAAGCATTCACAAAATAAACTCACCCCCAGGAGTTAAAACTATACCCACAATATAACCAAAAAAACTTTACCCTAAATATTGACAACCCTAGTAGAACTCCTTGGTTCATGTCGACGGGTGACTGCCCCACCAATCTGTCATTGCGGCCTCATTCCCCGCAATATCTTGTCCAGTTGGAGAGGTCAGCAGTGCTTGAAAAGACCCTTCATGATTTGGGTGTGAAGAACCAGCAACATCCTATGTATACAAAATTGTAATGTTAGAAAATTAATTTGAGTTAATTTAAAAAAATTAGTCATGTAGTTGAAGCCTGTCAGAAATAACTTATTATTGGTCATATAGTACTATTACCCATTATTGTTGTGTACTTACCATACTAGCTGGTTTTTTCCATTATATTGAAGGGTTAGTAGGTGGGAAAACATTGGAGTGTACTTGTCAAATTAGACTAATGGTCATGTGCAGTCACTGTAGTTCTAGTACAACAGTAGGTGTATTTTGAGGCACTAATTCAGCATTACCGTGACGTCACTTAGATTTATATCTTCAATTTTACCTGTAAATAACCCGTATTCCCTGCCATACCATCTTGTGGTAGTTCAGCACTGGTAGCTGGTGCCTAAGTTAAAAATTGAAAGAACAAAGGTTAGTATAGGCAAGACTGCTAGCTGGCGTGTTATCAAAGCATTAATCTCAGGTGTACATAAAATCCGTGAACACAACAAACCCTTTTATTTTGAAACCCTAAAGTAACCCCGAATTTGGTAAGACCAACCTGTTGAGGAGGATGTTGTAACCCATGCATTTTGAATAACTGTTCGAACAGTAATTGATTTTGTGCTTGATCTCTTTGCCTCTCGGCGCGCTCCTCTGCGATACGGCGATCACGTTCTTGCACGATCGCATCTACTTCTGCCCTAGAGAATGTCTCCTGCACCCCATTATTTGTCACCCCAGATAAAGAAGACGCTACGTGGTTCTGCCTTTCTCGGGTGGTTGGTGTTTGCACCTTTCCTTCAAGCACGCTTCCAAAGGCCCAGGCACGGCCATGGGTTGTTGGGCCCAGGGCTGTCAGAAATAACGTGCTGTCATCCAATTCAGCATTGGCCTGATCAGCCTTCAATTCCTTAACCTTCCTCTATTAGAATATGACAAAGTTGAGAAATATGTATTAAAGTTGAAATTGAGAAGTGAACTGGTTTTATAGAGTCAGATGTCTACAATGCATTAGACTAATGATGTTACCTATAACAATATTTTTGTGGGCCGTGTAATAAAGTTGGAATTGAGATGGCATTAATGTCTTTAGTCTTCTGCAGTGACCTACTTTATTGATCGGTGAATTGGGAAGGTGTTTTAAGTACCAATAATTGGTCCTTTACATGTCTGTTGGTACTCTGTGGACACCACAAAATTGTTTTTAAAAAACTGTACGCTTGTAGAATTCCACTTACATAAACTTTCTCTTTTCTCTGGTTTGTAAATTGCAAAGTGTTGATATCAAACTCGTGAACCTGCCCGCTTGTCTCGTCGGCTGTTGGATCAGCTCCCCCATTGACATCACTGTCCACATTTATTTCGGTCACACCCTCCTCGACAGTACTTTTTTGGGCCACAACCGGTGATACGCCATTTTCTCTTGCACAGTGAATATGGATGTAAAGGTCCTCCATGGTTGGCTTTTTCCCATTGAACAAAGTTGTCTCAAGAAGAAAACCACGAATTCCAATTAAAGGTTAGATGAATGCTATTCTGAAAATATTGATAAAAATTGAACCTAAGTATTCGAGAGCCTACCAGTTTCTCAAAATGTTGGTGAGCACTAGCTGATCCAGCGTAGTGGGCGACCGTTCCAGATGCCATGCGGTTTTGTTGGTTTTGTCTACTGACCTCTTGCCACGCATCTGAGAAGAAGATATCGCAAAGACCTCGCCAATGTATCGGGGCCACACACCAATGCGGCTCATTGGCCTTCCATGCAGCAATGTCCCAACCATATTTTTTTATGCGATTACGCCTTGCTCTGCCCAGCTCCTCACAGTACCTTTTGCATGCTATGGCCTCGAGTACTTCACGACAACGGTTAATGTCTTCATATTCAGCATACCTATACCTCTCCTACATCAAAGAAAATTAGGGAGTTCACATCCAGATAAACTGAAGTGATAAGCGGTGAGAAGCCTTTTACAAAATGAATTCAGATAAACTGAAGTGATGCCCTAAATTGAGGATATGCTCCTAAGACCTACCTCAAATTAGAAAATACTAAGTAAAGAGATAAGTATCTCTAGCGTCTACAACAACATAAACACCAAAGTAATGCTTAGTTGCAATTATGAACCTAAGCATGTGAAGGGTCTAAAAAAGCTGATGTACTGCATTTTTTCGTAATTGTACTTAGGAAAACTATGAACCAAAAGAGACTGTATTTTTTACCTAAAAAGCAAGGTACTGTAGTGTATTTCCTGATTTCCAACCATTGAACAAAGCTGGGCTGTAAACTTCTGGAACCGAAATTTGGTGAAATTATTTTTTGGAACCGATCTTTGCTGTACAAACCCCCCTCCAGTTGAACAGAAAATATAAAATTAAGCCTAAATATAAAGTTTACCAGAAATTCTATCTCCAGGTTTTTTTTTGATGTGTCATCGAAACCATGAAAAGATCTTAATGGTGCAGGCATGAGGCGAAGGGCAAGCCGAGTGATCGTCGCTGCTATCAACCTTGGATTTGATGCGCAACTGAACTCGTGTTGCCCAACTCGCCATACCTCTGGTCATTGACTAGGGTCATCTTTCACCGGCATTATCACCCCAGGACCTCGTCCCTTTTTTTTTTAGGTTGGCAAGGTGGGATTTCTCCTTCGGGTGCAGCATTCAAACTGTCACCGACATCTATTGGGAGGTCTGCACTACGTTTCCTCTTTGTGTATTTGGTAGCTTTTGATCTTGCCACTCGAGATTTTTTCTGGGGAGCCATTTCACCTTTGCTAACAAGGGAAGAAATATGATGTTATTTACAAATTAAAAGTTTGATGTAAAACTTAATTAGTGTCCAGTAAATTAAGTAAGACTCATCAGGTACATGCAATTGTTTAATTAGCAAACTCATCAGGTACATGCACAAATTAATTCTCATGTACTTGGCTAATAATTATATATTGAGTTATTGAGTTATCCCTACCCATGTAAGCCTAATTGAGAAGAGATATTCCTAGTTAGAATAATTGGCACCAAATTTGTTATCTCTACCCATGCAACATAATTCCTTGAAAACAGTTACACTACTGGTCTAAGAGGCAAAAGTCCAATTGGCACCAAATTGCAAAGTAATTCATACCACTGCAGAAACTAAGTCAGGATAAACACAATATAAATGTTTTTACAGAATAATAAATTACGAACAGAATTTCAACCAAAAATTTAACCTGATGTAAACATGGGAATGAACCTTCAATATAGTCTCAACATAAACTAAAACTTAGAGATGAAGAAAAAATAGTCTCAACATACAAGACTAGTACTTATATATTCTAAGAAAACACATCCCCCACGACTTAGACTCCAACAAATGGTTAACCTTTCAGATATCCCATCAACACGACCAGAATATATGGAGGGGAAATATTACCCTTCACTACCTATTAGGGTACGAAATCACCAACATTCAAGTATTTCTCCAACAATAGTAATAAATAATTACAACGCATCACAAAAATAACCCAAGTTAATTTATAGGATTGAACAAATTACCTTTAATTAAGTTGTACAAGAATCCAGGTGCAAGCAACTAAATATGCAAAGATCATACACTGTCCATTTTATCCAGACTTGTTTTTCTTATGAGTAAGAGTCCTCTCCAGTTTTTTCTTTTGTTTGCAAAGTCCTAGCTGCAAACATTCCAAGACAATTAAAAAAGGGAAAATTTACAAATAACACAATTGAGCATGGACTTCAATTAAAGTCTCCACGGCAAACTAGTACTTACGAGATCTACAAAACACCTCGACCTGTGCAAGTTCCTATCAAATGATCAACCATTCCAATACCATCAACAGGACTAACATATATAGAGCGGAACTGTTGCCATCAATAACTACGAAATTATATAAGCACAAAGTCACCAACAATAGTAAAATATCAACTTATTACAACCTTACAAGAAAGAAAAATAGAAGACATCTGCATCTATGTTTAGTTCTCTATTCTAATGGTTCCAAATTACCAACTCAGCAAAAAAAGTGTATGACATTAATTACCGGATCCAAAAAATATAAAATCTCACCCTTATTCATAATGTTACGATGGGACCTCACATCTTAATGCCACAATAACATGAGTCACTTCATATATGACAATTAATGGTTCTGACTAAATAGGTCCTCACATCTTAATGCCACAATAACATGAGTCACCCTTTTTAAATTAACCATTTCCAATGTCTTACTGCAACAAACATCAAATAACTCCTCTATTTGATGTTTCAACTATTCATGTAATCATTTAATCACTTAATTGTTGAACACAAATTCAGGAAATTGTAATTAAACCTTCAGCTTTGAGTACTACCTTGAAATAGTAGTTCCACTACTGGTCTGGTTAGGGATTCGAAAATTTGGCACCAAATTGCAACCTAATTCAGTCCACTAACTGAAAGTACGAGTAAAAGCTAGCACAGGCATAGATTTAGGGTAGAACCTGACAATGCCGAATTAGGCTAATTTTCCAAAAAAAAATGAGCAGAAGGGGCCTAATTAGAAGCAAAGATGCCCAAATTAGCTTCTTTTTCTTCATTACTTTAATTCTGACATTCTCAAAACAAGAGGAAAAAGAGAGATAAGGAGGTAGGAGACGATGTACCGAAGGCCTTACTCCTAGTAAACGAGAGTCTGGAGAGAGATCGAGTTACATACTTCGAGATTTTTACAGTGAACTTCAGTGGTAGATGAGCGGCATAAAAGAGAGAGGGATAGAGATTAGAGAGCGCCGGTTTTGAGAAAATAGGGTGGAAGTGTTTCTCTCTCTCAAATCGATTTCCCACATTTGGGTATAAGGCCTTGGCTGGGTAGAACCGAAATGACCTCTGATTCATTTCATATTTTGCTTGGCCATCGTGTCATGATCCTATAAGATCTGTGAGAGTTGAGATTCTTGCAGATCTGTTTTGTACGGTTGATATTTTGTATTGGCAATGTGCAAGGTGTGCGATATCCCAGAGGTTAACCTCGTTTTAGAGAGTTTGAGCGGGGACCGAAATATGCATCTGATCGGATTGGGAGGAAAATGGAATTTCGGCACTGGCGCCCATTTGGTCTTAGAGGTGAGACGGTTATGGCTTCATGCAAGTAAGTGACCTCATAAAATTGTATTGGATTATGTACACCGTGCGCTGCACTTAGTGATTTATGCTCTCTTTAAATTTTCGACAGTGTACCCATTATTAAAACAATTAGTGTTATGGCAGTGAAGTGAGTTGTCCAAAATACTTACTAATTAATTACAAAGTAAAATTATTATGAATTGGGTTTAATTACAAAGTATTTAATTACAAAGTAAAATACTTTGTAATTAATTTTATGTTAGTAATTAAAAAAAAATTGTTTTTTTTAGTTTAATTTGTACATACAGTTAAAAGACTATCCTTGTTATTCTTTGAAGTAGCACTTGTAATATATATATGATTAGTCATTTATGTGTAATTAGTGAGTTGCAAACAATGCAACAAAAAAATTTCCATCCCCCAAGCATTAATAATAATTAAATTTTCACATCAATACATGCTAATGTTATAGTTAATTGCATAATTAAATTAATTTTGCACATCAAATTATATTTTTCTTACATGCATATTGTTCTATGTGGATCACATCCTCTATATATGACTATGAGACATGAACTCTTGTAACGCGAGATAATGAAGCCGCAATGAAATAAACCGTGCGGTAATTGATCATAACCGTTGAAATTGAAGACCACTAAGTTTATTATATTGTTGGCAAGTTTCACCGATTAACGTTCTTGTTTACCACTCCATCCATTTGATCGAATATCGAACCATCAAATGGCCACAAAAACTTCGCGGCTGATCGACACCAAGACATAATGGAACGTGCTATAATTTGTATTGGTTATGTTCAGTGTTATATGCTGATCATATGATAATAAAATTCGGGTCATTTAATCGCAGATCAACCGTCCAAAATTAATTTAAAAATGAACGGTCATAATTTTTCTTAATTATTTGAGGGTGCAAAAAAAGTGGTAACTTTACAAAATTATGTTGTTAAGTATCTTATTCCCATATATGAGTTTAGAAATTATTAGGGAATTTTTGGATGTTTTTTCATACTAGTTTCTGTTCATATCAGTACCTAATTAAGAAAAACTGCAGATCATATGCCCTCCGATTGGTGAGGAATGGTCTTGATCTTCTCATTTGGAAAGCTGCTGTGTATAGAGTGACAAATCCCTGAAGTAACGAAATATGATCGTGTCAAATTCGACTGTTGATGCTGCTAATGATGCTTCAATATTCGGGCTTGGATTTGAGCGAACCGCTCAGATCTAACTCGACTTTTGATGTTGCCTGAGGCCAAAGCCTTCTTGTGTAGGTCTCCCAATTTATGACGATTCGGATCCTCTGCATTAACTCGAATTGACGATTTCCGATATGAACCGTCTGGAGAGAGATCCGCACTAATATTAAAGTACACGTGCGTTATAGGATTGGACATGATTCTTACGAAATATGATCGTGCGGTTCATAATCTACCACCGAACGGTGCGATAATGCAGAGGATGCGTATTCATTTACGAGTTACGACCCCTCACTAGATAGAGACTCCGGACTTAGCATATTTTTCAAAACCAAATTCGAAAATCAAAGCCTCCATTCCCTCTCCTCTCCCACTCTCCTCTCCCCCTCTCTACCAAATAGCCGACGGTCGCTCTTCCACCGCCTCCATTCCGTCCACCGCTTCGATCTAAGTCGCCGTCGCCATTTCGATTCACCGACGTCGATCTTCTCTGCCTGCCTCCATTCCCGGTCACCTGCCTCCAAACCCTTCCACCGCTAGGGTCTAAGCCGCCGTCGCCTGCCCGAAGCACCGACGTCTCTCTTCTCTCTACTAGATCGGCGCCTACCGGAATCAATGTCAAGCGGTAATGACTTTTGATTTAGGGTTTTGTTAATGAGTTGGGGTTTATGCAACCAACCGGGGGGGAAATGGAAATTACAGTGATAGAGACTCCCAAACTGTTCATTTAATACTGCTGGTCAGAACTTGGAAAGGGGTTTTGTTATTTTAGAATTTTTTTACTTTTTTGATTTCACATCTTAACTGTTCTGTGGTTATAATTTACAAGGGTTTGTTAAGTGGTTATAATTTAGTTCTTGTTCAAGGTGATATAATTTAAAATCTTAACTGCTCTGTTAAAATTTAGGGTTTGTTAAGTGGTTTGTTAAAATTTAGGGTTTGTTAAGTGGTTTGTTAAAATTTAGGGTTTGTTAAAATTTAGGGTTTGTTCAAGGTGATATAATTCAAGGTGATATAATTTAGGGTTTGTTAAGTGGTTATAATTTAGTTCTTGTTCAAGGTGATATAATTTAAGGGTTTGATTTCACATCTTAACTGCATAAGCCAAAACTGCTCTGTTAAAATCTTTACCCATCAATTGATTATTTTAAAGGAACACATTTTTCAGTAAATTAAAGATTACCGTTAAACATGCCTGGTGAAGAACAGAGGTAAAAATTACACAGACCTAAAAAAAATACATTAATTAAAAATTTAACGGATATTTTATTTATGTTCAAGCAAATCAAACTATCGCAACAAATTGTATTTTATCTTCTGCAATTTTGTTTACCTAGATATGTACACTGATCAGTTTTACTTAAATTACTAATTAAACACTTCCATCCGATAGCAATATATTACTAATAATTTTGTTGTATTGTGCTGCTGAGTCATATTTTCCAACTTTATTGATGCTTCTTGTTTATTTTGTAACCGTAGGTTCCATGGATGAAGCTGCCAGCAATACTGCGGGCTCAGATCTCAAGGGAGAACCTAAACGAAAAACTGCAGGGTTCACTAAGGCACAGATTGTGGCAATGTCGAGGAGAAACCGGGGAAGTCCATCCATTCATTCCAAACCTCCACCGTTGCCAAAACAAACTGTTCTGCCCCCGCTGCGGGAAGACCCCGAGATAGAAGCAAATCTGGCACCACCTGTTGCCCACCCAACCCCACAACGGCCTTCATCGCCTTCCCATTCCAAACAACCACTGAATGAATCCCCCCAGTACCCAGCCAATAATGTGCCAAATGCAAATCTGTCACCTGTCGCTGACCCCCACCCCGTTGCATCTCAGCCTCCGCCGTCAGATGCATCCCAGCCCAAGCTGCCACTGCCTAACAGCACCGAAGTAGTGGCCATGGTGCCACTGACTAATCCGGCTCCGAGCGAAACGCAAAAGAAGCCTGTCAGAGGCCGAGCGACACGCAATATCTCGAGCACGGCGCGGCCCCTCCGCCGCTCATCAAGGCTCAACCCGTCAAGCACAGTGCTGGAAGATGATCCGTCTGACAAAGGTACCAGCAATATTTATATGTAATTACTCCACGACGTGCAATCTTTATATGTAATTCCTGTGTCGTAGCATAACAATTCCCAGCAATATTTTAGGAACACCACCATTCTGGTTATGTTGATTAGGAACTGGTTATGCATTTCAGGTTCCTAACTGGTTATGTATTTTAGGAACACCGCATGCGCGACCCGAAGCACCGCCATCCAAGACAGAACCCTCCAAGGCAGAACCTCCGAAGTCGATGCCAACCCCCTCTTTCGTAACAGAACAGTGCGATGCGACTATCCCCACCGATTCAGGCCCATCTGCACCCTCATCACCGGCAGACCCGGAGTCGGGGCAGATACTTGACAGCCCCCAAGGAGTGCAAACCATCAACTTGTCGAGCACAGTGCTGGAGGATGTCATTGCTGATGAAGGTATGTTTTTTTTTAGTTAGTGATTTTGCTGTCATGTCTAGTGCCACTGGCAACTTAGTTAAATGTGGTTCATTTAGCTATTTCCACTGTCAACTTAGCTAAATGCCACTGTCATCCTAAATTAGCTATTTCCACTGTCAACTTAGTTAAATGTCGCTCATTTAGTAATTAGCTCATTTATGCCTAAATTAGCTATTTCTGCCTATCCTAAATCATTTCTGCCTAAATTAGCTCATTTATGCCTAACTTAGTGCAAATTAGATTGTGGCAATGTAGTTATAATTTAGATTGTGGCAATGTAGTTATAATTAGATTGTGGCAATGTAGTTATAATTTAGTGCAAATTGTGGTCAAATCAGGGTTACATTTAGTAATTAGCTCATTTATGCCTAAATTAGCTATTTCTGCCTATCCTAAATCATTTCTGCCTAAATTAGCTCATTTATGCCTAACTTAGCTAAAGGGGTTGAGAACATGGTTCTGTTTCAATGGCATGAGCGCCGGTTTTTTTTAGTTAGTGAAATAGATTGCGAGCATTAATTACTATGTTCTTTTGGCAATATTGATTTATTAATTGGTTGTTCCTAATTGTAGTCCCTCCGCCACCGACTATTGTAGCAACAGCTCAGGAGCAACGCGGTGAGAAAGGGCCAGAGGTAGCGGTCCCGCTGTCAGTGCCATCTGCATCGCCTTCACCGCCACAGTCGGAGGCTGGTCACTCTGACTGGTCTGTTTGGGAAGAGTCTGAGTCCACCCAAGAGAGGGTGGAAGAAACTTCTGAAGACACGACCAATTCAGAAGAGGATTCCGCACATCCAGCAATCAAGGATGACGATGGCAGTAAGAGAAGCCTCAGACTCCGCCCACTTCGGAGCTGTGATGAAGCGAAGGAAGCCCACAATAGAGAAATTGATGAAGAGAGCCTCCGCGAGGCTGAAGACAAGACAACGAGAAAGAGAAAAAGGGCGGGGAAGTCTGAAGCGAGGCGGGGCCGAGGTAAGGCCAATCCTCGTAGACCAGCAGCACCGGACATGCGACCTGAATTGATTGTTGTCGACGACGTGGAGTTCACATCCAGCCCTATTTGCACAAAGATAGTCACCACAGTGAGGATCCTGCCCTTGAAATGCATGTCGGGGCCGTATAGGACGTACAATATGTTTCCTATTAAGGCGCGGGTGGCAATCGTAAAAAAATTCCTGCAGAGGTATACTTGGGGGGAGGGGGAAAATGTGGAACGATGTCTGGATGTCTTTGAGAGAATTGCATCGGAAGCATATTATCGCGCAATGACATCAGTGAGGAGGGAGTACACGAAGAAATATGGAAATGATAAGGAGGTGTGGAAGGACTTCCCTCCACAGTGGTGCAAGAATGTAAATCACTGGAAGGGGTTGTGCCTCATTTGGTCGAAGGAGAAGTTTGCCAAAATTTCAACCACCAACCGGAATAACAAAAAAGGAGGGATTCTACATCATGTGGCTGGTTCCAGGTCAACATATCGGCACACACAAAAACTGGTATTGCATCAGTCCTATTTATTATTCTTATGGACATGTATCTCATGTTTTTAATTGCATAAAAAGTAACCTTCTTACTGACTTATAATGAACAGGCATCCGAGAAGGGATCGGCCGTGGGAATAAAGGAGGTTTTCGATCGGATGCACATGAAGGAGTCTCCATCTGGAAAGGTGTACGTAAACGAGAAGGCACAACTAAAGATGGTAAATTTCTAGTTTCTGAATTTTATTCAACAAAAACTGTACTAAATCAATTTGTAAAGTTGTGTGTAAAATTTATTTACCTCAAAGTGTGGAAATAAACAAATATTTATTTTTTAAAAAGCTATAGCAATACTGACAACTCACAATGTGCCAGAGAATAACTTTGGCTTTTGTAAAGAATAGATTCAAGTGGATAGTAACTAATAAAATTAGCATCGGAGAGAGAGATGATAGCGGACATGCGAATTTTATAATTTGAATCTTGTTCTGCATGGTTGCATTTAAAATTTTATAATTTTATAATTTACAGTTACCTACAGAGTAATATATAGAGGTAAACTGCTGAATTTTAATGATAACATTTAAAATTTTAAGTGGTCGCAATCATGTGGTAGGTACTAATCTTCACATATTATAATATTCATTGCATAATAAGTAAAATAATAATAAACTTATGGGAACCTTAGCAAAATTAAAGTGCAAAACGCTTTGGATTTGTAGCAATCATGTGGTAGGTACTGAAGACAAAACGCTTTGGATTTGTAGCAAAATTAAAGTGCATCCCCCAACTAGACTCACTTGTTTAATTTAACACTACCAATTTCAGAATTTGACTCTTGTTTTGTTCGTGTGTTGCTCAGATCTTGTCAACTTTCTTGTATGCTGGTAAGTTACAAGGGCTTCATTGTAATTAACCTCAAAAAGAACTGGTAATACATAGAGAAGAAGTGCCAGAGAACTGGTAATACATAGAGAAGAAGTGCAACTTTAATATTGTTTCTTATTTAGTTTTTGTTTTTGTTTTAGTTTTAATCTGCCTAAATTAGCTTTTGTACTCCAAGGTTCACTAAGCTGCTACAATTTTTTTTTTCTTTGATTGTTCTATTAATTACTATTTTCTTCCCAAATGCAGCAGAAATTTGAGGACCTCAAGCGTACTTATGGGGAAACGCTGACAGATGAGTGCCTTTGGGAGCTTGCTGTAGATGGCGAGGATGGTCGTGGCCGGTTGTTCGGCTTTGGAAACCGGTCGAGGACATGCAGAGTCAACCGAGCATTGGCTGCAGAGGATGCAACCATGTCGGATGCTGGCAGGAGCACAGCCACGTCGGCTGAAAGTGAACGGGAAAGGTTCACAAAAGCACAGGTGGCAGAGTTGCTTGCCGCCAAACTGGCAGAAGAACGAAGAGCGTTTGCTAGCGAGCTTGCGGCCCAAGAGAAGCGGCACAGGGAAGATTTTGAAAGGCAAAAGAAGAACGACGAATACAACAGAGAATGTATTGCGGCGCTCTTCCGGCTTCATGGTCAAACTCTTCCACCGACTAATGTAAGTTCATAGCCAATTTTTATATAGAAATGAAAGTTCATAGCCCAAACACTTAAATATGATGGAACTCATAAACCTCAAACTCTTCCACCGCCTAATGTAGGTTCCATATCGCGCGATGGTTACGCTTTACTGCTGAAAACAACTAATTAAGTAGCTTTGTTAATTCATTTAATTTTTTTTTACTTTGTAGGAGGGGTCATCCAGGGGACATGCTGGTGACTCAGCAAATGGGGGGGGAGAGGACCCCGAGAATTCACGTGCCAAAGGTTGAATTGGCAATGTGTCATCTGGATTTGTAATAACTATAATGAACAAAGTAGTATTTTGATGAGAAAACAATTAATTTTTACCTGGTTTCGGCATGTTAATGTAGTATGTATTACCTTGTTTATATTAAATGTAGCATGCTAATGTAGAATGCTAATGTAGGATGCTAATGTAGCATGCTAATGTAGCATGCATATCTAGGATGCGTTACCTTGTTTACATTAAATGAACAAAGTAGCATGCTAATGTAGGATGTGTCAGCTTGCTAATGTGTTACCTTGTTTAATTTTTACAGTAGTATTTTGAAACTATGTGGTTGTGTTTAATATGATGCGTACACTATGGGTACGCGATGAAATTAGTATTTAACTCATCTTATAGGTGCCATTATTTACATGGGTATACCAATACAAATAATAATTGCTCTCTGGAATCGGGGGGCATTCTTTCCGTTTTAAGCGGTGAGAAGCCTTTTATCTAAAAATATAAGCCGCACAACGTTTCCCCCCCCAAGGAGTCGGAATGGCACCCACCTCTCACTCACCTTTGCTATTCTGACACTGGATCGGCAGAGTTGCTCCCAGCTCAACCCAAAATCGCATCTCCACTGATTTTTGCCGTTCTCCCTGTCCAAGGCACGCCCAACCATATCCTCTCAGCTCAACACTGTCTAATTAGCTCAACGATACCTAGTGTAAGTAATTCTCCATTTACCGCAAATTAATTGTATATCCTAACTGATTGGCTCAACCCTTCTATTAATTGTGAAAAAATTAAATTGATGGTCATCAATTTCTTCCATTTGCTGCTGCCACTCAACAAGATCCCAAATTAGACTATGAGAAACTATGTCCATATTTCAAATGTATATGTAATTAAACACTAGCAATACTTAGTGGCTAACTCATTCCTCTCTTCCAACAATTAACTAGTAAAATGGCAACGGATCGTCGATGGATGTACAACCGACTAAATCCCAAAGGAGGGATTCTACCCGAGTTCATAAAGGGGGTGAAAGAATTTGTAGATGTAGCTTGTTCCAAGCCCTCGGTTGTGACTGTCCTCAATGGCAAAGAATGTATCCCTTGTCCATGTAAGAAATGCGAAAACCTCTACAACAAAGACTTGCAAACCGTGAGAATACATCTTTACCAATCCGGATTTCGAGAAGGATATGAACATTGGCATTCACACGGAGAGGAACGTACAAACTCATCTCTCAATGCCCCGGAAAATCCACCAATTTCCCAAAACGATGACAATTATCATGTCGGAGGTGATATGGTACGGGCGGCCGCTGGCCAAAATTTCGATTGGGAGGAGGATAGACCTACCGGAATGGCTAAAAAATTCTTCGACATGCTAGCCGCATCGGAAACACCGCTTTGGGAAGAGAACATGACGGGTCCAATGAAATGTGAATCACACACAATCTTATCGGCCGTGACACAAGCACTCGCATTGAAGTCGGAACACCAATTGAGCCAAAAATGCTTCGATGGGATGATGGGTCTTATCAAAAGCATGCTTCCGCATAGTGAAAAAATGCCGGAAAACTTTTATCAAGCCAAGCGATTGGTCGAGCCCCTAGGGATGGAGCATAAGAACATAGACGTATGCCCAAACTTTTGTATGCTTTATTACAACGATGCGAACAAGGACAAGACACATTGTGATGAATGTGGTACACCGAGATATAAGCCACTGGGACATAATAAGAATGCAAAACCGGTTCCCTGCAAACAACTTCGTTATCTACCTATCACCCCAAGATTGCAAAAGTTGTACATGACACGAACAAATGCGGTGAAAATGAGATGGCATAAGGAAGGTTTTCGTGAGAAGCCCGGGATTATGGTGCACCCGGCTGATGGTGAAGCTTGGAAGCACTTCGCACGGAAATATCCGGCTTTTGCCAAAGAGGTGAGAAATGTTTGGTTGGGGATAACGACGGATGGATTCATGCCATTCACCTCAAATGCGTCTCCATATTCATGTTGGCCGGTACTTGTTTTTCCGTATAATTTACCACCGGGTATGATAATGAAAGAAGATAGCATGTTCCTCGCGCTGGTCATTCCTGGACCTAAGCATCCGGGTCGGGACATTGATATTCTTCTTGAACCTCTAATTGACGAATTGAACAAATTGTAGAATGATGGAGAACTTACATGGGATGAATCTAAAAAACAGAATTTCAACATGCGTGCAACACTTCTTTGGTCGATAAACGATTACCCCGCATACAAGATGCTAAGTGGGTGGGGTACTAAAGGCCGATTGGCATGTTTTCATTGCATGGGTGCAACAAAGGCATTCCGACTAAAGCATGGTGGGAAATTTACATGGTTCGGCTGTCATAGATGTTTTTTGCCTCTAGATCACCCATTTCGCCGCGATAAGAAAAATTTCTTAAAAGGTATAGTCGATTTTGATCGGCCGCCACGAAGAGTAACGGGAGATGAGCGGCTCGCGATGGTGAGTAGACTAGAGGGGATGAAATGGGGTAAAAAAAATGGTCTTGACCAGTTGGAAGGTTACGGTCAAACACACCATTGGCAAAAGAAGAGTATTTTTTGGAGCTTGCCCTATTGGAAAGACAATATGTTGCCGCACAACATTGACATGATGCATTTGGAGAAAAATTTCGCAGAAAATTTGATTTACACACTTCTGGGCATGGGGACTAAAAACAAGGATAATGAAAAAGCACGGAAGGATTTGGCTCTCCTTTGCAATCGTGCCAATCAGAACTTAACTCCAGACCCGGACCACCCGGGAAAGCTGCGAAAACCAAAGGCTCCCTTCACAGTCTCTCCACAACATAAGAGACAGGTTTTAATATGGCTTAAGGAGAATGTCAAGTTTCCCGATGGCTACGCATCGAGTTGGTCAAGGTGTGTGAACCTCAAAACAAACACCCTAACCGGGCTAAAAAGTCATGATTTGCATGTGTTCATGGAGCGACTTCTTCCTGTCGCATTTCGAGACTTTGTCCCTGATACCGTATGGGATGTTTTGTGCGAGATTTCAAGTTTTTTTAGAGAGATTTGTGCCAAGGAGCTTGATCCTTCCCGTATCGACCAATTGGAAAAAGATATTGTGCTCACCATGTGCAAAATGGAAAAGATATTCCCGCCGGGATTTTTCGATTCTATGGAGCATCTGGTGGTCCATGTCTGTCACGAGGCTAGATTGGGTGGACCCGTAGGGGCTCGATGGATGTATCCTTGTGAAAGGTGTGTTTTTTTTTATCTCTTTGTTTTGATTCAATGATGAAACACTTAGCTCACTCAATGCTTCAACATATAAACCAATATTTTTATTACAGACGAAACAAAGAACAGAGGATGAGAGTCACGAACAAGGCAAAAGTTGAGGGTTCAATCGTCGAGGCTACAATTGTTAAAGAAATTGGTGCATTTTGCTCACTTTATTTTGCAGAGAACTCTAACACTAACCCACAAGGGGTTGGAACAAGTAACCCTCCGCGGAGACGTATATCGATATTTGATACCGCGGGCCGTTTTCTTCACACGGCCAAGTCGAAGGACTCTCGATGACAAGGAACTTAAAGCTGCACACACATATGTTATCCTCAATTGTCCCGAGATAAAAAATAAATTCCTAGGGTACAATCTTATAAAATGTTTATTTTGATGAATTCAAAATTACAAATTATAAACAAAAACTTAATCTCTTGTATTTTGACATGTTGGAATGTGTAGAGAGTTCGATGCATGCATGCTAAGCTCTGGACAAGCCAGATCCCCACTCCATTTGGACAAAGTTCGTGAAGATGGCTTCGCGGATTGGCTACGGAAGAAGGTACTATCTGATCATGATTGCGACCCCTACATCCGAAGGGCAGGACTCATGCCGCAAAAACAAGCGGACTGCTATGAAGGGTACGAAGTAAACGGCTATCGATTTCACACGGAAGCATATGGGGAAAACAAGTCAACAAAGAGTAGCGGTGTTTGCATTAAAGGGGAATGGGATGGAATTGCCACACCACAAGACTACTATGGACTTCTCCAAGAGGTAATTGAGCTAGATTACGATGGACTCAACAAGGTCGTTCTCTTTCGGTGTAATTGGTTTGACATAACAAACGGTGTAAGGGTGGACATCCAACATGGAATTGTTGAGGTTAACCACGCTTCTCGCCTTAAAAATTATGAACCATTTGTATTGGCACCTCAAGCAATCCAAGTATTCTATCTTCCTTATGCATCGGATAAAATTGAAAGACGTCAATGGTGGGTGGCAATGAAAACTAGTGCGAAGGGGAGGTTTCGTTCCGAGGACGACGTCGAATTAGCAAACCTAGAATTTTTCCAAGATGAAATGCCGGATCACGCAATCGAGGTTTCAAATGGTCAAGAATTTGATTGGGATGGTATGGCCCCTCAAGAAGACGAGTTCGACCTAGTAGAAGATACGATGTCGCAAGGTGAGGATGAGTTTGAGGACAACCCAATTGAGGTAAGTGACGAAGAGTTGTACATGGACCTAGGTGAGGATGAATTTGGTTTTTAGGCCCCCAATGATTCCGATCAAGAGTTTTAATATTGGTGAATCAATAGTTGTATGTGTGTTGTGTCACAAAGAACATAACAATTATATTTGTTTCCCAATTATTTTGGTGAGGCTTGTTGTAAATGATAAAATTTAATTAGTTATCAAGGTATTGAATTCTTATATACTGCTATTATTCATGTTGTTGATTTATAATAAAATTCTTCATTTACAAGGAGATATCAAATAAACAGAAGTGCATCTGTCTCCAGGAACTAAACAATTGCAAGGGGGAGGCCATGCAATTAACGATAAGATGCCCATGCAATTGGACTACTCGCAGGGACCTTCAATAAAATATACTATAAACATGGGGTTAAGTAGTTGCATGGGCATGGGGTTAAGTAGTTGCATGGACCTGCAATTAATTATAATATCTCACATTCATAAAGTATTTGCAAGGGGAGATAGATGAGTTGTTGCATGGACCTCCAATTAATTATAATATCTCACATTCATAAAGTATTTGCAAGGGGAGATAGATGAGTTGTTGCATTGCCTGCAATTAATTATAATATCTCACATTCATAAAGTATTTGCAAGGGGAGATAGATGAGTTGTTGCATGGACCTCCAATTAATTATAATATCTCACATTTCATAAAGTATTTGCAAGGGGAGATAGATGAGTTGTTGCATGGGCCTGCAATTAATTATAATATCTCACATTCATAAAGTATTTGCAAGGGGAGATAGATGAGTTGTTGCATGGAACTCCAATTAATTATAATATCTGACCTTCATAAAGTATTTGCAAGGGGAGATAGAAAACAGTTGCATGGTTGCAGATCACACAGTTGCATGGCAGATATGTTGCATGGGCTTAGCCTTGCAACAACTCTGACGAATTCAGAAAAGCCATTTCTTTTGCATGGGCCGTCATTACCTTGCAACAAACTAGTTCTAACCATGCAATAAACTCAGATTCTAGTAGTGTTAGGTATCCACCGAAAGATTAAAGAAATACTTGTATCTCTAAGGCTAGTAAGAGATTAACAAGTAGAACCTTAATTCTAATTTAACTCTCTTCTTAATTTCTGAAAACTTCTTAGAGAATTTCTAGATCTCAACACATGAGAGAAAAATGGGAGAGAGGAGAAAAGAGCAAATTTCGGCCAAGATATTTGTCACAGAAAATTCTGACCTTTCGGTACTAAAACTCTTATATCTTTTTCTAGGTAACTCCAAATGACTTGAAATCTTCACCGTTGGATTCTAGACTCCAAGTGCTACAGATTACATAGGTCATACATCCAGAATGGTTAGTATTTACCCTTTCAAATTCCAGTTCAAAGTTACCTAAAAAATCTGTCCAGAAATTTCTTTCCTCTTTAATGAGATTGATTAGATTTAATGACATATTTAAATATCCCTTAAATCATGCCATCACTAATCAATTCTCTCCAGCATATATTTGGGCTTTGGGCTTAAAAATATTAATCATATTAATATTTAATTAAGTCCACAATCTCATACATTAAAAGGCCAACATATAAATTAATATTCTATGTTGATTTATATGCATCTCTCATGTGTCAAAAACCAATTTAAAATATGTCACACATACTTTAAATATTACTAGGATTATTTTATAACATCTTCATGTCATAAAATTGTTTATATATTAATAACATATAATTTGTACAAATTAATTATAACTTCTTATAATTAACATAGCACATATTATATACATATCACATATGCTTTATTAATATATTTTCTTTTAATCTTTCATATGGTGTGACCCTATGGGATCCCATCATTATGGCAATGGAATTAAACATTTTAATTCCATAAATCAATGATACAACTAGCTGCCATGGTATATTGATTACCCAAATGATGTGGATGAAAAAGCACAATGCAAAATCATGATCCCTGTAACATTAAAATGTTGTTGTGTCAATTCTTGCCTCATGATATCCAAATAATCGTAAGGTCGGAATGTGTCATCCTTACCAATTATCCTTTCTTGATTTCCTTAAGTTTAATTATGATATGATTATCATATAATCATATTGCATGCACATAATACAAATTTTATCAAGGGACCCAGAGATATCATCGCTTATATTAACATATAAGGGACAATGGTTTTTTGATACGTATCGTTCTTCCGCATAAGTTATATGCACTGCAGTAACTGTCTATATAACTCCTGGTTAAAGAGAGCGTTGGACAGTACCAACAATACACATCCCTTATGTAAGAAAAATAAATATCTCAACCGAAGAATTCTAGACACAATAAAATATCAATGACACAGAACACAATCCATATGATATTTCATTCTTAGGTCTGTCCAGTGTCATACATCTCCATGTATGCACATGTGTGATTAGATCGATAACTCCTTACCGTATAACCTGTAAAACATGGCCATCATCTAATCACTACACTTATTTTATATGGTCAACCAGTGTACCTTGCTGATTGCCAAGATAAGGGACATTTAAGAGTAAACAAATTTATTCATTGTGAAGTTCTACAATTTAAGTCATCAACTCAAATGATCCACTAATATGAATACTCAAGGTACAAAATGATAAAATCATCACTAATAAACTAAACATATCATACATATGATCTGGGTCTAGAACACCATCACTAACAGTGATATGATTGGCATAGGTACTGATCTGTTATGATGTTTAATTACTCTTTATTCAATATTACTTTTTATATGAAACGTAAAAAAATACACAAACTAAAATACAACCGTAATAGTCGACGCTAAATGTGATAGGAGATCATATTTTACATTTTTTGAAAGTTGTTACTATTTTTTATAATTTTTGGAAATTACTATTTTTCAGAATTTATTATTATTATACTTTACTAAAACAGTAATTTTCAAAAATTCTAACAAAAGTGTAAAAAAAATAAAAAATTTGGTTTTCCAGTGCATTTTAAATAGAGGTCATGTTGATAGATGCATATTAACTATTCGAACTTTAAAAGTAAAGATATGAACAAGAAGTAAACAGCTTTAGAAATAAAGATATGTCCCTAGCCCACCCATATATGTACGTGTCCTACTAAATAATAAAGTTTAATATTTATTTTTTTCAATTAAATTTAAAAATATACACACTACAAATCTTCAGTGGATATATAATCTGGAAATTAAATCTCATGATTATGTGAGATGCAATTGAAAGCTTGGTTGTTGCATAGCTCGGTGTGCTATATATTCATGGTGCACTAAATTTTGAAATCCGTTTTAAAAAATGAAACTCTGTCTATCTTTATGGAAGCAACCAAGCAATCACATGGAGGAAATAATAGCATATTCAAGGTAGATCTGTGGTGCATTCATTTAATTTTGATTAATTAATTCAGTTGCTCAACTGCTCGATCGTTGTATTTGAGGAAGAAACCAAGCATTGATCACATGGAGGGCCCAACTGCTCATTTGTTTAATTAAGGACATTAATTAATAAGCCTGAGTTCAGATCACACATATCTGTACCAAGCTGTTAATGTGTACTGAACAAATAGGAAATGGCTAACTAACAGAGTTGTTGTATGAGGAAATAATCTTCGGTTTCTTAAGAATTAACCTATAGTTTTCTTCTATGTTGTATGGTTTCGTAATAGTTGACGCTAAATGTGCTAGGAGATCATATTTTACATTTTTTGGAATTTTTTATTTTTTTTAGAATTTTTGGAAATTACTATTTTCAGAATTTATTATTATTATTATTATTATTATACTTTATTAAACAGTAATTTTCAAAAATTCTAACAAAAGAATAAAAAGTTTCGAAAAATATAAAATTTGGTCTTCAAGCGCATTTTAAATAGAGATCATGTTGAAAGATGCAGATTAACTATTCGAACTTTAAAAATAAAAATATGAACAAGTAAACAACTTCTTTACTTTACCAAACACCGTAGGCCCGACATATTTATTAATATCCAAAGTTAATTACCAATTAATAAATATGCCCTTAATTCCCGAGTTTTTCCAAAAATGTCCAAACCGGCCATAAAATGGCCGGTTTCCTCTTCTTCTTCTTTTTTTGGAGGCACTATGAAGAGCAAGATAATGAAATCTAACACTGAAAATTCCGAATTTTTTGTTTAAATTTTTTGTTAGATTACTTCTTTTGATTTATAATTAGCATATTTATACTAAAATACACTAGATTACTTGAAATTATGTTGAATTATACTATATTACATTAAATTACGCTAAATTATGTTAAATTACGCTAAAATACGGCGTGTCTTCATAGATATGTTAAGAGTGAAGATCAACTTGTAGATATCTTCACAAAAGGTTTGGACCCGAATCTATTTGAGAGAATCACAAACAATCTAGGATTGTACGATATATGCATTCCTAGCTTGAGGGGGAGTGTTAAAATATAGAATAGGATTTCTACTTATTTTCATATATAGAAAAATAACAGTAACGTGTACCGTCATTACTAGAATAGGAAATAATACCAATGGCTAGCTTTAAGCCTTGTAATTAAAAATAGAAGATCTTGTAATAAGAAAAATAGAAGTTTTGCAAATATATCCTCTCTCCTCAGTTCCTCTTCTTTGTTTCATAAAATCAACAGAAAATCAATTATGCAAAGTCTGAAATGGTTCCTTTCAATTTGTCTGATCATGAGGCTACTCATTTAGCTAATTTATTTGGTGCAAGATTGCATGTTTACCTATTTTAGCAGAATTATACATCACTATGAAGACACACAGTAATTTATCGGAATTTACCGTATTTTAGCGTAATTTAACATAATTAGTGTAATTTAATGTAATATAGTGTAATTCAACATAATTTCAAGTAATCTAGTGTATTTTAGTATAACATGCTGATTATAAAAATACAATTTACTGGGAGGTTGAGTGAGAAATAAGATATGAACCATATTAGTTTAATAATTCTAATTTTCCAAAAAATTTATTTATGCCATATTCAAAGAAAAAAATAAACCAAAACACCTCAAATTACGGAGAATTCGAAAAATACCAGGGTCTTCAAACCAATATGCAGCTTCATTCTTGAAGGGGTCGCGATTGGCTTGGCGGTCCCCCAAAAACCTAAATAACGACTATAATATTAAATATATTTAGGTTTTTGAAGGGCCTCCATACCAATCTGTGGCTCCCCAAGAATGGGGCCGTATATTGGTTTGGAGGCCCTGGTATTTTTCGAATTCCCCATAATTTGGGATGTTTTGGTTTATATTTTTTTTGGAAGGGTATAAATAAAAATTTCGGTCTAATTTTATTATATGAATTGTAACAATTAAATATTTTCTTTATTTTTGACAGATACAATGTGTATAATATAGCTATTACCATGATATCTTTAATTTGCACAAAGTCGATGTTATTTCTCATTGGACTTTATACTAATTAACTTTTTATTTATAATTTAGATTTATAACCAATCTATTTTAATATCATTCATGGATATTGTTGAATATAGTTTTTCATTGGTCTATTTTTGTATGAGAATTTTTTATGTTTTATTATTGTATGTTCCGTTGCAACGCACGGGCACGATACTAATATATATAGGATTGTTAAATTTTTCAAAATAATTTTTTTTTGATAAAAAAATTAAAATGGAGGTGGGCAAAGTTAATTCGGCAAGACTAAATTCTTCTTTGTTCGCTCCTTATTAATTTGATCAAAATGAAAATCAATTTTTTTTGTTACTATGTAGGAGAATATGATTGCGTTCCTCTTCAATTGTATGAAATTCTTAGTCCCTACAGATTGATTTTGACACTTAAATAAGGACGCTATATTCTCATCCAACAATGTTTTATTAGAAAGATGCAAAATAACCTATATATATCCCTTCTTTCTATGCAACACGCGTGCAGAGCAGGATGAGGTCCGAGGTGCAATTAAGAAACCAAACATTCACATGGTGGGAATATTTCGAGTACATTGCAAGGCATCTCTAGGCACGCGGATCCGAGGTGTATTCATTTTATATTGTTAAACTAATTCTGTGGATCTCGAGGTCTACCGAATTCATTTGTTTAATTTCGTTGATTTAATCGAGTTCAGATCCAATATCTGCACCAAGCTCCTCATGTAGTCATGTGTACCTAATTAAAGAAGAATAGGAAAGTATTAACTAACAGACCACGGAGTATCATGCATGCACGTGCTTTCATCAGATCTTATCCTGTTTATCATGTAAACAAGTTTAAACTAGATGCACATTAATGTACTAAAAAGAACAAAATGAAAAATAAATTTTACTATGGTGGTTTTCAAGTATAGTAAATAAAAAACCTTAGCGAATATTAAAAGAAGTGGTGACTATTGTGTTTAATTTTAATACATAAATTATTTATTTTCTCTGATTTTCTAAATTTGATATGTAGTAATTAATATTGTTAATAGCTACAACTTGCAAAGAATTTGTTGTGTACTTTGGTATTTTGTCATTTTATCAAATCAGTGGTTTATTTTAATTATGATATATATATAAGAAATCAATCACCAAGACGGTAGAGAATATCATAACAAACTTTAAATGCAAAAAATAGCATAATAGAATTCTGAAAATAATGTCAGAAAAGGTGGTGTCTTGTATTTCAAGATGTATATATATATACTTTGTTAAACGAATTTAACTTTTTTTTTGTCAATTAAATAAAAAAATAGTTGCATATCTGCAAAACATACAGTACTACATAATCATGGAGTACATACGGTTAAAAAATAGGGTGGTACATGGCTTTCAAACCGTATCTGCAGGCATCGTGTATTAAGGTGTCAGTAAATTGTACATGGTTGCTAAAAGAGAACCGTGTCCGATATCTCGCATACACCACAAAATGCACTGAAATTACGAAATTATGCTGAATTAGCATATTTATACTAACTTAACAAAGTCATTTTTTTTTTAACTTTCTTCTTGTTTAGAAAGGCGTCCTTTTTTAATTACGAAATGAGGATAACTAATCATATATATACAACATAAATAAAATATTATTTTATTTAATAAATGATGATCTTCTGTTTGTAAGTTTCTTGACTTGCGAGATATCTAAATCCATCATATCTTCTCAAGATCAGTACACAAATTAAGGCTACCAACAAAGTAAGCAAGAAAGCATGAGCAATTCAGCTAGCTTAGCTTCCTCTTCCTGCCCACCTGTTGTCCTGATGGACCGACAGCTCCTCAAGGCATGCAGCAAAGGTGATCTCAGCCTCTTCAAGCACTTGATTGATGCCAACCCAGATATCCTGCTCTCTACCACTCCTCACAAAAACAACTGCCTTCACATTGCCTCCATGCTCGGCCATGACGAGTTCGCAAAGGAGGTCTGGTCCAAAGCCCCTTCCCTCTTCTCCGGCACCAACATCGATGGCGAGACCCCACTGATAGCTGCTCTGATGGCAGCTAACGTTTCATTGGCTTCTGACATTATAACTGCTGCAACACAGTTTATGCAGCACGACGATTTGGAGGAAGGGATGCCGTTGAACAGCATGCTCTTGAAGGTCGATAGAAACAAAGCAAATGCGTTGCATCATGCCTTGAGGAATGGCTTTGAAAATTTTGCACTGCAGCTCTTGGACATAGAGCCACGACTGTCCGAACAAGTTACTAACACTGATGAGTCACCAATGTTTACGGCCGCCCGCAGAGGATATTCTGCAGTTGTAGCGCGATTGCTAGAAATCCCATCTTCAGCAGTTTCTGGCCCAGAAGGTGAATCAGCTATGCATGCTGCTGTGATATTCCATCACACAGGTTCCTTACTTGGAACTTAATAGCCCAATTCTGAGCATGTTTTCTGTCATACTAATTATACATTATTATGCAATAGTACTTACAATTGTAGTCAGATCCTATGTATTTCAGTAAAGAAAACTATTGTTTGTCTTCCAAAACAAACTAATTTCGACTTGAAACATTAGTTCAAATTATCTGTAAGTCCACCAGTTCAGAGTTTGAAGACAAAACTCAAAGTACTCATTTCGTTAAGAACTCAATTGGTCTAGTAAATGTTCTAATTTTATCGTGATATGTACTATCAGGTATAGTTAAGCAACTGTTGGAAGGAAGGCCCCAACTAGCATATCATACCGACAAAAATAGTGATAATTCGCTGCACAGAGCTGTATATGACAACAATCTTGAGGTGGTTAAGATATTCTTAGAATACGATCATAATATGGCATATATTAGGCATGAAAATTTAGATACTCCATTTAGTTTAGCAGCACAAAAAGGCTTTTGGTCGATTGCAGAAGAGATCATGACCACTTGCCCCGACTCGGTTTATACTCCCAACAATGATGGGAATAATCCACTCATGCAAGCTATTATATATGAGAAACCAGATATTATCAACTACATACTTAGAACAACCCAGCTTCATAGGTTTATTAACACACCCAGCGACGATGGTGCTCTTCCCCTACATGAGGCTGCTACCAAGTGCGACCCGAAGCTTCTTCGTTCTTTGATATCCCATGCAGGACAAGATTATACTGCTGTTAATGGTAACGGGGGTGATGCAGTTTGCGAAATGTATAAGCAGATGTATGACGAGAAAGCCTTAAAAAAGACATTGAAATGGGTAAGTTGACAAATTTTCATTGCTCTTAGCCATAACGCTTAATTTAGTATTAAATTTGTACATTTCCACATAATTCTAATCATGACGTAGCTAGTGTTTTTAAAATAAGATCAACAAACATCATGCATATTTTTTATTTCTGTCACACAGAATGAGTCGTTCACATTGTTGTCAAATGAAATTCCCTCCTCATGGAATTACCAAGTAAGAGATGACGTAAAACAAACGAACAAGAAGGAAGCAATTCAGGAAATCAAGTCACTTACAACAAAGTACACTTCCAACACATCTCTGGTCGCTGCCGTCCTTGCTACTATTACTTTTGCTGCTGCTTTTACATTGCCAGGAGGATTCAGTACAGATACCTCTGATGCCGGACAACCCCTTTTTGCAAGGAAAGCAGCATTCCAGGTGTTTCTCATCTCTGACACCATAGCCATGTGTTCTTCCCTCACCGTCGCATTTCTCTGCATTTTGGCGACATGGGAGGACTTTGATTTCCTGCTGAATTACAGGAAAACAACGAGGGCACTCATGTGGTGTGCTTACGTGGCTACTGCACTTGCATTTGGTACCGGTTTGTTCACGGTGATTGCACCCAACAACTTGTGGCTTGCAATTCTCATACTGATACTCTGCACCATCCTTCCACTCCTCTCCAAGATCATCGGTGAATGGCCCCTTTTAATGGTTCGCTACAGGCTACGTGGTCTTTTTGTAAAAGACCTTGTTCCAAATATTTGAAGAAGTACAAAATCATATCATAATTCATAATAGAGTTGTACCATTATTTAAATAAATGTCAGAGCCTTCGTGGAATGAGTTTGAAAAAAATTATGAAGAAAATTTTAAAAAGTATTTTTTTATGTTATTATCTAAATTGCTTTTGGACCATTGGGCTAGGCGGGTAGCTATGTATTCTTATATATAATTATATGTAATTTAATATTTTTATGAGAGAGAATTTAAAAAATTCAGTCTACTAGCTGTGTCTCTCCTTCCCTTGTCTCTTCTTCCTCTTTTCGAAAACTCTAACAAAATTGTATCCGCCAAAAAGAAATAAAAGAAGAAGAAGAAAAATAAAAAGAACAAACATAAAATAATTATATAAGTCGCTGTCATCGTTTTTGTTTGGTTCTTCTTCATATCTGATCTGTGATCTCATCTATGAGCCAATGATCAATAGACGTTTGATGTGACAACTCCAGGCATTATTTTTTCTATCTCATCTTTGAACTTTGTATTCCAATGCTATGGTTTCAATTTGAATGTAGTAATTATTTTTTCTGACAAAGGCTCCTTCACTTGGACACTCCACTTCCGTCATTTTTTTTAAAAATAATTCACTTTTACCTGCCACATGTAATTAGACTTCTTTCTTATATAAAAAAAAGTTCCTTTAAATCTTTTTTCTACAAGTGTATTTTTTCACATGTATCTATTTAGTAATTTTTTGTTCTACCAATTTCAACAAATAAATGACGGTTTTTACTTGAAAGTGCCTGAAAGACAAAAATGTCACTTAATAAATTACAGAATTATGTGCTCCTACTTTTCCTAGAAATCTAAATTCGCCCGATAATCTATTTGTTAGGAGAATGGAGCAGGTCCGATGCCCATCAGACCTACTTTTAGGTTTAATGAGCATAGTGACCGTCCGATCTAATTTAAGATTTGTGCGCACGAAAATTGAAACAGACACGCACGGAGTTTAAAGCATTGCGCACAAATCTTAAAGCAAATCGACAGTGATTAAACCCATCAAACCAAAGTAGGTCCGATGCCCATCGGACCTACTCTCAAGTGATTTGTTAGATATATAGCTCAGAAAGGTGTCGTCTTTTAATTACGAAATGAGTACTTCTCCCGCTAATCTATTTCTCTCCCGCTCAGATTATCCAACTTCTTATATAAAAAGAGGATAACGAATCATATACAACATAAATAATATATTTTTTTCCTTAATAAATGATAATCTTTGTTCACGTGTGAGAACGTGAACCAAGTTTCTTGACTTGCGAGATATATAAATCCATCATATCTTTTCGATCAATACACAAATTAAGGATACTAACAAAGCAAGAAAGAAAACATGAGCGGTTCAGCTAGCTTAGCTTCCCCTTCCAGCCCATCCGTTATCCAGATGGACCCGACAGCTCCTCATGGCATGCAACAGAGGTGATCTCAGTCTCATGCCATGAGGAATGGCTTTGAAATTTTTGCATTGCAGCTCTTAAAGATAGAGCCACGACTGTCAGAGCAAGTTACCAATGCTGGAGAGTCGCCCATGTATATGGCAGCCCGCAGAGGATATTCTGGAGTTATAGAGCGATTGCTAGAAATCCCATTTTCAGCAGATTGTGGCCCAATAGATGAATCAGCTATGCATGCTGCTGTGAGATTCAACCACCCAGGTTCATTACCTTTAAGCCCAATTCTGTGCATGTTAATTTTCATACTAATTAATTAGAGATTCTTTATGCAATTGTACAAACCACGTACTGTAGTTAAGTCCTTATGTACTTCAGTTGACAAAACTATTATTTTGGTTTCTGAACGGACGACCTGAAATATATGTTCAAATTAATTATCTGAACTCCACCATTTCAGAATCAGAAGAAAAAAATTAAAAATTACTCATTTCCTTTTGCGAAATTAAGAACTCTATGAAACACAGTAGCGAGCCCACCACTTTGTCTCCCAACTCCCATACCAACTCTATACGTCGCTATTGCCTCTACTATTGAGAGTACATTATATGAGCTGTAGTTGTTATATTGTACATATGATAAGTACTTGACCTTTCACTAACGAATTTACATATTTTCTGCTCGAATCTAAGCATTAAGTACAAAATTATGAGTATTAAAAATAAAATCAGTAATAAGAAGGAGATAGAAGAGATAAATATGAGACCAGAGTGAGTACGTAGGAGAAGAGAAGGTGAACCAATTATATAACACATTTAATTGAGCGATAGTTTTTCAGTACAAATTTGTGTTTAGTTATGTATTAAAAACATAAGGCTTCTTTTAGTATTTATGATATGATTATATTTTTATATCATATTAAAAATAAATATCGAAATAATCATTAGGTGAAATGGTTTTTTTCCTATAATAATGCTATTTACATAGCTCTTATTTAGAATCTCGCTACAATATAGGGAACCGCCATAATTTAAAAGTGGGAATTAATATTGTACCTAGTTACACTTGAAAAATTAATCGACAACTATTACCAGAGTTTCAATATTACAAATTTATTATTGTTGGTCTTCCTATTTCTACAAAATAACATGCAATAGGGGTGTCAATGGGTACAATACTGGTTGGGTGGAAGAATTTTCATACCACGTACCCGTCATGATAACGAAAAAAAATCATTACCCTTACTGGTACCCAATAAATTAACGAAAAAGATGTCATTGATATCCTGATTTGTGATTTCGATAAAATATTATTCAAAAGAAGAAAAAAGAAGAAAAAATTATTAATTCAAAGCCCAATATGATCATAATTGTGGGCTTCACCAATGAAAAATTCTCAGACAGTCTGTGGAGGCCCAACTATGTTATTACTATTTCAAGAAAGCAACTCCATCACCTATAAATACCGGTGTTGTAAAAATTGGCCGTTTAGGCCGATTAATCGTTGGCAGCGACTAATTGGCAGATTATTCCTGATTATAGCAGATTATTCCTGATTATTCCCAGTTAATTGCTTGTCGGTACCCTGTCCGTCTGTGGAGCGCATACCGTTATTTACAACACCGGTAAATACGCAGGGTGTACAGTACAAACATGCCAAATATTTGTATGCTTAAATTGTTATCATCTTTTGTTTCAAAAATAATGGTTTTCATTCCTTCATATTCCATTTGCATGATAGTCCAAACAAAATGCAAAGCAATGGGTTTCAATCACATATCAAAGGGTACACTGCATGGAATCTGTATGAGATCCACTGGTACCAGTCCCTAAACACCCCTGGACCCGAATTTGGATCTCCTAAAGTAACACAAATTTTGAGTTTAGATCCAAACCATCCGATCTGCTCTGGCACAAATATTAAAGGGTCCCGGAGCATTCCACCACGGACCGGATTGCTCTGGATTCTGTTCGGACGATCCAGATCCACTGGTACCTAAAGATGCCCATTTCGCTAGGTACTGTAAATTTTTTATATATGGACATCAGTGACGGAGTTATTGATAAATAGTATCTAATTTCTAATACTGATACTGGAAAAACTGAAATGTAATCAAATTCAGATAAAGAAAACACAAGAGCATTAATTATATGTGTAGATGGAAGTCATCAGTTACTTTTTTCAATGAAAAGTTAATACGACTAATAATGACTGTCTCATAATCGGTATTCTATAGTCTATACATGTATTGCATAATTGGTATTTTAATTGTTTGTATGAATTTGATGCTTAAGAACTATATATTAGCAGTAAGCATGTTTCATTTTTCAAACATAATATGGTATAGTTTTAGAATATTTGTCTTTTAATACTGATTTTCATTACGATTTTCACAAAAAAAATGAAAAGAGTTTTAATGTTTATATCAGTAAAAAAGTTTGTATATGATATCATAAGACATAATTTTTCTAGCGTTGTCAGTGAAATCCAATTCAACTAGTTGAATTGATCAATCAATTCTGATTCGGAAAATGAAGGATCTAGATTAATATTCAGTGACATACAGATTAAATTTTCGCTAACCAAGTGTACAAGTATTGAATACAAATTTTGTAAAAAGTTGATAAATTCCAACTGGACATACAAATTATTTTCTTTAGGATTTTACATTGTTATATTTGTAAGTAGTATATAATATTGCATGAATATTAATTATGTAGTCCGATTCTATGGGAATAAGCTTTTCTGGAAAAATGGCTATGGAAGATACAGTCCGATCCCACAGGATATTGGTCCTCCACACTACGATCGCTCGATGGTATCACGGGATATGAACAGGTCAGCTGTCATGAGGGTCAATATTTTTTTCTCAAATCACTGGCACAATCCAAACACCTACTGGTGTGCTCAACTACGTTGGAGTTGACATCGGGGTTGATAACTTGGCGATTGTCCAGCTCAGGTCTCTTCACGGTCAGCTCCTCCTACAAATTCATCCAACAAAGAGGCATCTCCTTTATTTTCTGGCGGAGACTGTGCAATATTATCTCAGCAGGAATATTCTCTGCGGCAATAATGAAATGGAGAATAGACATCACCTGCTTTGGCATTCTTCTTTTTTCACGAAGGTTCAGGGTGTAGGAAATTGATAACTGGATTGTGGAAATTTTATACGAGAGAGAAGAGTTTATAATCTTTAATATCTTTTTTATTCAAGAGGAGTACAAAGCCTTTTTGGAGTACAAAGCCTTTTGATATATTTTTATCACACCTCACATATAAGCTGCTATTCTATTTATACAAGTATAATGTCGGTGATGAAATATCTAGATTCTACCTATTATTTCTACCGACTTTACCAAGTCGGTTAGTCCACTCTAGACTATACTACAAAGCAATAATAATCTCTAGTATATTCTGTTACAAGTCGGTTTGACTTTTCTAGTTATTTCTCTACCGACTTGATTGTATGTCGGTTTACAATATATTAACTACAATTATGTAGAACCATCTAGCATATTTCAATTGTACAGACTATATATGTCGGTTAGAACTTTCTTGAATATTGTAGAGTGGACTTGATCTCTCTTAAAAACTTTCTAGTGTATTTTGACCAAGCAATAACTTTGACCAAGTAACTTGAATAATCTAGAATAGATTATTGGGCTTGGGCCTTCGGTGTTGTTAATTTCAACACAGGGCCTTTGGCAGGCGTTACTGGCACATTTTAATATTACACATTTTATACAATTGTAGTTAGCTTAAAGCCACTAATCTTAAAAAATATATATTGCATGAATAATGTTTTATTTTACTTATTTTAATATTTGAAAGAATAGCTTTCTTTACATTATTGATAAGTGGAAATGGTGAAGTAAGATAAAATCCCTAAAAAACTCACAAAATTACGTATTTCTCCATCTAAACTCTGAAATTACGTATTCCCCCTCTAAACTTCAAAAACTCACAAATTTACCCATTTAAGTTTTTTTTATATGAAAACTCATTTTAAATTTATAAAATATCCATTCCACCGTCAGATCCGCGTGCATCGCATTAAGATCTGTGCTTGTTACTTCAATATACGTGTGTTCGCTTCAAGATCTGTGTTGTTCTAGTACGCACAGATCTTAAAGAAATTCGGATCCAAAAGCACCGCATTAAGATCTGTGCACCTTGCTTCAATATGCATGCATGTTCGCATTAAGATTTGTGCTGATCTAGTGCGCACAGATCTTAAAGTATTTCGGACAGTAGAGGAACCTTTCAGATTCAAATATGAGTATGATGGGCGTTTTATGCTTTCAATAAAGGGTAAAATGGATATTTTATAAATTTAGAATGAGTTTTAATATAAAAGACAATAAAATGGGTAAATTTGTGACTTATTAAAGTTAAGAAGGGGAAATACGTAATTTTAAAGTTTAGAGGGGAAAATACGTAATTTTGAAGTTTTTGAGGAGTATACTTGAAATTGCCCCTTTATTTTATGGTGTTTCCTTTTCGAAAGAAAAAATAATGAATATTAAATGCACTATGAATTATTGTGAATTTTCATTTATTTTTACGATCGAATCATGTTTTTAGATTTTAAATATGGAAAATCAACGGCTATGATGGTGGGGAACACCCCACAAAAGGCAATAATTTAGATTAATATTTAATTAGATTGTGTATCACACTAATGTTCATTGGGTCACTAGTTTAGTCAGAACCGCTGATTGTTTTATCATTTAAAAAAATGATCAAAGTTATTTGGAGAAGTATGATACAATCAATTTAAAAATAAAATGCAATATCGTTGTTATTTCTGGATAGACGAGCAATTTGTACCATAGTAACAAATTCAAATTTGTTATTCATTTTATAAGATTTAAAAGTTCGTTTTTAGGTTATAAATAGTTCTTTATTTACAATAGTTTTTAGGTTATAAATAGTTCTTAATTTACAATATAAACAATATTATAAAATACTGATAGTACTATTACAAAGTATAATTTACGTATTATTCATAAAATTCTTAAAATTAATGAGTAACATAGATGTTATACACAAGGTTGTATAATTAGGAAATAATTTTGTTTACCTACATACAAAATATATTCAATATTAAACTGATATAATTGTAATGAGTAAATGAATAAATTCAAAGTAAATTTAAACCAACACACATTTACATTAGAGCATATATGTATTTTAAAAATAATCATGGCGTCTATGTATAGAAGCATTTTAGCGCAAGAATTAATTAAAAATGCTCTTTGCATTCTACTAAAATATATAGTATGTAAGAAAGACAAGCTTGTTACATGCACTTTGAAGAGGTGTTTTACCATATATTGCACAAACGATGCAACAGATCAGCATCACCAAAAGAAATAAACATGCAAGCTAGCCCGAAATTTTTAAATATACAATTCACCAAAAAAAATAATAAACCAAATAACCACCAGATTCTAGAAATTTCAGATTTGAGTGTCCGCAACCTCAGATGACGGACAGCTAGTTTATCAAAAATTCCAAATTCAATAGAATTTGAATATATTTCTCGATTAATTTTCAAAAATGAATGGAGCAACTTATAATTTGAATATACTAGAAAGAACATCAAACAAAATAGATAAAATATCTTATAATTTATATGTACTAGAAGTACTACGAAACATTTTTCAAGCAGAATTTTTTGCGGCTGTAAACAAAATTGAATTATTTCTTGGTGTGTTCCTGGAAAAAAAAATTGGATCTGAGTTATTGATTCCTATTCAAAAATCACTTTTGAGTATACAAAAAAATTATTATGCTCCTTCTAGTACATACAAATTCTAAGGTAGTCCATCTATTTCTCTAGAAGTGATTTTAGAAATATATTAAAATAGATAGAGTACCTTAGAATTTGAATGTACTAGATGGACCATGACAATTTTTTTATATATCCAGAAATGATTTTTGAACAGCAATCATTAACTCAGATTCAAATATTTTATTTTTTTCGAGTAACACACCAAGAAATATTTTAAATTTTTTTACAGTTGCAAAAAATTCTACCTGAAAAATATTTCGTATTACTTCTAGTATATCTAAATGATAAGATATTTTATCTATTTTGTTTGATATTCCTTCTAGTATATTCACAACAAGAATAAGTGACTTTTTGTGAGGGTAAAAAGTGACTTTTCGCGACGGAGTACCGTCATAACTGTGCTTTTTCTTTTCGCGATGGTACTTTTCACGACGGGGTACCCTCGCGATAAGTGCCTACTTTGTTATTGTGATTCAAATTATAAGCTAGTTCATCCATCTATTTTTGAAAATTAATAAAAAGTATATTCAACGCAACAGTTGAATTCCCAATTTTTTAAGAAATTTGGTGTCCGCCATCGGAGATTGCGGACACTTGTTTAGTGTCCGCAACCTCAGACGGCAGACGTATTAAATCTGAATTTTTAGAATTTCGTGGTTATTTGATTTATCTTTATTTTGTGAATGGATATTTAAAAATTTCGGCACACAAGCGTTGTCCATTAAGGTAAATGAAAAGGAGTGAACGAGGGATATGTCCATTTGTCCCTTACAACAAGCGTTGCATCAACCTCAATGAAAGAGAGAGAATATGATATGAAGCTAGATTGACTTGCATCAACCTCAATTAATGCTACCAAGTCAAATGGATGTGTATATCGTTGCTAAAAACGTGTACCATATCACATTGCATCAAGCTCAATTAAACACAAATATCATATCACCTTTCTTACATCAATCTCAATCAATCAGAATATTATTGCTAAAAACGTGTCTCCCACTGTCCCACCTATTTTTTTTCTTTTATTAAAGAAATACGGAGGTTTAGCTTTTAAATTTCTAATATTATAAAAAAAATCTATTCGGGTTTCAAACATTCATGTAATCTTCACACGGAGAATATTATCTTTTGTCATTAGATCAGTGTTGATTCTTGGAGATATAAATTTTTCAGTATATTTATAATTTATGTTTTCAATTTAATCCTAATTACTTCTGCTTATGGCTAATAACTTGTCATTCTCTAAATAAGTAGAATAGCCTTGATTAATATAGAAGGGAAAATTAGGAGAGAGCTCATGAGAAACTTAACCCCATGTATGAGATCTAGCTTCTAGCTATGTTTGTTTTTTCAATGAGTCTATCTTTTGTTGGATAGTATAATTTTAGTGTAGATTTGTTTTTATTTATTTTATCCTTTTACATAATAATGTATTTTGTACAAAGTTCAACCATCAGATTTTATTGTTAAATTTATATTAAATTATGTAGTCCCAATTAAATTATGACTAATTCCTGAATTTATATTAAATTATGACTAAGTCCTGAATTCATAAGAATTTGATACCAAATAATTCATCCTTAATTTATACCAACTTGTTCTCAATAATTCCAATTAGTTTTTGGTGATATACCTACGTATTCCAAAAACATATATATTTTTTTTATTAACAAGGATTGCAAAAAAATTCTTATGATGTGTCGTATTAGCTATTAGTGGATCTTTATGAGGTAAAAAGCAAACTATAATCTGGCCAATACAAATTTAACAACCATTTCTCAATCCCCTAGCTATATTTCAATTTATAACTTGATTTGATTAGATCCAAAGTTTCTGTCTTCAAAATCAAACAACATTTATGAACTTTCACATTACATGTGACCCTACGTACTAATAGAAATTAAAACGACTTGGCATCATATATATCTAGAGGAGGGTTTCAAACTGCATCATAATTTTTGTGCTCCAATATGCTCCACATTCTTTATTGGATGGTCCAGAATCTCATTAAAAAGGTGATTTTATACCTATCTAAAAAATAGTAAAAAAAGTTCTAAAAAATATAAAATTTGGTATCCAAGCATATTTTATTATGAAGATCATGTTGAACGGTTCGGATCGACTGTTCGGACTTTGAAAATAGAGATAAAGGATGTAGAGCATATTGGAGCACACACATTATGGTGCATTTGAACCCTCCTCATATATCTATTTGGTCGTATAGTTTGGGCCGGCCTTTTCATATCTATTAGGTCATATGACATTCCACTAACCAGACCAATATCTCCATGTCCGTTAAAAATAATGAAAAAATGACTTCCAACAAACAGGGAACAAGTTCACACTCCACTGCCGATTGCCCGTAATTATAAATGGAGAAGAAATATTCCAAATTGCAAATAGTATATTTCATGTAGTATAATGAGTAAGGTTAAAATATCCCATTTTTTTTTGGAGCTGATAACAATATATACTTACACTATAGTATTTGCACTGTATTTGCATTATAACTACCATAACTACTTGGAGAGACCTCAAAAACCAAATCTCCCAATCTAGTAGTATTTATATTTACACTATAGTATCATGTAGTATTAATACTTATGCAAGAAAGTATTCATACCCATGCATGAAAGTATTAATATTTATGAGGTGAACAAGTTTTATGTAAATAATTGTCTCTCCAATCAAATCTCCCAAACGTACTCAAACTACATGGGGACTATACACGTTTTTAAAGGTGATTTTTTTTTTAATCCCATTTATATTTCTGACAATCTGTGAGAAATTTTATAAATCTAAAACCACGAACGTCTTCTACGCAATTTTCTCTTTCAAATGAGATCCATGATGACGTACTTTTGGGCTCATTGTCACACAAATATTTATACCTCATCGTGCAAGTATTTATACTTATGCACTGAAATATTAATACCTATGTGGTCAACTATTTTTTATTAGAGGAAGGATGATGCATGGATAATTGCAGAAGGTTGATGCAGTGATACGGGATCCCCACTACTTCATTAGAGAAAAGTTGACGCGGGACGATTGGGGACTGGAAAAGAGATGATAATAACATGTTACACATCAAAATATTAATATCAAAGTATTAATATCTTATTTTTCAAGTGTTAATATCTTATTATCCATGTATTTATATGTATGAAAGTTGACGTGGGGATGAATGCGGTGACTGGAAAAGGGGATGACCATATAACTAGTGGGACCATAGAGGAAGAGTGGTGCAGGAATTTTAGAATTGGGGAGTGCTATTTCTACACGCAACAATTGTAAAATCTAGTGCTGAGAGAATTTTTTTTCACTTAATTCCGATTTTACCCTCCCTATATTATCTTTCTTTGATTGACTCAATTAATACATATTCTCTCTCAATTATTGCATATTCTCTCTCTTTGAAAGGAACAAAAGGGAAGTAACGCAGACTCCTCTTTTGTTTTAGTTTTTGGTAAGGTCTCATCTCTGAATCTATTTTTGTGCTAATTTTCTTTTTACTGTCAATGCGTACAGAAAATAAAACTACATCCCTGACGAATAAGTTACACCCTCACTAATATATTTACAAGATCTCTTTTTTAAGATAACAGTAAAATTTCACACAAATTATGTTGTCCGCCTCAATATCAGTCTCGGTACCGGTCTTCAACACAACACCTGTTGCCCCCCTCAGTACCAGTATTAGTACTGCTCTTGAACAACACTTATTCCACCTCTGCCTCAGTACCAGTACCAGTCTCTAGTAGAGACTGTTCAACAGAATTGTTGTCACGTGTTATCGGTGTCCCTTTTGGTGTATTGTTTAGGTACTTTTGGAATTTCAAACAAGAATACATCTCTCATGATTTTTTCTGGGAAAGAAGGAGAGCCGGGGAGGCTTTTGATTTGGAAAACCCATCGCTTTGCTTTTTCTTTTTAATTTTGACTGTTCCAATAATTGATGCATGAAGGTTAGGGGTGAAAACAGAGGGGATAATGGTAAAATCATATCCATATTCTTTTTTAATTTTCCCGATACGGATACAGATCGGATATCAGCCGGATACGTATACGGATTGGAATGGATATTTATTAAAATAATATAAAAAATATTAAAAAAATACTAAAATTCATAATATTTATCTAATTATAATGGTGAATACCAATATTTTTTCATAATATATATTAAAATATATGACATATATCTACTATTCGGATACAGATAATTGAAACATAAAACCATATCAGTATCCATATTCACACGGATATTCGAATATTGGATATCCACATCTAATTTTTCGAATACGGATCGAATACAGATCGGATATTATCCATACCGTTTTCACCCCTACATGGAAGGTATATTATTGATTTTGTTTTTGTTTGTTTTCCTCTAGTTTGTTTATAATTTCAGAAGCTATTGATTATTGGTTATCATGTCTTGATTCAAAATTAGACCTTTCTGTTACCTAATATTGAATTTAATTTTAAAATTGAAATGTCTACTTTGCCCCTCTTTTAACATTGAGATCTCCTTCTTCACCCCATCTTTTATAGAGAATCCGTTTCCTTTGTTCTCTTTCTATTTATTTATTCATTTTATATAGAGAACTGAAGATAGATATGCACTTCTATAAGCCACCTTTGACCAAAAATATCTGGCCAAGTTACACTTAAATTATACCTCTCTTCAAAACATACATTAAGGTTAACAATTCTTAATTGGAGAACTCAGGTCTAGATTGGTTTCAAATTCAGCTATCTATGGTTAGTCCAAGGTTTTCAACCTCGAGCAGTGCCTTGAGCACCAACAGAGGATTGGTTCTCTATAAAAGATGGGGTGAAGAAGGAGAAAGAGATCTCAATTTTAAAAGAGGGGCAAAATGGACATTTCTACTTTAAAATAAAATTAAATCATAAATTTAGCTAAAAATTTTGAATTTAATCAATACATGGTGAAATAAAAAGAATTTCAATTTAGAATGGGAAAATAAGAAATTTCTAAGAAAAAATGGCAATTTTGGAAATTTGGATGGATACACTAGAAATTTTTCCGAAAAAAAAAAAATCATACATTAGCACTAGTCTGAAGCATGTGATTGTTTGATTATGCACATATTTACAAAGTGAGCTTACGCTTGGCTTCAGAAGAATTTCCTACACGATAGCTTCTGAATAAAAATCATTACAAACTAAATTAAGTGTTTAATTTTATTGAGTGTTTTTATTTTTGGAAGAGCTACGTTATTCTTTTTTTCTTTAATGGAAGAGAGGGAGTGCTGGAAGGGTAAAACCGGAATTAAGTAAAAAAATATTTCTCTCAGTGCTAGATTTTACAAATGATGTTGCTTGTAGAACAACATTTATCTTTAGAATAATAATTAGTGGGGACTATAGTACATAATTTCTCTAAATGATATGCCGAAATTTTGAGAAAATGATGTTGCGTAGAACATCATTTCTCTTTAGAATAATAATTAGTGGGGACTATAGTACATAATTTCTCTAAGTGAAGGTACTCAAATAATTATTCTTATTTTTTATTCTAATTATACTTCACATCTTTAATTTCGTTTTCAAAATCTCAAAAGCTAATCTGAACCACCCAACATGATCTCCATATTTAAGTGAACATGAAGATCAAATTTATATTTTTTAGAATTTCTTTACTAATTTTCGGGATATATACGTAATTATTATTTTTGAATAGTCTAGAATTTTCTGATTTTGTACATATTTAAAAAATAGTAAAAAATTTATAACATACATTTATAACTAGGGATGCACAAAAAACTCGTAGCTTGTGATTCGATCGAGTTCGATTCGAAAAAAAATTCGGTTCGAAGCAAATCAAACCAGCTCGGCTTCAATTTCGAAGCAATTCGGTTCAAAACTAATTCGAATCGTACCAAATCAAACTCGAACTCTTCTTTTCAGTTCGAAACCCTACTTCAATTTTGAACCAACTCGAACTGGGTTAAGTTTGATTCGGTTTGATTCGTTTGCAGCCCCGTTTATAACATAAGGCCCCAAGTATAGTTTTCTCAGGCCCGCCTAGTTTATTTTTGCGGCATTAATTAACAAATTTCAAACGATCATTTTGTAAGTTTTCTTTTTGTCCTTTCTTGAAATTTTATACTTACCTCCCAAACTCTCAACCCAATTGTCTCCAACTGATTTTTAACAGACTTAAAAAATAAATAGGTAAATGTAAATTACAAAATATACAAGTATATAATATGCAATTAACAATCAAGTGTGTTTCGTAATTCAAGTGTTAAAATTAGACAGTGCTCAGATGTCATCCCACTAACCAGACCAATATCTCCATGTCCGTTAATAAATAATGAAAAATGACTTCCAAGTTCCAACAAACAGGGAACAAGTGCACATTCCACTGGAGATCTCTCGTCATTATAAATGGAGAAGAATATTCCAGGTAAAGGTCTGGGGAATTATTTTTGTATAAAATATCCATTCTTACTATAAGACGATTGTTAAATTACATAGAATAAAATAATGTAAGCCAAATTAAAAGCACTCACATTTCCGAATCATGTTCTTTAGTAACTAAATCGTGGTTATCCAAACCCAATAACTAGACCTAAATGGCCCGTAGCTGAAATAGAAGGGACCCGCTCACATTGCAACTATTAATATTCCGAATTCTGTTGGGGGTACAAGGGAATAAATAAGCAGCAGTGTGGATGGACCCACGTGATCAATAGCACATTAATGTGGTAGGTGAAATACGTACCATAATATGATAAATACTAATATATCCTTTGGCCTTGATATGATAATTGTCAAGTTTCTTCCCAAGTCAGATACACTATTCCACATAAATGATTTTTTCACCATTTGAAAGTTTGCTAATATGTACGAGAGCAGCTTGGATCTGATGCCCATTGGACTCAAATTTGGGTCCGATGGGTTTCCGGACCATCCGATCTGCTTTAAAATTTGTGCGCACAAATTTTAAAGCAGATGCGAAAGTTACGGGCGCGAATCTTAAAGCAGATCGGACGGTTATCGAACTCACTTTGAGTCCGATGGGCATCGGACCCAAGCTGCTCTCAATATGTACATGATGGGCCTTGTATAAATCTTTCTATACTAAGGTTATATATATCCTTCGGACTTTGTTTTCGAAAGTTGAGTTTTATTATGATAATTCTATAAACAAAAAAGTCTTGTAGTCTAGTTAATTTTGAAAATAAGAAACCATTTTTTTCAAAACTCTAACAATCTACATATATATAATAAAGAATACACAAGTTAGCCAGATGGAAGCTCTAGAAAAATAGACTCTCAAATGATGCATTTGAGAGAGAGCACAAAAAATGTAAGCTCATCGATTATGATAAATAATGAGAAAAAAATATCATTGGATAGATGAGGATATTGATGATGTAGCATGAATGAAGAGTCTTGATGCTTAATCTTTTTTGAAGGACTAGAGATTTTTATCGTTGTATGTTTGATACGGATGGACCCATGTGATCAATAGCACATTCATGTATATGGTAGGTCAAAATACAAGGGATTAAATAAGGAGCAGTGTGGATGGACCATTCATATTAAATCAAAGACCACATTAATATGGTAGGTGATCAATACCACATTAATATGGTAGGTGAAAGACGTACAAGGGATTAAAATAAGGAGCAATGAAGACGGAACCTCCGCAAGCAACCATTCATATTAAATCAAACATCAGCTTAGCTTAGCTTAATTAATGGAGTCAAAACTTCAAAAAAGATTAGGAAGCATTGCATTCATGAATTTACAACAAATGTAACTAGTTATTTAATTAATGGAGTCAAAACTTCCATGAGGTATTAATTATTAGGCTTTTCATCTAATAATTAATGGAGTTAGGCTACACTACTATGCATAGCACACTCCTAGTCCGTATTATGACTTCATATTTCCGTTTTTACTTTTAAAATGATCAATCGGAACCGCTCAACTTGAATCTCCATATAAAAATGTATTAGATGACTAAAATTTACATTTTTAAAACTTTTTTATTATTTTTTAGATATATAAGAAGAAAACCACTACTTTTGAACGGTCCACAATATTTACATCAAATGATTCTTTACCTATCTAAAAGAAAATAATAAAAAATGTAAATTTTGGTTTTTAATTACATTTTTATGTGAGAATCATGTTCGGACCAGATCGATGGTTTGAACATAATTAAAAATGTGTGCTATGCATTGTGCCGTAGCCTTACTCTAATTAATAATGTACAACCGCCAAACTATAACAGAAATTAATATAATCTGATATGACCTCAAATTAATAATCCGTAATGCGAAACATAATCCAAAATTAGACAACCTGAAATCCGATCCGACCGAAGTATGTAAGTTTATTTTTTCACATGTATCTATGTAGTGAATAGTGATATTCTCTTCTACCAATTTCAACAAATAAATGAAGATTTTTACTCTAAAGTGCCTAAAAGACAAAAATGTCATTTAATAAATTACCGAATTATGTGCCTACTACGTTTCCTAGGAATCTTGATTCGCCACTCCTTATTGCTTTGGAACAAGTCATTTTTTTGTTTTTTTTTACTTTCTTCTTGTTTAGAAAGGCGTCCTCTTTTAATTACGAAATAACAATAACTAATCATATATATACAACATAAATAAAATATTATTTTCCTTAATAAATGATAATCTTCTGTTTGTAAGTTGTGTACAGCTAGCTAACGTGTCAGAACGTGAATCAAGTTTCTTGACTTGCGAGATATATAAATCCATCATATCTTCTCAAGATCAATACACAAATTAAGGCTACTAACAAAGCAAGAAAGAAAGCATGAGCGATTCAGCTAGCTTAGGTTCCCCTTCCAGCCCATCTGTTATCTGGATGGACCGAGAGCTCCTGAAGGCATGCAGCAATGGTGATCTCACCCTCTTCAACCACTTGATTGATGCCAACGCTGGTATCCTGCTCTCTACCACTCCTTACAAAAACAACTGCCTTCACATTGCCGCCATGCTCGGCCATGACGAGTTCGCAAAGGTGGTCTGGTCCAAAGCCCCTTCCCTCTTCTCCGGCACAAACATCGATGGCGAGACCCCACTGATAGCTGCTCTAATGGCGGCTAACCTTTCATTGGCTTCTGACATCATCACTGCTGCATCACGGTATATGCAGCATGACAATTTGGAGGAAGGGAGGCCATTCAACCGCATGCTCTTGAAGGTCGATAGGCGTGGTGAAAACGTGTTGCATCATGCAATGCGAAATGGCCTTGATAATTTGGCACTGCGGCTCTTGGACATAGAGCCGCAACTGTCTGAGCAAGAAATCAACAATGGTGAGTCACCCATGTATATGGCAGCCCGCAGAGGATATTCTAGAGTTGTAGAGCGATTGCTAGAAATTCCCTCTTCAGCAAATTGTGAATCAAATTATGAATCAGCTATGAATGCAGCTGTGAGATTCGACCACACAGGTTAATTACTAAATTAGTACAATTCTGTGCATGTTATTTTTCGTACTAATTAGAGACTTCTTATGCAATTGTACTTACCATTGTAGTTTGTTCTTATGTATTTCAGTTGAGATAACTGTATTTTGGCATGTGAGCTAACTCACTTTGACTCGAAATATTTGTTCAAATTATCTCAAATCCACCAGTTCAGTCAGAAGTCAAAACACCAAAGTACCGATTCACTTGTGTGAAATTAAGAATTCTATGAAGCACCCTACTAACTTCGCCGCCCAACGCCCACACACCAATGCTATTAGGATCGGAACTAGACTTTCAAGTTATGGGGGTCAATCATATAAAATACGTTGCGTATGAGGGTTAATTTTACGGTACCTACAGTATTTTACTCTAAAGTATAAACCATATAGAAAATCATTTATAATACAAAAAAATTAAAAATGAATTGAGGTCAATGGAGCCCCATTCCCTCAAAATGAATTGGGGTCAATGGAGAGTCCCAAACCTCTCTCCTCATCTCTCCACCAATGTTCAAGCCTTGGAGCGTGATGCTATTGCCATCGCTCCAGAAAAGCTTGGAGCTGCTACCATTAGTCCCTTGCTTGTGATTGGGTTGTGGTTTAAGGGCTCCACGCATTTGAACCACTTACTTCTTATAGATTCTAGGTGGTCTTACTAAATGTTGTTACGATGATATGTATTGTCAGGTATAGTTAGGCAACTGTTGGAAGGACGGCCACAACTAGCATACATTAAAGACAAAAATGGATTCATTCCACTGCAGACGGCTATACTTGATAACAATCTCCGGCTGGTGAAGCTATTCTTAGAATTTGATCCAAATTTGGCATATATTAAAGATGAACGAACAGGAGATACTTTATTTCTTATGGCAGCACGAGGAGGCTTCGTGTCGATTGCAAAAGAGATCACGAGAGCTAGCCCCGACTCTGTTTACATTCCCGGAAAAAATGGGTATAGTGCACTCCATCAAGCAATTGTATGTGGGCATCCGGATTTTATCAACTACATACTCACAACGCCCCAGCTTCATAGGTTTATCAACCAAGCAAATGCCCAAGGAAGTCTTCCCCTGCATGTAGCTGCTGACCAGTGCAAGCCGAAGCTCCTTTGGTCTTTGTTATCCCATGGAGGACTTGATTATACTGCTGTTAATTCTAAATACCAAGATGCCGTTGATATAGTTTTTACAAAGATGTCCTTATTGGATTGGAATTGGGTCAGTTAATTAATTTTCATCATATAGCTATTGTTAGTGTGTTACAAAAGATTATGCATATTCTAATTTTTTTTTTTTTTTTTGTTGTTGTCACAGAATGAGTCAATCACATTGATGGCAAATGTAATTCCCTCCAGATTTAGAAACATTAATATAGGTGACATAACAAAGAATAGGGAGAAGCATACAATTAAGGACGTCAAGTCACATGTACAAAAGTACATTTCCAACACCTCTCTGGTCGCTACCCTTCTCGCTACTATTACTTTTGCTGCAGCTTTTACCTTGCCTGGTGGATTGAGTAGCGATCCCGCTGATGCTGGACTACCCATTTTTGCAAGGAAAGCAGCTTTCCAGGTGTTCCTCATCTCTGATACCATAGCCATGTGTTCTTCCATTTCTGTCGCATTTCTTTCCATTTTGTCAACATGGGGGGACTTAGATTTCGTGCTCAATTACATTAAAACAACAAAGGCGCTCATGTGGTGTGCTTATGTGGCTGCAGCAGTTGCGTTTGGTACCAGTTTGTTCACGGTGGTTGCGCCCAAACACTTGTGGCTTGCAATTTTCATATTGGTACTCTGCACCATGCTTCCGCTCCTCCCCAATATCATCAGTCGATGGCCCCATGTAATTTTTCGATGCAGGATTCGTTTTTTTCGAAAAGGCCTCATTCCAAATATTTGAAAATGTTCAAAATCATATCATAATCAAAGAGTTGTATCATTATTTAAATAAATGTGAGTGAGCTTCCATAGTATGAGTTTGAAGGAAATTATGAAGAAAAATTTCAAATGTATTTTGTTATGTTATTATGCAAATTGCTGTGGACCATTGGGCTAGTTTATGTATATGTGTTATATATAATATATATTTTAAATTTTTTATGAGAGAGAAATTAGAAAACTGTTTCCTTTGTGTCTTCAGAAGTTGGTGAGGTAAAACAGGGTTCGATCATGACGAACGAAGAAATAGAAGAATAAAAAGAAAAAAGAAAAAGAAGAAACATAAAAGAATTAGTTACTGTCACCACTTTTGTTTAATTCTTCTTCACATAAAGGAAATAAACGCTACTAGCCTCGAGCCTTCAATTTGAGAAAACCTCAAGCTGTTGCTGGAGGAAGCATTGAAGCCGCCGTTTCCTCTTCCACCATCCTTGCAATCTTGAAATGGAGATCTTCTTCAAACTCGATTCCCGCCATGTTGACCACAATTTCCACCTGAGTACTTGTCAATGGGTCAAAAGAGCGTAGGTACTGCAGTGATCACTCAAAAGGGAGCGATGTTTTCTTTTAAAAATTTTAAACTGGAAATGTTATCGGTTCGGACTGCAAGCGCACAATCCTATCGAGTAGTATAATCGAGATCGATTCACAGGGAATATTGGTTCAGAGTCTTGAGCGATCAAATCACAATATTTCGAAAGGCTAGACGAAATCTGAAATTTTGGGAGTTGAAGTTGTGATCAATGTAAATTTGGTAATAATTAAAAGTAATTAAAATAAAGATAGAGAAGAGAATTCCTAGGATTTCGGCACACCATTGCTACTCAATCCACTTTGATATTCTACTTCTGTCGGGTCTGATTTCATGTTATTGTTCTATGGAAGACACCACATAGGACACTGCAAGTTATCTTACGCAAATGACAGATCTTCCATCGAGATTCTACATAGGACACTGCGAGTTATCTTACACAAATGACAGATCTCTAAATACACAAGTTACTACATAGATCACTGCGATTTATCTTACGCAAATGATAGAACTTGGTTCGCGTTTTGTTGTTCTGATTTATGGTTTCCTCGCTAAGATTTTCTTCACATAAATCAATAACTCCCAACGAGGCTAACTCATGCAACATAGTTTCTCTTACCATTAAAGCACTGTCACTACCCTAACGGATTAAACTAGATCATCGATATTAGATGAAGGGATAATAAATCACAAAAGCATTCAATCAAACAACAAGAAATCATAATCAACAGAAAATATATATATCAAAGCATCATGAGTAACAAGATTTACTGCCTAGCCCCTAAGAAAAGAACTTAGCCGCGGAACGGCATTGTTACAATCACTCCTCTCTTTCTCACTTAATCAAATATAACCAAAATTACAAAGATGAGTTATTCTTCTGTCTAGGGTGCTTATACAGGAGTGGAGAGACGTCTGGAGTTGAGTGGAGGCCAAGAAACATGATCTGAATACAGCTGTCTGCAGTTATTCCCCAAAGGGCGCCTTGGTTACGGACCGTACTAGCTGGTACGATCCGTATTGAGGCCATGTCGCTGAAGGATTTAATGCGTATTGCGCTATCTCCTGTTCCGTATCCGGCTAGGTCCGTATCAGGCAATACGGGCCGTAACAGAGCCTTAGTCGATGAGCGTCGCTTTGCTCCATTTGATGTAAAATAGTTCCAAAACCTGTTTTCTGCAATAAAACATAAAGAACGGTGACAATAGCATTTTTCTCTAATTAATTAAACATAAGTGTAATATGCAAAACCTAAGCCAAAACCCTACGTAATTCATCATCATTTTGACTCTGATCACGTCTCCCAACTTGAATTGTTGCTTGTCCTCAAGCAACGACATCCTAGCTAGTCAAAGGTCCGTTCTAGGTTAAACCATACAATCTCAAGGACTTGCTTTAAATTAAACTAGAATTTGGGCTTGGTACAAGTGACAAGACTTTAAAAATTTAGAACTTCAAAAATATTCAGGACCTATCCCTTGAACAATTTATTCACCCCATGATTGACCTTATTGTGCCTTCCTTAAAAAAATTATTATCGAACAATTTACTTCACAAATATCCTTAAATTTGAGAGTATTAATTTCTCATTTGATTATAAACGGATTCCTTCCAATCAATAGAAATTCTAATGGTATAAATTTTGATTTTTCTTCCCAATCGATTGGAGCAAAGTATGACAACTAAATGTGTTAGTACTTGTAACTTTTTCGAAAAATTAAATATGCACAAAATTAAAACTTGGGAGGTTTTGTCGAGCCTATTGGTAACCAGTCTTGTATAGGCACCCGTACTCATTTTTTATCCTCCATCTTTTATTCTATTTTTTCTTTTTCTGAATTTTTCTATTTTTTTTGGATTTTTCTCATTTCTGATTTTTTTTTCTTGTTTTCTATTTTTCTGAAAATTAAATAATTTTGTGTCACAAGTACTATGATTACACACAATTCCAAGTATTCATTCATACAAGGAATTATTGCATAGTTTCGCTAGGGGTCTATCTATAATAAATGAGTATTCTATAATACTTTCAAACTTAAAAGACTTTGCAAAAATAAATTACTCAACAATAAGAATTCTAAGGTCTGCGGTTTTTGGTCAACATTCATGGTTAGCAATTAATTGTTCACTTTGAGGTCACTAATAACTTTAAAAATTCTGAATTTTTGGTATCATGGCCAATTGTCTAAACCCTAGCCTAACTCAATTCATAACAATTTCTTATTTGATTAACTTACTCCTACGAAATTAAAATGCAGGCTAGCTAAAAAACTCAATCAATCATTCTAGGATTTTTGGTAAAGTCTCCAACCCTAGTCAAAATTTGAGAAAAACTACTAGCATCTAAAAGAAAGTAAAAATGCGAAAATCGAAAATTTAAAGATACATGGTCAATTTTACCTCCTACCCCCCGAATAAAATTGAGCATGGTTCCCAATGCCCGAGAGATAAAAATAAAGAAAGTAATAAAGTAAAAAGACTGAGAAAGATACAACTCACTGCACCTCAATCCTGAGGTGGTGGAGGTGGTGGCGGATGATGGATCTCCTCGAAGAATGATGGGTCAAAGAGTCCGAAGGGTGGTGGCTGGTATGGTAAGCCGGTGGTAAGAGCATGCTGGTAGTACTGCTGTGCCAGTGGGTCTGCTGTGCCTCCCGCCTGTTGTTGTCAGCATGCTTGCGTAGCTCGTCTATGCCTTAACGGACCTCGCCTACAGAGTGGCGCACCGTGTCACACTGCTGGTCTAGCCGGTCGTAGAAAGACCTGGAGTCAATGGAAGCAACCAAGCAATCACATGGAGGAAACAATTCAAGGTAGATCTAGGTGCATTCATTTAATTTTGATTAATTAATTCAGTTGCTCAACTGCTCGATCGTTGTATTTGCGGTAGAAACAAAGCATTGATCACATGGAGGGCCCAACTGCTCATTTGTATTTAATTCATTGTCAAACTCAATTAATGGCAGATCTGGAGATGTACGCACTTCATTTGTTTAATTAAGGACATTAATTAATTAGTCAAGTTGAGATCACGCATATCTGTACCAAGCTGTTAATGTGTACTGAACAAAAATAGGAAATGGCTAACTAACAGAGTTGTTGTATGAGGAAATAATCTTCGGTTTCTTAAGAATTAACCTATAGTTTTCTTTTATGTTGTATGGATACGGGTACGGATATTGTATCGCATACGATATGAATACTAGATACGGTAATTTTTTAAATCTATAATCCTATACGCTTATCATATATATTATTTTTATTATATTATTTATTCAACCTTTGTATTACACGGCAGTTTAAAAATTGATTCAACACTTGTATTTATTACAAATTTAGCAAAAAAAACAAATACATAGTTACACAATCATTCACTCAACTATCATGAATTTACAACAAATTGAACTAGTTATTTAATTTAAAACTTAAAAGATGCACATATATACCACCATCAATAACATTTATTATAAATTCAAATGAAATACACTAGACTAAAATTTAAGTCCGTAAAATTGAAGTTAAGTCATACTTCATAATTTTGGGTTAGTTCCCTTCCCTCCAAGGGAACTAACCCAAAATGGAGAACACGTTCACATGGATTATTTCCCTCCATGTATATGCCATACTTCATAATTTTGGGTTAGTTCACATGGAGAACACGTTCGTAAACACGTTCACATGGATTATTTCTCTCCATGTATATGTCATACTTCATAATTTTGGGTTAGTTCACATGTGATGGAGAACACGTTCGTAACATCGTAACTTTGGATTATTTCCCTCCATGTATATGCATGTCACATGGAAAGTAAAAACTTCCATGAGGCATTAATTATTAGGCTTTTCATCTAATAATTAATGGAGTTGGGCTACACTACTATGCATAGCGCACTCTTGGTCCATATTATGACTTCATTTTTCTATTTTATTTTTAAAACGGTCAATCGGAACCGCTCAACTTGAATCTTCATATAAAAATGTATTAGATGACTAAAATTTACATTTTTAAAACTTTTTTTATTATTTTTTAATAAGAAGAAAACCACCACTTTTCCTAGAAATAAATGAAGATTTTTACTCTAAAGTGTCAAAAAGACAAAAATGTCATTTAATAAATTACCGAATTATGTGCCTACGTTTCCTAGAAATCTGGATTCGCCACTCCTTGTTGCTTTGGAACAAGTAATTTTTTTTATTTTTGTTACTTTCTTCCTGTTTAGAAAGTGTCCTCTTTTAATTACGAAATGAGGATAACTAATCATATACAACATAAATAAAATCATATTTTCCTTAATAAATGATAATCTTCTGTTTGTAAGTTGTGAGAACGTGTGAGAAGTGTGAGAACGTGTGAGAAGTTTCTTAACTCGCGAGATATATAAATCCATTTTATCTTCTCAAGATCAATACACAAATTAAGGCCACTAACTAAGCAAGCAAGAAAGCATGAGCAATTCAGCTCGCTCTACTTCCTCTTCAGCTAACTCAGCTTCCTCTTCCAGCCCACCTGATATCCCAATGGACCCTCAACTACGACAAAGCATGAGCAATTCAGCTCACTCAGCTTCCTCTTCCAGCCCACCTGATATCCCAATGGACCCTCAACTACGACAAAGCATGAGCAATTCAGCTAGCTTACCTTCCTCTTCCAGCCCACCTGATGTCCCAATGGACGAACAACAACAACTACGAGAGTTCTTCAAGGTATGCGTAAAAGGTGATTTCAGCCCCTGCATCAACTTGATTGATGCCAACCCTAATATCCTTCACGCTATCAACCCTCAAAGGAACAACTGCCTTCACATTGCCGCCATGCTCGGCCATCATGACTTTGCCCATCGAGTCTGGTCGAGCGACCCTTCCAGAGTCCCTTACCTCCTCAACGGAACCAACACTGATGGTGAGACCCCGCTGATGGTTGCTCTGATGGCGCCTAACCTTTCGATGGCTTCTGCAATCATTGCTGCTGCAACATGGTATATGCAGCATGATGATTTGGAAGAAGGGAGGTCGTTGAGCCGCATGCTCCTGAAGGTCAATAGGCGCAATGAAAATGTGTTGCACCATGCCATGAGAAATGGCTTTAAAAATTTGGCATTGCAGCTCTTGGAGATAGAGCCAGGACTGTCCGTACAAATAACCAACGCACTTGAATCGCCCATGTATATGGTGGCCCGGAGAGAATATTCTAACATTGTAGATCGATTGCTACAAATCACGTTTTCCACGGATTCTGGCCCAGGAAACCAATCAGCTCTGTATGTTGCTGTGCTATCCGGAAACACAGGTTCATTACTTATAAGCCCAAATATTTGCATGCATTTTTTTATACTAATTGATTAGAGATTTCTTATGCAATTGTACAAACAACTGTAGTTAAGTCCTTATGTACTTCACTTGAGAAAATAATTAATTTTCCGCCTGATTAATTTGACTCGAAATATTCATTCAAATTATCTGAAGTCCACCAGTTCAGTCAGAAGACAAAACTCAAAAGTACTCATTTCGTTTTGTGAAATTAACAACAGCGACCCCACCACTAACTTTGCCTCCCAACTACCACACCAACTCTATTTGTGCCGCTATTGCCTCTACCTTAAAGTCCATCTCCACATCCCCCCCCCTCCCCGGTTGTCTCACCTCGTTTCCCAGCCTATGCTCAAGCCTTGGAGCGAGCCGCTGTTGCCATCGCTCTAGAAAGGCTTAGAGCGACTATCGTTCCTCAATCCGTGCATGCATTTGAACCACTTACTTCTTATAGATTTTAGGTGGTCTTGGTAAATGTTGTAATTTTATTGTGACATGTACTGTTAGGTATAGTTAAGCAACTGTTGAAAGGACGGCCCAAACTAGCATACCAGAAGGACGAAGCTGGAAACAATCCGTTCGAGAGAGCTATACTTGACAACAATCTCGATATGGTGAAGATATTATTAGAATTTAATGATAATTTCACATATATGAGGCATGCAAAACTAGGAATTACTCCATTTATTATAGCAGCGCAAAAAGGCCATCAGTCAATTGCAAATGAGATAATGAACACTTGCCCAGATTCTGTTTATATTACCGGCAATAATGGAGAAAATGCACTCCATCATGCTATTGATTTTGAGAAACTGGATATTATCGACTACATAGTTAGAACACCCCAGTTTCATAGGCTTATTAACCAAGCTGACTACAAAGGCGAGCTTCCCCTGCTTGTTGCCGCTCGCAAGTGCAACCCAAAGATCCTTCGTTTTTACTAAAGCATGAAGAACAGGATTGCACTGCTGTTAATTTGTTGGGGAATAATGCAGTTAACGAAGCCCATACACGTAACGACTTATGGAAGACTTTGAAATGGGTAAGTTAATTAATTTTCATTGCTCGATCTTACCTGCGACACTTAAATTTAGTATTAAAATTTGTACATGTCCTCAATTTTAATCATGATGTAACTAGTGTTTATTTATATAAGCACAAGAAAAATCATGCATAATTTTTTTCTTTTTTTTTTTGCTGTCACAGAATGAGTCGTACACATTATTGTCAAATGTAATTCCATCAACATGGAAAAACGTAACAAGAGCATACGTAAAACAGACAATCAAGAATCAAGCAATTCAGAAGGTGACGTCACTTACAAGAAAGTACACGCAAAACACATCTCTGGTCGCTGCCCTCCTCGCTACCATCACTTTTGCTGCGGCTTTTACATTGCCAGGAGGATACAGTTCTGATCCTGCCCATGCCGGACTACCCATTTTTTCGAGAAAAGTTGCTTTCCAGGTGTTCCTCATTTCTGACACCATAGCCATGTGTTCTTCCCTTTCTGTCGCATTTCTCTGCATTTTGGCGACATGGGAGGACTTGGATTTCCTGCTCAATTACAGGAAAACAACGAGGGCACTCATGTGGTGTGCTTACGTTGGTACTGCACTTGCGTTTGGTACCGGTTTGTTCACAGTGATTGCGTCCAACAACTTGTGGCTTGCAATTCTCATACTGGTACTCTGCACCATCCTTCCACTCCTCTCCAAGATCATCGGTGAATGGCCTTTATGTAAACTGCGCTACAGGCTTGGTCGTCTTTTTGAAAAGACCTCGTTCCAAATATTTAAAAAAGTGCAAAATGCTGGGAACTTTGTTTTTTTTATCGCATCTTTGAACTTTGTATTCCAATGCTATGATTTCAATTTGAATGTAGTAATTATTTTTCCTGACAAATGTTGGTACAATATTTCAATTTGAAATGGCTTTTGCTATAATACTGTTATTTACGTAGCTCTTATATAGAATCTCGCTGCAATATATTGGGAACCGCCATAATTTAAAAGTGGTATTAAATATTGTACCATAGTTACATTTGAAAAATCAATTGACAACTATTACCAAGGTTTCAATATGAGAAATTTATTACACCGACAACTCTTCCTATTTCTACCAGATAGCAGCTTTGGATTTTTTTTTTAAATTAATAGAACCAATTTTAAATATTCAAAAGAACAAGCACTATTGATTTGGTTTTTATTAAAAACAGCTTCACCGATTATGTGGATTTGTGGAGGCACAAACTTGTTTCCTGCAAATCGGTGGAGCCATCATGCTACTGATTTCTCTGAGCAAATTGTTTAGATTGGTCATAAAATGGCTCTGTTGATCCAGTGGATCGGTGGAGCAAACGTCTTTGTGCCTCCACCGATCCTGCGGATGGGTGGAGTCGTTTTTTGTAGAATCCAAATTAATGGTGCTTGTTTTGTTAAAAATATTAAATTTAGTTCTAGTTAAAAAAAAATCCGCATCTTTACATAAAGAATATGATAGCAGAAGAAAAAAAAAAAAAGCCACACCTTGCCTAATGCCTTTGACTTGAACTAGAACTCTCCAAAAGCGTGCAAAATATAAATCAAAGCCCAAGATGACCACAATTGTGGGCTCCACCAATGGAAAGAATCTCAGACGGGGTGTGGAGGCCCAACTATGTGAAAACTATTTGGTAAAGAGATGCCAAACATTTGAATGCTTAAATTGTTTTTATCTTTTGTTTGACAATAATGGTGTTTCATTTGCACCGAAATTTTTATTTATAGCACAGCTTCCAAAAAAATAAACAAAAAAATCACTGTTTTTGGAAATTTCAAAATGTACCATGGCCGCACCGGTGTTGTGTGGACTCATTTAATAGAGACCTCACAATGCCGGTGCGACCCTGAAATGGGTCCGCACAATGCCGAAGCGGACCCAGGACAGCATAATGCCGGAGCGGACCCTCTTCTTTTATATATTTTTTTTTATCAGAAATGTCTATTTGTTTGGTTAGGGTTTTGTTTTTAAAGTTGTTTAATTGTTTTTGTTTTAAATGTCATTTAATCTGAAATTTTTGTTCGTTTTTCTAATCAAATATAAAGAAACACTACTAATAAATATAAAGGAGCCATATAAAGAAGCATACAATAGAACAATATAATGCTAATGTTCACACGAGTACATTAAAAATATGTCTCATAAACCGAAAATAAACAATGTTCTTACGAATACAATTAAACTAGATAAACATCCAATCCATTGATAGACTCTCTACCTGCAAATTTTGAAATAGTGATTGTTAAATCTGATTGTTTCAATATTTTATTAAAAGTTGAAATTGATTAGTAAAAAAAATTAACTACCTCGTGCATCTCGAGTGGCTCTGTTATGTCTTTCTTATGTATCTCGGTTGGCTTTGTGGCCTCCCCTACTCTTATTTAGTAAGTCCAACCATATCGGAATCCTGTTGTGTCGTCTTCTACCCAAAGAAATATTTTTATCCTCTGCAACAAGGACAGAGCCCTCGTTTTCAAGCTATTTCGACTGATTTTCATACACATGTCATTCAGTCCTCCATGTGTTGATCAGTGTCTGGATGTGGTAGTAGTGACTTACAAAGATGCTAGGTCGATGTGTCAGAGATGGCACACAGACAGAACATGAGAACACGGTATTCTGTCCAATTGAGGCTTCTGGCATGTGCATTCCACCGTGTGAGCATCCCTGATGATCACCGTGTATTTGAAATTGACCTTGGTAAACCGGCCATAATCGTCAGGTATGAAAGCGTGAACTCTCTCTTGTGTGGAGGTTACCTCGAACTCGTTGTAGTTGCCAAATCCCCAAGCATCTTCATAGTATCGGACCTCTCGAACTGTTTGTTAATAAGCTACGAAGTAGTTGGGTTTGTCGGTAGAATAGATAATGAGGAAGGCACATAGGGTGGGGGCCCGTGTGGATGCGATGCATGCGGCCGGGATAGATTCCTTGTCCAGTTATGAAGTGAGATTTTTGTTTTGTTTCATTATTTTTTTCTTCCTTTGTTTCAAATTCAAATTATTTTATTTTCTTTTGCCTGATAAAGACCAGAAGAACTTATTTGATTTTCCGGGTGAAATGCGTACATGAATCTCTCTTCATTAATGTTATTTTTATATTATATTATAAATGTTATAGGAGTTGGTAGCACTGGAAGAAAGGATAGGTAATGTAAGCACTGGACTTAGCGAAGAAGCAATTGCCAAGAGCCTGAAGCAGCACAAGTACACTTCTATGGAAGAGGAGGAGCAATGCTGCATTTGCCAGGTATCATTTTTCTTATTTGCAAGGGACTTTTTTGAAAATTTTCTCCCTGTCAGGTGCATCGTGCACGACACAACTTCTTTGTATTGCTCAAAGCCAAAAGTTCGGCAATTGAAAAAGTAGGCATTGATGTCGTCCCAAAAATGTAAAATTTTATTTTTTTGGGAGTGCTAAGTAACCTTTTCCCTACTGATTATATGGCCAGTACATGCCTGGAAGGGGAGTGCTCAATATTTTGGAGCTTAATTAATTTGTAATTAAGTATAAAATCTTGAAAGGTCTTAATTAATTTATTTTTTTGGTATCGTTTCAGGAAGAACATGTTGAAGGAGACGAATTGGGGAGGCTAGATTGCGGTCACGATTTTCATTCTAGTTGTATAAAACAATGGCTGACTCACAAAAATTTGTGCCCCATCTACAAAAATACAGCTTTAATTACATAAATTGATTGTTTAAGTTTCATAAAACACCCTTAATTAAATGTTCCATTCCAAATTGGATAAAAAATTAATGTTACTCATGATAGTGTTATGCCCTTGGAGCAAATAGTTGGTTTTTGTTTTTGTTTCATATATTGGTTGATTTTGATAGACTTGTTCTTTGAGTTTTATTTACTAGTAGTTCGTTCGAAATTAAGGACTTGAATTGTGGAATGCTATAATCAGATAGTAATAATTCTAATTAAATATCCATAATCAAAGTAACCAGCAAGAACCTCCAATTAACTTGGTGAAAATTCTATTTGGACCTGTGTCTGTCAAAGTAGGCTACAGAGTAATGCATATAGGAGATTCAGTTCAAGATATATACTTGGGATAAATCTAGCATAGATTCGAGGTCAAGAAGTAACAGTAGCCGTAGAGGATGGGGCTCTCAATTCTATGCCACTCTGTGGTTCATTTGGAAGCATTAGCAACGAAACACGATGATAATTATAGATGATAATTATAGTTATAGTGGAAGTTTTACTTTTTTTGTAAAAACAAATTATGAACAAAACACTAAACCAATTATCTCTAAATTAAGCCCTCCTTGACGTGTGACTTAACCAGGGACGGATCTAGGATTTTGGTCAAGAGTAGGCACAAAATATTAACAATAGTATAATTTTTTCTTCTTCTGACGAATCAGAGCGGAGTAGTGGAAAGAGATCTAAAAAAGTCACGGCACGACCGGATACGTCACGGCACGACACAGTTCTATCATGACAAGTGTGCCGGTTATGTGCCGTGACCATCCACGTGGCATGACCAACTTTCGAAAATTTGACATGACAAGACACGCCATGCAAAAGATTTGGTCACAGCACGACACATGGTCACGTGTAATTAGGACCGTTAGATCTTGATCGAATGGTGAATCTCAAATAAACTAACCTAAATTATGAAAAAAATAGTTAAACGTGACCAAACGTGACAAATGTGACCGGTCATGTTTGGACACGCCACTTGTGGTCATGGCGTGATTAACGTGTTGTGACCATTCACGTGCCATGACCATCCTTCCAAATTTGGTCACAGCACGACACGACACATGATCCAAGTTACGGCGTGACTAGTCATGGCACGGTACATATTTATATCTTTGATAGCGTACCTCATTTGCTTCTAACAAATCAATGATTCTTCTAAGTGGAGTAGCGAATCGGACTATGTTTTTTTTTTCTTTCTTTTACGCGAATCAATCTGGGCTGACTTTCTTTTCGGCACAATTTTCTTCTACCGGACCGTGAATTAAATAAAAATACCACTGAATTTTAAAAAAAATTTCGAATCCAGGAATAGGCAAGTGCCTACCCCTGACCATTGGGTTTGCCACTGCACCTAACAAGCTGTTTTAGGTAATCAACTATTTGTTAATTGCATCCCTATGCATCTCCTCTTGGTTTTGACCGATATCTTATGTCGATCAAAATTGTACTCCGAAGTGCAAACAATTTACCTACTTCGTTAATTCAAACTCCACCAATTTACCTACTTTAGTTCAGCATGTCGTACACACCCCATATCTAGTTATGATTGAAGGAAATGCCTGGTTTGGCAGGACACCCCTCCAATGGTAGAAAATCAGACATGGATAGGTCACGAAGGATAGTCGACTAATATTAATGTGGGACTTTTATCTATGTTACTCTTTTGGTAATCGTGTCAACATACACCTATACCTAATGATGATATTTCATACTTTTAACATAACTAATTGGTCGTGGGATTCTACGACCGCATCGAGAAATTCATCTGCGTGATTTGTCGCAAGCATCTCAAAAGAAGCTCAAGCCAAACAAGAAATACTAGGATTCTCATAATTATCCTTTTATAACTAATCTAAAAAGAAAATCAAAGTTACAACCGCTATAAAATCAAAGTTATAACAACCGCTAAAATCAAAGCTCAAGCCAAGCCACAAATACTAGGGTTATCATAATTATCCTATTCTCGCCATTTATAGCGGTTCTTTTTACACTGTAATCTAGTCTAGACGGATGTATTGAATTTTTGATGAATAAATATCCAAAATTAAAATTTAGACGAGAACATTTTCAAATAGTGAAGTTTTTGAAGAGTACTACGTACATACCCCATTTCGCCTATTATTAATTTAGTTTGTAGTTGTCACCTGTGCTAGATATCTATTGGTAATTATGTGTGTTATTATAATATTGAAAAAAATACGCAGTATATATTACTTATAATATTAATAAATAACCGTGCTATACATTTTTTGTTTATATATTGTTATTTAGAAAAATTCTCAAGGATACGTAAGGGGATGACTAATTAAAGTTTGTTGATGGCTGTTTCTGAGTAACATCAATACAATTTTTTAATGCACACTTGCAATTGATATTCCTTTTGGCATTAAAAGAAGAATTTAGTTATTCATCAACTAAGTCAACTTTACTTGGTAAATGATTTAATTATTATTCACATGACATGGACCATTTTTTTGGTCTATATTGTATATGTTAATTAATAATCACAAAAACTAAAATTGGTAATTAAGACGTTCCAAATTATGGCAATCATAAAATTTAGGAAAACATCGAAATGAAATTTATAGCAGTAGACAGTTCAATGCATGGCATGTACTATTCGATCTATTAAAAGTTACAGATATATAGATATTTGTTGAGATAAAATTAAGTTCCTAAAATATAACCTGAGAGGGAAATTAAATTGTCTGACAAAGAAAATATATCTTGTTCCCCAAGTAAGTTCTAAGCCGAATTAATTAAGGTACAGCCCTTCACAATTATTTAATCATAATTTCATAATTAGAGCTGTCGACCAAGGATGCATGATTTTTCTATCTATCTTAAAATATATAGTAAAAATATTTCAAAAAAATATATAATATTTTAGTGGCCTGCTGATGCTGGCGCCTATGTACCAAGCTCTCCATTCATTGGCCTGCTTTTGAAAAACAAATTAATTATAATACATGAATATTTTGATTTTGTCAATCAATTGCGTGTGCGGATTATGTCAATCCTATTAAATACAAATTACACTAATTATATACGTACCAATGGAAATTTATCTTTCTCTTCATTTAATTTAGCTCTCCATCTCTTTAATTTTGGTATACAAATTTATCATATTTATAGATCGCAGATCTGGCATCCAGGACATCCGAAAGTATGTCGACAAGGTCAGCCACCAGCCAATCCTCCAGCTATGCCGGCTCTTGTCAAAGCTATGCAAGCATAATTAGCACACTCAGGTTTCAATAAATTTAATTATTTCTAGCTATAACATAACTGGTTTACAATCAATTAAGTAATTAATTAGTTCAACTTTTATTATGTATGAGAAGACTGCCGTCGATCCCTCCGGAAAGGACTGCGAGCCAAGCAAGTAAAAGCAGCAGAATCAGGTTTTAAAAGACCGTCTCTGCTTCTGCAGCACAACCAAATTGTTATAATTATATTATGTTAATTAGTTCTAGCTGCATATCATTAATACTTAATAGACTGCCTCTCCTTTTTTGGTGTTTCAGTAGTTTGAGTATCACGGCGAGAAGTATGGTCACCTACCAACCATCGTATGACCTTGGTGGTAGCTTTGCTGGAACGCACGCGAGCGGGAGCAGCAGAATCAGGTTTCCATTAATTTCATTACTTCTGACAGAGATGCGATGCAGTATAACCATGTTTTTTTCTGAGAAAAAAAAAGGTCACACCCTCAGTTAATTAAACGGTGCAGGGTTACATGAGATGTATATCTTAATTTTAAAGAAGCAGTATAACCATGTTAAAATTAAGTTAATTAATTTGATCTAATATAAGAATGCCGAGAAGTGCGGTCACCGGAGGCGGATGTAGATCAAATTAATTAATTTGACTCCTATAAATTTTGATATATATTTTAGAGTAAAATGCTTTGGCTACTGTAAAATTGGACCCCCACCATACTTTTTCTAAATATTCTATATGATTGACCTCTATACTTTAATTCTTTTTTTGTATTACTCCCACACCTTGAAAGTCTGCCCTTTCCGCCCCTTACGGTCACTAACAGAAGTATGTATCATCCTCCTCCTCTGACGGTAACTAGCAGATATGCGTATCCTACTCCCCTGACGGTCACTAGCAGAATCAGGTTTTAGACTTTTAATTAATTATAATTAATTACTTCTAAGTTCTAACTAGATGCTTAAAAGACCATATTGTTCCATATTGTTATAATTATGTTAATTAGTTCTAGCTGCATATATATGCCATTAAAGCACTGCCTCTCCTTTTTTGGTGTTTCAGTGGTTCGGATACCAATGCCAGAATCTCTGTTGGATCCCTTGATGGAAGAAGCAGCGCATATAATCCTCCGAGAAGCACTGCCACCGATGTATACGGCAGAATCAGGTTTTAGACTTTTAGTTAATTATAATTAATTACTTCTAAGTTCTAACTATATGCTTAAAAGACCATATTGTTCCATATTGTTATAATTATGTTAATTAGTTCTAGCTGCATATATATGCCATTAAAGCACTGCCTCTCCTTTTTTGGTGTTTCAGTTGTTCGGATACCAACACCAGAATCTCTGTTGGATCCCTTGATGGAAGAAGCAGCACATATAATCCTCCGAGAAGCACTGCCACCGATGTATACGGCAGAATCAGGTTTTAGACTTTTAGTTAATTATAATTCATTACTTCTAAGTTCTAACTATATGCTTAAAAGTCCATATTGTTCCATATTGTTATAATTATGTTAATTAGTTCTAGCTGCATATATATGCCATTAAAGCACTGCCTCTCCTTTTTTTGGTGTTTCAGTTGTTCGGATACCAACGCCAGAATCTCTGTTGGATCCCTTAATGGAAGAAGCAGCGCATATAATCCTCCGAGAAGCACTGCCACCGATGTATACGGCAGAATCAGGTTTTAGACTTTTAGTTAATTATAATTAATTACTTCTAAGTTCTAACTATATGCTTAAAAGACCATATTTTTCCATATTGTTATAATTATGTTAGTTAGTTCTAGCTGCATATATATGCCATTAAAGCACTGGAAGCACATAAATGACTTGTGTTTTAATAGTTCTGTGATTTACTCTTCGAGGAATATCATCTTACATCTCTCTTGTTTCATATTGGACAGGTGCCGTGAGCCAAGATGTAAAGGGAGATTCACAACTCTGGATGCCACAGGAAGATGCCATTCCTGCACCAGGTATGCCATGGCAGAGATGAGCACAAGCGCTTTGTGAGGTAATTATTTTAATTTTGTAACTGGCATCTCGTTTGTTTTGAAATTTAGATTCCAGTATTTTCATTTTTGTTATGCTGCATGATTTTATTGAATTTTAGTGTGCAAATTCAGATTTAAAAATATCTGAGTGAAAGCAATGAATTGCTTTTTAACCAGTATGTTTAATAAAAATCAATCTTGGTGTCATATTGGCCCAACATGGTATATCAGAATTCAAGATAATGATGACATAATTTAATTTTTGCAGATTGAAATGGGCAGCACTAATGTTAAAATCGGGTCAACTATATTTGGAGCAAAGGAATATCCAAAGAAGAATAAGTAATGAGTTTCTTTAGTCCAAATTGTGTCTGTTAAATTTGTAATTATGAACTGCATGGTATTTATATCCACACCATTAATAATTATATGAATAAATATTTGCCATGTCCAGTTAACTTCTCATTTTTTGCACCTGCAATTTTTCTGAAAATATGCTGTGACAAATTTTTTCTGTATGCTATCTGAGAACATAGTTCCGAATATCAGGAGTATTTACAAAATCATGAAAATATTCGTAACAAATCAACTAATCAGCAACTCCAAGAGGACTTGATTGAGGAGATATGAAATCGTTTCGGAGGGGAGGATATGAATAATTTGTTGTACTGATAAAATAGGATAGTTTTATTATAGTTTTTTTATAGTTTTCAAGTACTATTTTTGCTATAATGTTGATATCTTGGAAAAATGAAAGAAATATAGAATTTCATGTAGATTATTTTTGTGACCGTGATATCGCTTAAAAAATAAATTATTTCTTCCTTTGACCTAAACAAAAGTTACATTTGAATAATCATAAAACTAATACATAATTCACAAAACTGACTATAGTAAAAAAGGTGCAAAAGCATAACAGAAGGAGAACAACAAAACAAATCTTGAAACATGTGATTAGTTTCAGTTAGATCCATCAATTTATTTGAAACCTCCAATTCTAACACTAAATTTAAACCAAGAAACAAGAACAATGTTATACAAAGAACTACTCAAATTCGTCAAGAGATATTTTAAAGCCTGTGGCTAGTTGCCATTATAGGCTAGTGACAACATCCTGTTGGTTTTTGCGCAAGACAAACAAAGAACAGAGACACAGAATTTCTGGATACAAAAAACAGAGACAAAATATTTCTGCTGAAATAAAACTCTATAACTTCTTAATAAAAACTGATTACAACTTCTGAATATATAGCACAACTAATAGGCTGAACCTAGACACTTGCTACATATCAGGACTCAACTAAAAATAGAAAAAACTAACCCCACTACTTCTTCTAATTAAAGACAAACACTCTTCAGCAAGTAATCTAATTATAGAACTTCTATTACACGCTAAACAATTCTAAAACTGCTGCTACTGCTGCTCTAAATCTGGAACTGCTGCTCTAAATTCGGATTCTGATTTTTGTATCAATATTCAACACTCCCCCTTGATACAAAATCCCCAACTCCAAGTGCTGATCTAAATTGTTCAAATTTGCTTCGTGCCAATGCCTTCGTAAGCACGTCTGCTACCTGCTTGTCGGTATTGACATATCTGACCTCAACATCACCATTTGTTACAAGGTCACGAATGAAATGAACTCGTATGTCAATATGCTTGGTCCTTCCGTGAAATGCTGGATTTTGCGTCATTGCTATTGTTGATTGGTTGTCACAAAATATCACTGTAGGCTGCTGTTGTTCTTGTTCAAAATCTGCTAGTATGCGCCTTAACCAAACTGCTTGACATGCTGCTGAACTGACTGCTGAATATTCGGCCTCAGTGGTTGACAATGCTACGGTTGCTTGCTTCTTTGAGCTCCATGAAACTGCACCTGTGCCTAGTGTAAACATGTGCCCGGATGTGCTCTTTCGATCTTCTGCACAACCTGCCCAATCACTGTCACTATAACCGACTAACTTGAAGTTGTTAGTGCTTTCATACCACATACCATAGTCAGCTGTTCCTGCAATATAATTCAAAATTCTCTTGGCTGTGCCAAAGTGATGCTTTGTTGGGTTTTGCATGTGCCTTGAGACCACACCAACTGCGTAAGAAATATCCGGCCTTGTGTGAGTTAAATACATCAATCCACCAATCAAACTTCTGTACTTAGTAGCATCAGCTGGACCCGAGCCATCATCCTTTTCTAGCTTCTCATTCACATTCATGGGAGTTGATGCTATCTTGCTTTCCTTAATCCCAAATTTCTTCAAAAGATCACTTGCATACTTCCTTTGAGATACAAAAAAGCTACCACATTCTTGCTCTACTTCCAAACCGAGAAAATAATGTAACAACCCAAGATCAGTCATCTCGAATTCTCCTTTCATATTGATCCGAAATTCATCTAACAACCTTTCACTTGTGCTCATATAAATCATATCATCCACATATAAGCACACAATTAACAATTCTCCTTTTTCACCCTTTTTAACATACAAATTGGGTTCACTCTTGCTTCTCTCAAAACCAGAATTGATGAAATACGAATCAATTTTGCTATACCATGCCCTTGGTGCTTGCTTCAAACCATACAACGCCTTTGTTAGCTTGTACACACAATCCTCCTTGCCTTTCACCTCAAAGCCTCTTGGTTGCTCAACATAGACTTCCTCTATTAATTCTCCATTGAGAAAGGCAGATTTGACATCAAATTGATACACATTTCTTTTTAATTGGGCTGCCAAGGCTAACAACAATCTCACCGTTTCAAACCGTGCAACCGGTGAAAATGTTTCTTCATAATCTACGCCATATTCTTGTGCGTAACCCTTTGCCACAAGTCTAGCTTTGAACTTTTGAACACTCCCATCTGGACCGAATTTAGTTTTGAAAACCCATTTTAAACCAATGACATTTTTACCTTTAGGAAGTTCCATCAATTCCCAAGTTTTGTTCTTTTCGATTGCTTGTATCTCTTCTTCCATTGCCTTGCACCATTCTCCCTTTCTTGCGGCTTCTTCATAGGTTGTAGGATCTGAAATGAAGAGAATTTGTGTAGTTTCATACAACTCTTGCACAGTTTTGGTCTTTCTACCAGCAGTTATATCGGGACTGCGATTACGCCTCCTATAAACCTTTGTTGCAGTTTTGGTTCTTGAATTGTCATGTGCAGAACTCGGGTTCTCTTGTTCAGAATCAGAATGGTTGCTAGTTTGATCTTCTACTTCAGCACTTTCGGCTGGTACAAGCTCTATCTCCTCTTCGGTTGTACCCCACTTCCAATTTGCATTTTCATCAAAGATTACATTTCTACTCATCATAATCTTACCATTGTTTGGGTTGTACAATCTATAACCTTTAGATTGTATGCAGTAACCAATAAACAAGCATTTTTCTGATTTTTCGTCCAGCTTCGTTCTTCTTTGTGATGGTATTAAGGTATATGCAATACAACCGAATACCCTTAGATGCCCAACTCCAGGTTTTCTTTCAAACCATGCCTCAAAAGGAGTTTTATTCATCACGGCTTTGGTTGGAGAAAGATTCAGAACATAAACTGCAGTTGCTACTGCTTCTGCCCAGAAAATATTCGGCATACCTTTAGATTTCAGCATACTTCTTGCTAGTTCTACTACCGTACGGTTCTTGCGTTCAGCTACACCGTTTTGCTCAGGTGTATACGGAGTGGTTAGCTGCTGTAGCACCCCTTCTTTCTCACAAAATTGCTTGAATTCTTTTGATTGGAACTCACCACCACGATCTGATCTTAACGCTTTCAGCCTAGCCCCTGTTTGCGTTTCTGCCATGGCTTTAAACCTTTTGAACAGCCCAAATGCTTCACTTTTATAACTAAGAAAATATACCCATGTCATCCTGCTATAACTAAGAACTCAGCGCTTACTTGGGGAGGAATGATATATCCAGAGAAGAGGTTGCTAATGGAGTGATAGACAGAAGCGAGAACTTGCGCAAAGATTAAGGTGGGAGTTAAAGCAGCGAGCATCATGCTGAAGTTGACATAGAAGAAAAGTGAGCAGAATATGACCTAGAAGAACCAAAGGAACTTAGTCACGGACCATGTGAACCCGATTGATGGGAATGCAATCACCACAAACAATACCGTCTGTAAGAATATGTATGGGATCTCAATCGCAACCTGATCTCGTCATTGATTTTTTTCATTGTTAGCATAGCATGTTACATAGAAAAGATGTAGATGTACTATTACTAAGGCAATGCACCACTTCCGCATTGAAATTACTTTTTCATTCTAGCATTTAGCAAATTTAATATAAGATTGAGAATTTATTGTCAAAAAAAATTTTACCATTTTGTTGGGATAAACTCAGCAATACTGCACTGCTTTGTGCTAGTATGCAAAAGATTGAAGAGAGAATAATATTTTTCTGAACAGAAACAACGCTTTATTTCCTTTCTCTCTTACTCAATTACATAGAGTTTTGCAGTATTTAAAGCAATACAATGTTCCTAAAATAAACACCCACAACTTGCCTAAATTAACCACCCACTACACAACATGCTAAAAATAGCTAACCACTACGCTAACTAGTCCTAAAATAACTATGCTTAACATAACCAATGCCTAACATAAGCCATGCAGTTTTTTATGCTGGTAAAAACTGATTCGTACATGCTCTAAGTCTCAAACTCCTGTCTCAAGCCCTGCAACTTGATAGCTACTACCTTGGAACTTCCCTGAAATGCGGTTTTCAGAGTAGACCAGGCCTCGTTTGCTGTTTCTGCTGCTGCAATCTTCGCAAACACCGATTCATGTACGGCTTGCTGAATGAAGAAGAGCGCCTTTGCATCTTGCTTGGCTGTTTCTCTTGGTGTCGGATCAGGATTCGGTATTCCCTTGTTGACTAGTTCCCACAAGCCTTGAGATTTCAGCATAGTTCGCATCTTGATGCTCCAGAATTCGTAACTCTCACCCTTGAACAGAGGTACCGTCTGACTGGACATGCTGATGCTGTTACCTACTTCAGCCATTGAATCAACCTGGCTCTGATACCAATTTGTTGGTTTTTGCGCAAGACAAACAAAGAACAGAGACACAGAATTTCTGGATACAAAAAACAGAGACAAAATATTTCTGCTGAAATAAAACTCTATAACTTCTTAATAAAAACTGATTACAACTTCTGAATATATAGCACAACTAATAGGCTGAACCTAGACACTTGCTACATATCAGGACTCAACTAAAAATAGAAAAAACTAACCCCACTACTTCTTCTAATTAAAGACAAACACTCTTCAGCAAGTAATCTAATTATAGAACTTCTATTACACGCTAAACAATTCTAAAACTGCTGCTACTGCTGCTCTAAATCTGGAACTGCTGCTCTAAATTCGGATTCTGATTTTTGTATCAATATTCAACACATCCATCTTTTGGACAAACACTTTACATTGATAACCTTAATCGACTAATTAATTATCTCAAATTAGAAGGTCTCTCTCATTCTTTTGAATAATTAATACCATGGCACGGTCTCATAATTTTGTGGTCCAACAAAGCACTCTGAGCATCTGATCAACCTCAAGCTCCAAATCTGACCTCCTCGCGAAACAGGCCTTTTATTCGGAGCCTTGCATCAGCAAATGCCTTCCTTGAAGCATATCTTAGGATCTTTTCATATTTATGCATCTTTGTCTTTTCCTTATATCTCATGACTCGCACTTCTCGGTCAACTGCCCTGAGATCAAGATTTATCAGATGTGCACGGCCTGGTACAAGGTCGAGGGTTCCATTCGAGGCAAGGAGATGGGAGTTCGAGATGTCTGTGATGGTCCCATGATGCTTTTCAAAGGCATGGAATGAAGTAGGTTCGAAGGCTCAATTGTGAACTTGCAAATATATTTAACTAGTTGGTGTAATGCAAAAAACCATCCTGAATAGGGGAATTAAGCGATTTATGGTCGCTACCAGTATGTAACAGTTGGTATTAACTGATATCATCTAGTAGAACTAATTGAAATTGGCATAAAGTACTGGACATTTATTCTTCTTTTTTCACTCTGTAATGGAAAAAATCATAAAACATCTCTTTCCACCAAGCCTAATTTTAAAAAATTTCAGCTTAGGCACACCACCTGACATTACATAGGCTCTCACATCTGTACCAGAAAGAGATGCACCCATTACTTCTAGGACAGCAAAAGACGTGTTCAGTTTATGCATTGCAATTGGATACACCTTATCCGGGTAATCTTGACCGTAGAACAGAGAAGCAAGACTAACCATAGAGAAGCCTTCACTCTCAAATTTCAGTACCACAAGTACCGTAGGTGAGTTCTTAGAACAGCAATCGAAAATTAATTCCTAGGGAACGACGGAAGAGGGCGTAGGGGTGGCGGTGAGGAAGCAGTTGCGGTTATGGCTGCAGCAGCGGTCCAAGTAGGGATTGAAGTAGGGTCGAAGAGGGTGGGTTCGAGCCTTCAATGAGGGTGGCGGTACGGGTGCCTTGGAACCAATTCGCTTTTCATGAAATGATCCGTTAATCAAACTAAGGATTGAAAATTCGGATCAAACGGTGGAAAACTCCCACCGGAAAGAGTCTGGTCCGATGGGCATCGAACACCCCCCTCTCCCCTTGGAGAGCAGTTGCTAGCACAAGGAGCATAAACAGGTTTTAAATTATAATTAATTAATTTAGTTCTCATGTTATATTATTAAAATAATGCCTCTTCTTGTACAACATAACCAAGTTTTAATTAATTTAATTATTTTTAGGTCCGTATCATTGAAAGGCTGCCTCTTCTTTTAATGGTGTTTTTGAGAAGAAATTAAGCTGCAAAGTGCGGTCACCGATTTATCATTCAAGGGAAATTCGGCAAGAACATAGGCGCAGCATAATAAGCTTGAAATTGTTAATATAGTGTTGTGCCCATGCATTGCAACGGAGCCATATTATAAAAGAAAAAAATCTCATAAAAAATAACATATTTTCATAAAAAAATAAGACCAATGAAAAAAATAATTATTCAACAATATCCATGAATAATATTAAAATAGATTAGTTCTAAATCCTAATTATAACCAAAAAATCAATTAGTATAATAAAGTTATGGCTGTACAAAAAGCTAGTGGCTCGCGAGCCGCTCGAACTCAGCTCGGTAACGAACTCGCTAACAACTCGTTTGTTAAAAACTCGAGTTGAGTAACTCGTTTAACTCACGAGTTGAGTTCGAGTTGGACTCAACTCGCTCATTTCAACTCGGACTCGGTTGAGTTCAGTACTTGCATCCCATATCTCGACTTTTTTAACAAATGAACGATGTTTCAAGGGATGCTCTTTCTTACTAGTAAGCAAAAATAACTATGACATACGTGAATATTTACAAAAATTTCTGCTAGGGATGCTGCTTTTTGAACAAATTAACTTTCTTGGGAATAGTTTATTACATAACAATAATTCAACATCTTAAAATTCAAAGTGCTAGATGCTAGTAAGTAATTAGGATCATTGATCACGAGTTAATTCACGAGTCAACTCGAGTTACTCGCGAGTTGAGTTTGAGTCAACGAGCCAGCTCGGTTCGAATTTTCAACTCGAGTCAACTCGGCTGACTATTTTCCCGAGTTGAATTCGAGCTACCCTGAACTCGAGCTAACTCGGCTCGTTAGCAGCCCTAAATAAAGTTAAATGAGAAATAACATCGACTTAGTGCAAATTGAAGATATCATAATAGTAGCTATACTATACATCTTGTATCTTTCAAAGAGAACGCAAATGTTCAATTGCCACAAGATTATATACATAAATGTATGTTTTGAAGATTTTGGGTGTTATAGCGGCAAAATTGCTGTTGGTTGGGCCTAAATTTGGAATAATATAAACAATAGGTCAGAAGAAAGTCAAGCATTGCATTATGTACCTTTCAATCAAGTGTAGTACTCAGAATATAGTACCTACTATTTATAATTTGTTATTCTAATCTGTTATTGTGCAGTTAGATTGCACTAATTTAATTTGGTACCTAAGATCTAACGGAATTCAAAATACCACAATAAGCAAAATAAATAGAATATGAGGTGCATACCAGGTGCAAATTGCACATGAAATGTAACTCCAGAAGTTCAATATTTGCAATCTTCCAAGGTAAAGTAGTAAACCCCTTCAAGGAAGGTACCGTTTGATGATGTTCCCTCAAATTGATGTCAAGGAAAGGTAAAAAGGTCCATAGGTTGTCCCACATCTTTAGCAGCACACACGTCTGCACCGCCTCACCAGCATTCCTAAGATTATGCGAAGAATTGGGTCGGGCAAATTGTTAATGAAGTCACAATTGCGATATCGATTAATGTATGTATGGTGAGAAAGAAAGAGAGAGCGAAACCCTAGATTGTATTCGAGAGAGAGAAAAAAGGCAAGACAACGGTGACAAAACCCTAGGAGAGGTGTGAAGGCAGAAGAGGGATCGATAGCTATAAAGAGAGAGACGAGAGAGAAAGTTATTTGATTAGAAACGAGTCGGTGGGGATTTGTAATTAAATTTGTATCGTCTGCATTAACTACAATTTGAGTTAATGCATAATGAATCCAGAGTGCCCGACCCGTGGTGGCACGAATATTAAAGGGGCACCGTGCATTTCACCTTGGGCCAGATGGCCCGGATCCTAATTGGATGACCTTGATACATTAACTAAAATTATAAGTTAATGCAGAGGATACGTGTTCGAATTGGGCAGTGATCGTAGAAGTGCAAAAATAAAACCCTAAGGACTATTCATACATGGTTCCAACGATAAAAACATGTATAACGTACAGGTGAAGAGGTGCAAAACACCAAAAACCTTAACAACATTTGTACATGGTTATTCTTTAATAACCGTGTACGATTTGTTCTTAATTTTTAATTTTTTTTATAATGTGCTAGTATCCATGTGTTTTAATTTATATCATTAAAGAAATATAAAAGAAGCTTCATACAAATTTGAAATAATTTATATATACATACATATTTCAGAACAAAATACATAGATTCACAAATATGCAACATACCAAAGGAACCTACTAGTTAATGAAGAATGATTGATTTCCCTCTTCTCTCCTGATGGTTGTAGTCGAGATTTATAGCTCATCATAGTTCCACACGAGGGGGAAGAAAAGGGAAACAGAAATGATTAGCACAATGGACAATATGTGAACTTGCTAGTTATTAAATATTGATTTTCCTTTTCTCCATCTGATTGGGTAGTCGAGTCTTATAGCTCTTTATAGTTCCAGGTGTCATCATGTTAAACCTAAAAAAAAAAAAGATTGCACACGAGGAAGAAAATGAAGATAAGGGAAGAAGACTCGATATAGGGAAAAAAAAATAAGAGAAATGAAGCGAAATGAAGAGACAAAGGGAGGGGGTGGATTGCTTATAAAGTAAGTGTGACTCAACTTTAAGAAATTCCCACTATATAACAACTTGTGCACAGAGCGCAGTAGGCCTGTGGGCATGGGACCTACTTTAGGTACGATGGACTCCAAGACAGTCCAATTACATTTAAGATTTGTGTGTACGGAAATTAAAGCGAGCATGCACGGATATTAAAGTTATTAACAGGGGTTGGTTGATAAGCACGAATGAATCGTACACCTACAAAATAGTGTTTGGAAACTGAGTAAAATCATACACGTTTTTTTTTTCAGTAGAACCGTACACGTTTTATTAATAATAAATTGGGTACAAATATGGATGCCTTTGGTACACAATTGTGTTTTAAATGACCGTGTGTATGGTTGATATAATTTTCAGGCGAGCGTCTCCTCCCATTGCACATTGTTTATGTGGAATATTCTCGCATCCATGTATGATATATGCCGTATATGATTAACATTTTTTTTGTAGTTAGGGCCTTAATTAATGTTCTGCGGTTCGTTGCAACGGAAAGTCAAATCTTCAATGATGACTTGCTAATGAATTGGGAAAAGGTTTATATACCCAATCCTTTGTACCCAGTTTGTACCCAGCCGTTATGTATAAGGTTTCAATTGCTTTTAACCAATGACCTCTCCAACTTTTGCTTATTTAAGAATCTTTCTCTGTATTCAATTCCAGATCTCCTTCTCTCTAAAACACCGATTATCTATTCCTCTCTAAAAATCCAGCATCGTCACCACCTCTTGGCCAAAACCGATAGTCAAATCAACCAACGCTCCGGTCAGGCCATTTTCGCCCGGTCAGATTGTCATTGTCATTGTCATTGTCGGATCTCACATCTACGTCGAGATCGACCGCCTGCCATTGGAAGGAGAGACCATCTCCGCCCGGTCAGGCCGCACACTTCCTCCTCGACGGTCCGACGAAACCGATCTGTTTGTTTCTGTGCATGCGTTCTTTCTTCTTCTACTGTTGTTCCTTTTATCAACCTGATCTTTCCGATCAAGGTGAAGTTATTCAGAAAGTTGCAATCAATCGGAGTGTAACACCCGGTAATTTTAATATTATTTTTAATTTATTTTGGATCAATATATGATTTTATAACTTTGAAGGTTTATTATGTAAAATGACAAAAAAAAAAAAAGATAAGATGCCAACGTGGCACTGAGGCCACGCGGCCTATGTATGTTTTGACATGTTGAATTTTTACCACCGTCTAATTTCTCTTTATTATCTCTCTTTATTTGATTAGAAAAAAAAAAAAAAGGGATCAACGTGGCATTTTTGAGCCACGCGACTTGCATGCATTGCCCTCCCTAACCGACCTTTCTAATTCATGAAAATATTTAATCTCCCTATTAAACCTCTTAACTCTCTCTCTCCTTACCAACTCAAAACTGAAAAAAAAAATAGAGAAAAATGAAAGAGAAAGAAAGAGAGTTAATTATGTAAATAAATATTTTGATATTGATTATAAGTTGATTGTTTGTTCGATTGGAATTCCGACTACGTCGCGTTGATTCTGAACTGTTGATTGCAATCTGATTTGGATTTCTGGATTGATCGCTATCAGGTAACCAAACTTCTCTATAATCTGTGTTTTCGTTTTGTTTGGTTGAATGAACCGTTAGCATGATATGGATGCATAAGTATTTGTTATAAATGCATGACATGAATGCATAACTTTGCATGTGAGGCATATTCTATTTCCAGAAACTAAGAATGACTTGATTTGAAGTACTTGGTCTGAAACATAAGTTATAGTTGAATTATATTATGCATTGTATTTCTTAGTTCAGTCGAAAGGATGCATGAGCACATTTTTATGAACCAGCTTTTGAAACTGAAACATGACAAGATTTGAAAAGAATGATTTGTAACATGGTATTGTGAACTATGTTTAAAGAACTATAAGTCTGAAACCTGATGGTCATGTAGGCGCTGTCTTTTCGTGGTAGCGCATGACCGTGGTAATGTAATGATTGAATATTAAACTTGGAAATTTGATCGGTCATGTAGGCGCTGTCTTTCGTGGTAGTGCTGTTGGAAAGAACTTAAGATTGCGGAAATTGAAAGAGTTGAATTTGCTGCAGAAATTCTTATTAACTCAATGATTATTTCGGACTACAACTCAAGTATTTAACATAAAACAGAAACTAAAAAAGGAAACTGCTGTTCCCCCACATCCACTACTCTAATCTACTCTAAAAATAGGAAATTAACCAGCCCACTAACTCTCCTAATTAAAGACACATACTCTCCACTAAGTAATCTAATTATAGGACTCCTAGAACATGTTACACGTTTCTATTCTTGATAAAAACTGCAACTCTAAATCTGGCCAGCAGTACCAGTGCCTCTAGAACCTTCAATCTAATTTTGTATCACATTTTTAACACTCCCCCTTGATGCAAAATTTCTAACTCCAAGTGCTGATCTGAATTGTTCGAACTTGCTACGTGCCAATGCCTTCGTAAGCACATCTGCTGCTTGTTCGTCCGTATTAACATATTTAATCTCAACATCACCATTTGTCACAAGATCACGAATGAAATGAACACGTATGTCGATATGCTTGGTTCTTCCATGAAATGCTGGATTTTGCGTCATTGCTATTGTGGATTGGTTGTCACAAAATATCACTGTAGGCTGCTGTTGTTCTTGTTCAAAATCTGCTAGTATGCGCCTCAACCAAACTGCTTGACATGCGGCTGAACTGACTGCTGAATATTCGGCTTCAGTGGATGACAGCGCCACGGTTGCTTGCTTCTTTGAACTCCATGAAACTGCACTTGTGCCTAGCGTAAACATGTACCCGGATGTGCTCTTTCGATCCTCTGTACTGCCTGCCCAATCACTGTCACTGTAGCCGACCAGGTTGAAGTTTTTCGAGCTTCCATACCACACACCATAATCTGTTGTACCTGCAACATAATTTAAAATTCTTTTGGCTGTGCCAAAGTGATGTTTTGTTGGATTTTGCATGTGTCTTGAGACCACTCCAACTGCGTAAGAAATATCCGGCCTTGTGTGAGTTAAATACATCAACCCTCCAATCAAGCTTCTGTACTTGGTAGCATCGGTTGGACCTGAGCCATCATCCTTTATCAGCTTCTCATTCACATTCATTGGAGTTGTTGCTATCTTGCTTTCCTTAATCCCAAATTTCTTTAGAAGATCAATTGCATACTTTCTTTGTGATACAAAAATGCTACCATGTTCTTGCTCTACTTCCAAACCGAGAAAATAATGTAACAGCCCAAAATCAGTCATCTCAAACTCTCCTTTCATGTTGATCCGAAATTCATCCAACAACCTTTCACTTGTGCCCATATAAATCATATCATCCACATATAAGCACACAATTAACAATTCTCCTTTTTCACCCCTTTTAACATACAAATTGGGTTCACTCTTGCTTCTCTCAAAACCCGAATTGATGAAGTATGAATCAATTTTGCTATACCATGCCCTTGGTGCTTGCTTCAAACCATACAATGCCTTTGTTAGCTTGTATACACAACCCTCCTTGCCTTTTACTTCAAAACCTCTTGGTTGCTCAACATAGACTTCCTCTATCAATTCTCCATTGAGAAAGGCAGATTTGACATCAAATTGGTACACATTTCTTTTTAATTGGGCAGCCAAGGCTAACAACAATCTCACTGTTTCAAACCGTGCAACCGGTGAAAATGTTTCTTCATAATCTATGCCATATTCTTGTGCATAACCCTTTGCCACAAGTCTAGCTTTGAACTTTTGAACACTACCATCTGGACCAAATTTAGTTTTGAAAACCCATTTTAAACCAATGACATTTTTACCTTTAGGAAGTTCCATCAATTGCCAAGTTTTGTTCTTTTCGATTGCTTGTATCTCTTCTTCCATTGCCTTACGCCATTCTCCCATTCTTGCGGCTTCTTCATAGGTTGTTGGGTCTGCAACGAGAAGGACTTGAGTTGTTTCGTACAGCTCTTGTACAGTTTTGAATTTTCTTGAAGGCATGTCGGGTATAGACCCATCATTTGATGCACTTGAATCATCCAAACTGGAACCGCTGCTGGCTGGTTCTTCTTGTGCAGTTGCTGCTTCAACTTCTTCCATCGTTTCTTCAATTTGTGGTTGATGCACATCATCCTCCCACTGCCATCTTGATTCTTCATCGAATACCACATTTCTACTTACCAAAAACTTGCCATTTTCTGGATTAAACAGCCGGTATCCCTTGGATTGTGAACAATACCCGATGAAAATACATTTTTCAGATTTTTCATCAAGTTTGGTTCTCTTTTGTGGATTGACCAATGCATAGGCTATACATCCAAATACTTTTAGATGACTTACCCCTGGTTTCCTCTCAAACCATGCCTCAAACGGAGTTTTATTCATCACAGCTTTCGTTGGTGAAACATTCAACACATACACCGCAGTTGCAACTGCCTCAGCCCAGAATTTGTTCGGTAGGTTCTTGCATTTGAGCATGCTTCTACCCATCTCTACAACTGTTCTATTTTTTCTCTCTGCAACCCCATTTTGCTCAGGTGTATAGGGTGTGGTTAACTCACGGTGAATCCCTTCGTTTTCACAGAAATTTATAAATTCTTTTGAGAGAAACTCACCTCCTCGGTCCGTTCTTAACACCTTCAGTTTCTTTTCAGATTGCTTCTCTACAAAAGCTTTAAACACCTTGAAATTTTTGAATGCCTCTCCTTTGGTTTGTAGGAAATACACCCAACTCATCCTACTGTAATCATCTGTGAAAAGAAGAAAGTATTTGCTGCCTCCAAGAGATTCGGTTTGCATTGGACCACACAAATCCGCATGAACTAATTCAAGTACTTGTGTTGCTCTCTTGGCTTGGCCTTTTGGGAATGGAAACTTGGCTTGTTTACCGAATATACACCCTTCACAAACACCTATTTGGTTGATTTCGGGTAGACCATGGACCATTTGTTTTTGGTTCAACAATTTAAGACCATTGATATTCAAATGACCATATCTAAGATGCCATAACTCAGATTGGTTCAAATCTCTTGCAACCATTGCTTTTTCCTTTACATTTGAAACCTCCAAGGGAAACAATTTATTGGTTGCCATGTTCACCTCTACCAATACCTGGTTTTCGGATTTTATTACACAAGTTTTTCCTTCAAATACAATGGAGTAACCACCTTCCATCAATTGCCCGATACTCATCAGATTTTGAGTCAAGTCCGGGATGTAATATACATTGTGCAAGAGTTTCGTACCTTTTCCTTTGGTGCGCACTGCCACTGTGCCCTTTCCTTCTACCTGAATTTGTTTGTTGTCACCAAGTTTAACCTTCAACTTGTATGTTTCATCAAGCTCTTCAAACAACTGCTTGAACCCGGTCATGTGATTTGAACACCCGCTATCGAGATACCAAATGCTGCTTGCATCAATCTTGTCATCCGACCTACTAGCCATGAAGAGGGTCGGTTGTGCATCATCTTCTTCTGCATAATTGGCCTGACTTTCGTCCCTTTGTTTCTTATAGCACTCTGCTTGATAGTGCCCGTACTTGTTGCAATAGTAGCATTGGACGTCCTTCTTAGAATCGTCGTATGAGTTTGCTTGATCACCTCTACCTCGGCCTCTACCTCCTCTGCTGGAATTAGCCCGTCCTCTGCTGGGATTGTGGCTGCCTCGGCTTGAGTTGTTGCTTCCTCTGCCTCGGCCTCTTGGGTAGCCATTAGATCTGCCTCTTGATGACTCCCCCTTCGTGTAAAACGCCTTGTCGTCACCTTTATCTTCAGCTTTTGACATCCTTGCTTCATGAGTCTGCAGTGACCCCATGAGTTCATCAAAAGTGTAGGTTGCTAGATCTTTGGACTCTTCGATTGCCGCCACCACATGATCAAACTTCGTTGTTAGACTTCTTAGCACCTTGGCCACCACGGTTTGCTCTGAGATGGTATCTCCATATGCTCGAATTTGGTTGACAACTCCTTGTACTCTTGACAGAAAAATCTGCACCGATTCTTCTTTGTCCATCTGCAATGTTTCAAAATCTCTGCGTAGACCTTGAAGCTTAATTGCCATAACCCGAGAACTTCCTTGAAATGCTGTTTTCAAGGTTGTCCATGCCTCCTTTGCGTTGGTGGCTGCTGCAATTTTCGAGAAGATGGTATCATGAACTGCTTGTTGGATGAAGAACAGCGCCCTTGCATCTTTCTTCTGAGTTTCTTGCTGGTTCGGATCTGGTTCTGGTGCACCATTTGCTATCAAGTCCCATAGACCATGTGACTTGAACAAGGTTGACATCTTGATACTCCAAAACTCATAATTATCGCCTTTGAACAGAGGAATTGCTGGTTGAGTAACATTGACTGTGGTGGAGCTGCTGTCCGCCATTTCAGAGTTTTTGGAGTTTGTTGATCGAAGTTTGCTCTGATACCAAAATGTTGGAAAGAACTTAAGATTGCGGAAATTGAAAGAGTTGAATTTGCTGCAGAAATTCTTATTAACTCAATGATTATTTCGGACTACAACTCAAGTATTTAACATAAAACAGAAACTAAAAAAGGAAACTGCTGTTCCCCCACATCCACTACTCTAATCTACTCTAAAAATAGGAAATTAACCAGCCCACTAACTCTCCTAATTAAAGACACATACTCTCCACTAAGTAATCTAATTATAGGACTCCTAGAACATGTTACACGTTTCTATTCTTGATAAAAACTGCAACTCTAAATCTGGCCAGCAGTACCAGTGCCTCTAGAACCTTCAATCTAATTTTGTATCACATTTTTAACAAGTGCATGACCGGGGTCATGTAGGCGCTGTATTCGTGGTAAGCGCGTAATTTCTGTTATGTGGGCACGTTAATTCGTGAAAGCGCATAACAGAAATTGCGTAGGCGCCGTATTCGTGGTAGCGCGTGATCCAGTTATGTAGGCGCCGTTGATTCGTGGAAGCGCATAACTGAAGGCACGTAGGCGCCGTATTCGTGGTAAGCGCACAATTTTAGGTTATGCGCATAACAGAAATTGTGTAGGCGCTGTATTAACAGAAATTGTGTAGGCGCTGTATTAATGGTAGCGCATGATCCGTAGTAGTCAGAAAAGTGTCGGATCTGGATCGCAAGATAGAAATGTTAAAAGAATTTCTTTACAAGAACATTTGTGCATTAAACAATTAAGATTCATGAGCATTTGAGTATTTTATATAATATGTTAGCATTTCATGCATGTTTGAATGGTTGTTTAATAAAGCCAATTATAGAGAAGCGCGTCGTTAAATAACTTGTTACTGAGCTTTGTAGCTTATTTTGTATTGTTTCTTTGTGTTTTTGTTTGCGACGTAGGTTGACGGGACGAAGGATGGATGCGAGGGTGCCTCTCTTGTCGCAAGCCCCGGCCCGGCAGCGGGGTCGTGACACGGAGCTTGTGCCATACATAGATTCTCACTCATCCAAATAATGTTCACCAGAGGGTTATGAAGTAATTACATTGCTTGTATGTTGAATAGTATGCTTGTGTGGAACATATGTATTTGTGTGTTGAATGTTATTGTTTGTGTTTGCTACTGTTGAACAAAGTGGTTGTGACTACTGATATTTTATGCTTGTGAACAGTTATTTTTGTTGAACAATGTGTTTTATAGTTTGTATATGTTAGTTTTACAGTTTACATCTGCGAATTATACAGTACTGAACTTTTATAGTTTGTATATGTTAGTTTTATAGTTTCAGGTGTCAAGTTTACAATATTGAAGTCTTATAGTTTGCATCTGTTTATTTTATAGTTTACATCTATGAGTTTTACAGTATTGGAGTCTTATTTTACCTGCTATAGATGGATGCATATATAAATATTAATAATCGAAGAAAAAAAAGATGAAAAAAATTAAAAATTTTAATTTCGAAAAAAAAAAAATTTGATGCAAAAAAAATAATTTTGCATAATTTTAGGTGTTATTTAGAAATAACTGCAAGTTTGAGAAGTGGTTCGGTTTTGAAATCTTTTGAAAGCTGTCACTCTTAAAGTACAGCAAGTGGTCGCGCAGGAAGTACAGGTAGTTTGACAAGTTGTGGAAGTTGCAAATGGTTAGCAACAAACTTAGGACCACTTGTAAGAGTTGCTGGTTATTAGAATTTTGAATTATGTATTATATATGATTTGTCATTGAAGATACAGTATTGAGTATAGAGTTTTATAGTATTCGCGCAAGTCCAATGACAGTTGGTTTTAGGTACAAACTGAGTACAATTCGCTGGATACAATTAGTCGCTTCCTAATGACTTTTGATCTTTTCTAATTTTCGATTATATCTGTCCAATATTGTTTGTTGACATGGAAAGTCAAATCTTCAATCATTACTTGCTAGTTGAACTTTTGAATTAGTTCCGACCACGTATGTCTAGTCTTGAGAGCACGTTCGTAACTTAATGTGGATTAGTTCCCTCCACGTATGTCTTATCTGGAGAGCACGTTTGTAACATCGTAACCTCGGATTAGTTGCCTCCAAGTATGTCTTTATCTCGAGAGCACGTTCATAACATGGAAAGTCTATTAAATGATGTCTATTATTAATGTCCTACAGCTCGTCACATGGAAAGTCAAAATTTCGATGAGGCTTTTCATCTAATAATTAATGGAGTTATGCTACAGTATTATGCATAGCGCACTCTCGGTTTGTGCTATATTTCCGTTTTCAAATTTAAAACAATCAATCGGAGCCGCTCAACGTAAATCTCCATATAAATGTATTAGATGACTAAAATTTACATTTTTAATTTTTTTTTATTATTTCTTAGATAAGTAGAAAACCACCACTTTTTTTTATTTTTTTTAATATTTACATCAAATTATATTCTACCTATCTAAAAAAATTAATAAAAAAAAGTGAAAAATGTAAAATTTTGTTTTTAATTACATTTTTATATGAGAATCATGTTGAGATCAGATTGACTATTTGAACTTTAAAAATGTGTGCTATGCATTGTATCATAGCCTCACTCTAATTAATAAGGTCCAGCGAGGCAGCTAAAGCATAATCCAAAATTAGACAACCTGAAATTCGATCCGTTTGAGTGTAAATAGTTGATATATATATATATATATAGGGAGTATTGTGATATCGATCCGATCCGTTGGAGTGGCACCTGTGTTCCAAAAATTGAGCTGCACAGATGTAGGGTTGATGATGTAACTAAAAAGAAAGATTATTTATTAGATCATACATAATTGGTATCATCTGAAAATAAGCTGGTCCTTGAATACATTATTTTCGAAATGAATTCTAGAATTTATTTCAACCTGCCACATATGATTATAGACCATTTTCTTGTAAAAAAACCAGATTATTTATTAGATATATCTTACAAATATAATTAGACCTTTTTCTTATAATAAAAAAAAAAATCCTTGAAATCCAGCATCCGTTTTTCTGTAAGTATATTTGTTCACATATATCTATGTAGTGATATTTTCTTCTACCAATTTCAACAAATAAAAAGAAGATTTTTACTCAGTGTCAAAAATACAAAAATGTCATTTAATAAATTACCGAATTATGTGCCTACGTTTCCTACAAATCTGGATTCGCCACTCCTTATTGCTTTGGAACAAGTAATTTTTATTTATTCTTTACTTTCTTCTTGTTTAGAAAGGTGTGCTCTTTTAATTACGAAATGAGGATAACTAATCATATACAACATAAATAAAATATTATTTTCCTTAATAAATGATAATCTTCTGTTTGCAAGTTGTGTACAGCTAGCTAACATGTGACAACGTGCGAGAAGTTTCTTAACTTGCGAGATATATAAATCCATTTTATCTTCTCAAGATCAATACACAAATTAAGGCTACCAACAAAGTAAGCAAGAAAGCATGAGCAATTCATCTAGCGGAACAGTAAACTCCTAAATCCTAAATCCTAAACAGTAAATTCTTAACATTAAACTCTAAAAATTTTAGTTATGTTCTCATAGGGAAGTTCTAGCTCGCATCATGCATCGAACCCCGATGCTCAGGATGACAGCGGGGATGATATCGGAGATGACTATCTAGATATTTGATGTTTTAGGACGTTTTGTGTCGTACTTAGATATTTTATTTTTATGTCGTACTTTAGATATTTGATATTTGATGTTTATGTAGTACTTTAGATATTTCATGTTTATGTCGTTTTGTGAATTGCTTGGTACGTACCAATTAAATTGCTTGTGAATTTCTTTTAAATTGCTTGGTGCTTGGTACGTTTAGTACCAGTATTTTATATATATTGTATATTTAAATTGCTTGTGAATTGTTTGGTACGTTTCGTACCAATTGGGGCTGGAGAAAAATAAATAAACATAATGGGTTCAATGGTTGTTATATTTGTTTGGTACATTTCGTACCAATTGGGGAAAAGAAAAATAACAATAAATACCAAAAAAAAATATTAACCTTCTGCGACCGATTTTGGGCCCATCAGCGACCGCCCGATCGGTATCTGATGGTCTTCCGCCGCGTCAGCATATAGCATCAGCGACCGGTGAAATTGGTCGCTATAGGGGCATCTGTGACCAGCGCCTTAACCTTCAACGACCGGTGGCGTCAGCGGGGAGAGCATCAGCGACGGAGCAACTGCGACCGACGGTTCTGTGACCGATTTTGGTCTTCTGAGACTGACACCTTACCCTTCTACGACCGATTTGGCCGGTCGCAGAAGGTTGTCCTGCTGTAGTGATTTCATTGTAGAAACATTGATAAAAATAACACCGGTAATGAGATCGTTTTATTAATGACGAAACATGAATAAAAAACGTGACTTGAGTTTATTATAATGAATCAATGATTTATTATAAAAATTACATTAATAAAAAACGTGACTTGAGTTTATTATAATGATGATGCATATTGCGTGTCAACGTTATTGTATATGAATGCTTCTAAAAGAATGTAGAATTTTTTTTAGTTTTAAACAGTGCCGACAAAAAAACAACAACAATAAACAGAAATCCATATAAAGATTAAATAGAATATCAATTGATCATGTTATAATACGTAAATTTTTAAATTAATTAATTAGGCTAACAATTAAAATTTACAACTATTTAAATTTTAATTGATTAATTAAGGAAAATAAAAGCTAATTAATTAATTAATTGGATAAATTAGTTATACAAATTTATTTAGTAAACAAATTAACAACGTAACAAATTTTAGATTTAATTTAACAAATAAGAACTTCTAATTTAAATGCAAATGTTAATAAATTTTTTAATTTAATTTGTATAAAATCTAATGCATATTTACTAGATGCATATTTACTGCATATTTACTATAAATAACATCTTATTTTACTACGTCTTATTTAAGTTATGATATCATACACTAGGTCTAAACTAGATGCATATTTACTAAAAATAACATCTAAACAAATTTCTATGGTGTTCTCTTATAATAAATGTAAAATCTAATGAATACTGCATGTAGTATTTACTATTGTGTAATTAAAAGATAAATTAGGTGTTTTCTTGCATTATGTAATTTGGTAATAAGGTTAGTTGTAACAACTTGAAGAGAATTTGTTCTATATTTTGAATTTTTTATCATTTTACCGAATCAATAGTTTGATTTTATATATAAAAAAATAAAATATTATCAAAATTTAAAAAGCGAAATGCCACAATAAGACTCAAAAAATAAAAGCCAGACAAAAGTGAGGTCTTATCTTTCGGCAAAGGACATATCATTTATATGAACCATAAGCTGTGTTTGAAAATTAATTAAAAGACCAAAATATCTAGAAAATCATCCACAAAATAGCCATTTTTATAAAAGAAATCTTAACCATGAATATCACATTTAACAGTGCAGATCCCACTAACAGCTCTAGTTATTTAGAATTTCTAAATGAAATTTTGAAGTCTTGCTTCTTGTGTTTCAAAAGTACTTACTGTGGTTTTTATTTTCTTCTACCAATTCCAACTAATAAATGAAGATTTTTATAGTGGAGTCTCTAAAAGACAAATTGCATATAATAAATTATAGAATTTTGTGCCTACGTTAGAAATCTTGATTCGCCATTATTTATTGCTTTGAAACAAATCATTTTTTCCACTTGTTTAGAAAGCTAACCTTTTTGTTTTATAATTTTTCTGTTTTGTCATTTAAAAGGGCTTATTTGTAAATTTGTTTTTTCTTATAATTTGCATGTGTTTTTGGACCTCTATGTAAAAGGGCAGTTATATATATGCCGAAGTGTGGAGATGAAGTCAATCAACTAATACCTATAAAGAATTGTCCCTTTCGGATTTCGAACCTTTAATCTCCCACACAGAGAGCACTGACTTTACTGAGTTAGATTAAATAGTTGATATATAGGGAGTATTGTGATATAGATCCAATCCGTTCGAGTGGCACTTGTGTTCCAAAAGTTTAGCTGCACAGATGTAGGGTTCATGATGTAAAAGAACCAGCTTATTTATTACATAAATCCAACATAATTGGTACCATCTGTTCGAAAGTAATGTATTCAAGGACAATAATTCACTTTTACCTGCCACATGTAATTAGACCTTTTTCTTAAATAAAAAAAAGTTCCTTCAAATCTTTTTTCTATAAGTGTATTTTTTCACATGTATCTGTTTAGTGATTTATTCTTCTACCAATTTCAACAAATAAATGACGATTTTTACTGTAAAGTGCCTGGAAGACAAAAATGTCATTTAATAAATTACAGAATTATGTGCCTACGTTTCCTAGAAATCTCGATTCGCCCGATAATCTATTTGTTAGATAGCTTAGAAAGGTGTCCTCTTTTAATTACGAAATAAGTATTTCTCCTTGTAATCTATTTCTCCTCCCGCTCAGATTATACTTCTTCCATGAAAAGAGGATAACGAATCATTTACAACATCAATAATATATATTTTTCCTTAATAAATGATAATCTTCTGTTTGTAAGTTGTGTACAGCTAGCTAACGTGTGAGAACGTGAATCAAGTTTCTTGACTTGCGAGATATATAAATCCATCATATCTTCTCAAGATCAGTACACAAACTAAGGCTACCAACAAAGTAAGCAAGAAAGCATGAGCATTTCAGCTAGCTTAGGTTCCCCTTCCAGCCCATCTGTTATCTGGATGGACCGAGAGCTCCTGAAGGCATGCAGCAATGGTCATCTCACCCTCTTCAACCACTTGATTGATGCCAACACTGGTATCCTGCTCTCTACCACTCCTCACAAAAACAACTGCCTTCACATTGCCGCCATGCTCGGCCATGACGAGTTCGCAAAGGAGGTCTGGTCCAAAGCCCCTTCCCTCTTCTCCGGCACCAACATCAATGGCGAGACCCCACTGATAGCTGCTCTGATGGCAGCTAACGTTTCATTGGCTTCTGACATTATAACTGCTGCAACACAGTTTATGCAGCATGACGATTTGGAGGAAGGGATGCCGTTGAACAGCATGCTCTTGAAGGTCGATAGAAACAAAGCAAATGCGTTGCATCATGCCCTGAGGAATGGCTTTGAAAATTTTGCACTGCAGCTCTTGGACATAGAGCCATGACTGTCCGAACAAGTTACTTGCACTGATGAGTCACCAATGTATACGGCCGCCCGCAGAGGATATTCTGCAGTTGTAGCGCGATTGTTAGAAATCCCATCTTCAGCAGTTTCTGGCCCAGATGGTGAATCAGCTATGCATGCTGCTGTGAGATTCCATCACACAGGTTCATTACTTGGAACTTAATAGCCCAATTCTGTGCATGTCTTCTGTCATACTAATTATACATTCTTATGCAATAGTACTTACAATTGTAGTCAGATCCTATGTATTTCAGTAAAGAAACTATTATTTGTCTTCTAAACCAATTAATTTTGGCTTGAAACATTAGTTCTTTTTTCATTCCTCTCTTCTTTCAATTAAGAAACATTAGTTCAAATTATCTGAAGTCCACCAGTTCAGAGTTTGAAGATAAAACTCAAAGTACTCATTTCGTTTGGTGAAATTAAGAACTCAATTGGTCTAGTAAATGTTGTAATTTTATCGTGATATGTACTATCAGGTATAGTTAAGCAACTGTTGGAAGGACGGCCCCATCTAGCATATCATACAGACAAAAATAGTGATAATTCGCTGCACAGAGCTATATATAACAACAATCTTGAGATGGTGAAGATATTCTTAAAATACGATCATAATATGGCATATATTAGGAATGAAATATTAAGTACTCCATTCAGTTTAGCAGCGGAAAAAGGCTTTTGGTCGATTGCAGAAGAGATCATGACCACTTGCCCTGACTCGGTTTATACTCCCAACAATTATGGGAATAATCCACTCATGCAAGCTATTATATATGAGAAACCAGATTTTATAAACAACATACTTAGAACAACCCAGCTTCATAGGTTTATTAACACACCCAGCGACAATGGTGCTCTTCCCCTACATGAGGCTGCTACCAAGTGCGACCCGAAGCTCCTTCGTTCTTTTCTATCCCATGCAGGACAAGATTATACTGCTGTTAGTGGTAACGGGCTTGATGCAGTTTGCGAAATGTATAACCAGAAAGCCTTATGGAAGACATTGAAATGGGTAAGTTGACAAATTTTCATTGCTCTTACCCATAACACTTAATTTAGTATTAAATTTTTACATTTCCACATAATTCTAATAATGTCGTAGCTAGTGTTTTTAAAATAAGGTCAACAAACATCATGCATATTTTTTTATTTCTGTCACACAGAATGAGTCGTTCACATTGTTGTCAAATGTAATTCCCTCCGCATGGAATTACCAAATAAGAGATACCGTAAAACAAACGAACAAGAAGGAAGCAATTCTGGAAATCAAGTCACTTACAACAAAGTACATTTCCAACACATCTCTGGTCGCTGCCCTCCTTGCTACTATTACTTTTGCTGCTGCTTTTACATTGCCAGGAGGATTCAGTACATATACCTCTGATGCTGGACAACCCCTTTTTGCAAAGAAAGCAGCATTCCAGGTGTTTCTCATCTCTGACACCATAGCCATGTGTTCTTCCCTCACCGTCGCATTTCTCTGCATTTTGGCGACATGGGAGGACTTGGATTTCCTGCTGAATTACAGGAAAACAACGAGGGCACTCATGTGGTGTGCTTACGTGGCTACTGCACTTGCATTCGGTACCGGTTTGTTCACGGTGATTGCACCCAACAACTTGTGGCTTGCAATTCTCATACTGATACTCTGCACCATCCTTCCACTCCTCTCCAAGATCATCGGTGAATGGCCCCTTTTAATGGTTCGCTACAGGCTACGTGGTCTTTTTGTAAAAGACCTTGTTCCAAATATTTGAAGAAGTACAAAATCATATCATAATTCATAATAGAGTTGTACCATTATTTAAATAAATGTCAGAGCCTTCGTGGAATGAGTTTGAAAAAAATTATGAAGAAAATTTTAAAAAGTATTTTTTTATGTTATTATCTAAATTGCTTTTGGACCATTGGGCTAGGCGGGTAGCTATGTATTCTTATATATAATTATATGTAATTTAATATTTTTATGAGAGAGAATTTAAAAAATTCAGTCTACTAGCTGTGTCTCTCCTTCCCTTGTCTCTTCTTCCTCTTTTCAAAAACTCTAACAAAATTGTATCCGCCAAAAAGAAATAAAAGAAGAAGAAGAAAAATAAAAAGAACAAACATAAAATAATTATATAAGTCGCTGTCATCGTTTTTGTTTGGTTCTTCTTCATATCTGATCTGTGATCTCATCTATGAGCCAATGATCAATAGACGTTTGATGTGACAACTCCAGGCATTATTTTTTCTATCTCATCTTTGAACTTTGTATTCCAATGCTATGGTTTCAATTTGAATGTAGTAATTATTTTTTCTGACAAAGGCTCCTTCACTTGGACACTCCACTTCTGTCATTTTTTTCAAATGAAAAAAAAAATTATTTATCCAAAGCCGTTAACATTGGACGATAACTTTGTTCCTTCTACTTATACTGGTAAGACTAGCACTTCATCTGTTGTCACTGATCTAGAGCCGCATACTAAGAAGTAGGATTACCGATCCTTAAATTATGATTGTAGGGTTTAAATTGGATGAATTAGGATTTTATTATCTTGTACTGGAGTTTTAATTTGATCAATTTAGTGTTTGTGTTGTAGATTGGATGTTACATTGTAATTGAATTTTAATGTATTTTTGAAGTTCATCGTTTCATACTGACAAATGACCTCTTTTGCCCCTGCCTTTGGAAAAGCTTTTGACCCAGTTAAAATAATCAATAAATCACGAAACTGGATTTAGACCTTACTAATCACGATCAGCGGTACATACCAAATATTCTTAACAAACTATACCAATCAATGGAACATAACAAATATTCTTAAGAAACTATACCAACCAGCGGTACTAAAGCCACTTGGATGAACACGAAAAAGAGGTTGCACTTTAATCAACTTCTACCGGAAGGAGAGGAACCAATTCATGTGCAAAATCTTGATGAACAGGGATCTCATGTTGGGGATACTAGCGCCAATTCATCTTCATCACGATTTATGTAGTTAATTATTAATTTTGTTTTGGTTTCCGCCAAAATTTTATGCATTTTGTGAAAATTTTCAATATTTTATTAAAGGATTTCAGTAAAGTAATATTTCCTAAAAAAAATAGATGTTATATAGGTAAACTAGAATGATTTTATTAAACCCACAATTTGTAACTAAAATGATTCATTTATAAAATATTTATAAACTATTGCAATAACCATTTTATATATGAGCCTACAATACTTTTTACATGATATGGTAGCACATATTTTATTTAGAGTGGCATATTTTGAATGAATACTTTATTTTTCTTTACGTATTAATTATTACTAGTAGTCACAGAAGAAGCATTAATTGTTGCCATCTAAAATATTCCTATGCGTCCGAAATTTCAAATCCATCTCATTCCATTAATTATATATGCATATTGGTATAGAATTTACAAATAGTGTGCGCGGACATGAATTTTTTTAACAGAAATTTTTTCCAAACTTACAACTAAATTTTGATTAGGGGATATGAATTATGAGAAAAGTCAATGATGCCAGCACGAAACAGTATATATATTGAGGTTAGTATATATCTACTGTTTCATACTAACCTCACTATATATATTAGCATCTTTTTCAAAAGGTGGATGCTGGCATCATTGATCTTCAAATTAGCATGAAACAGTATATATATTGAGGTTAGTATGCTGTATGTTTCGTTATATTATTACATTTATATATATAGAAACATTTTAGATGATTCACAATTAAAAATGATTTTTGCATGCTATTCATCTACATCCCAGCAACTCAAATGAGTTTCTAAATAATTGTTAACCACTCTAGAAATTAAGGTCTCTAAAATTTATAAACTGTCATATCCCTGAAATTAATTTTAGAGTTTCTATTAAGCCACATCAGCAATAAATTAAATAGAAGAAATAAATTTGGCCAGCGTGGAGTTTATAAATAATTTATTATAATAAACTTTCCTGCATAGTTTCTAAATAAGAAACTCTCCCACATCTTTAAAACTGGATTAAAAATTGTCACATCAAATTAGAAACTCTAATACCAAATATGTAAATGCTCTTAAGTAGTAGGTAGGAATCCATGCTAAACATTGGGAGTTGGATGGTTATCCTGGTAACTTCTAAAACCAAGGTTACATTTAATTTCTTATTGCACTACTACAAAAATAGTCATTGTACACTGCACTTTGTACACGGATTTGGCAATTTTATTAAAAACAGTGTACCAAATATGATTTTTTACTTGCCCAAAAGATCTGCACGATTTCTATACGGCTAATTAGTTAATAATCAGTGTAGAATTATTAGAGAGAGCTACACGGTTTATTAGAAACCACAAATCCGTGTGCAAAGAGGTCTGTGTGCAAATAATTGAGAGAGCTACACGGATTGTTGTTAAATATCTGTGTAGGAATATATACACGGATTTTTGATAATATATCCGTGTAGAAATGGTAGAATTGTACACGGATTAATAAGTAAATAGCCGTGTATGGTTAGTTGGAGAGCTACACGGATTAATAAGTAAATATCGGTGTATAAAAGTGTGGGGTTTTAATGTCTTCTCCTTCCAGCGTCGTTTTGATCAAGTCTTTTATATATGCACCTCTGTACATCTCTCTGAACTGAGCTTTTTCCTATCAGATTTCTGCGAATTGAGGCCAGCAGCTGAGATCTGAGATCTTTGAAGTTTGTATTTTCTCCTCTCCATCTTTCTAAGGTTAGTAATATGTATTTAAATCATTTTCTTCCTCTAATTTTCTGTTATTTATGCTTATTTAGGTCATTTCATGCATGCTTGATTTCTTAATTTTAGATGTAATTAATTAGTGTATTGTTGTCCAATAACCGACCTATAGATGCTTTTAGGTCCATGCCCGTTCAAAATTAATCCAATAGGGATTAATTTTGGATAGTCCCCATTTTGGGACTGCTCTTTGAATATTATGTCTCATTTAGGATGTGAACACATATTAGCGGGATTTAATTAGTATTTGAGGAAAGTTCGACAGTATTTTCCCTTATTGCTCCTACGAGTATGTGGTTCGTACGCATACTTGGGGAGTTAAGGGGAAATGCTGCCGAATTTTTCTCAAATACTAATTAAATCTCGCTAATATGTGTTCACATATGAGACATAATATTCAAAGAGTGGGTTAGGATTGTAAACCGGCCCTTTGTAAGCCTAAAATTTTTTTACAATGGAGAATGTTGACCAAGCATGATTAATTGATCAAATCATTTTTTTAATTTAATTTACAGATGGATCGAAGTTGGATGTATGAAATGCGACGTGACAGTGAAGAATATTTGGTTCGTGTTGATGAGTTTATAAAATTTGCTGAGAGTTATAGAGTGAAGAAAAAAGAAGAAGACATTTTGTGTCCTTGTAAAGATTGTAAAAATTTATTAAGATTTTTGGACATCGAAGAAATTAGAGCTCATTTGATTTGTCGGGGATTTAAGAAGAGATATACATGTTGGTTCATGCATGGTGAGAAATTTGGGAAAAGTAGTAGTGCCAATAAAGATTGTAATCGTGAATTGAATGATGAGAATGTTGGAATTTCTGATAATTTTGAACTTGATTGGAACGAGGATTATGAGAGTGTCGAAGATTCTGATAACGTCGAACCCGGAAACGACGATGATGAGATGGAGATGAATTTTTATGAAAATGTAGAACACGAGTTTACTGAAAATTTGGAGGAAATGTTACGTGATGTGGAAGATGAAATTAGTGATAAAAATTATGATAAATTTCAAAATTTGTCTAATGAATCCAAGAAGCCGTTGTATTCCGGGTGTACCAAATTTATAAAACTGTCAGCTGTGTTGAAATTATTAAACTTAAAAGCAGACAATGGTTGGAGCGATACGAGTTTCACGTCCTTATTACAGCTTTTACGAGAAATACTCCCATATAACAACGAGTTACCCTGTACAATATATCAGGCAAAGAAGTTGATATGTCCAATGGGGTTGAAGATCGAAAGAATACATGCATGTCCCAATGACTGTGTATTGTATCGTACCGAGTACGAGGCCATGCATGTCTGTCCTAAATGCGGTGTTTCACGGTATAAACGTCGTAAGGACCAGGACACTGATGATTGTAACGAGGACATAAATGGCCGGCCTCCTGCTAAGGTGTTGTGGTATTTGCCGATAATACCGAGATTCAAACGGTTGTTTGTGAATCCCAAAGATGCAAAATTATTGCACTGGCACGAAGAATAGCACAAAAATGACGGTAAACTAAGGCACCCGGCTGATTCTCCTCAATGGAGAAACATTGACAGACATTTCAAAGAATTTGGTTCTGAAATGAGGAACCTTAGGATTGTGGTGAGCTCAGATGGAATGAGTCCGTTTGGAAGCATGAGCAGTCGGCACAGTACTTGGCCAGTTCTTTTATGCATCTACAATCTTCCTCCTTGGTTGTGCATGAAACGCAGATATATAATGATGTCATTACTAATCCAAGGACCCAGACAACCCGGAAATGACATAGATGTATATCTCGCACCATTAATCGAGGACCTCCAAAAATTGTGGCGTGATGGCGTCCCGGTCTGGGATGCGTACTGCAAAGAGGTCTTTCAATTGCGGGCCATGGTGTTTTGCACCGTAAATGATTTCCCCGCGTATGGGAATTTGTCGGGTTACACTTGCAAAGGAACAAAAGCGTACCCGATCTGTGAAGATGACACGCAGGTGCTGAGGTTGAAAAATTGTCAAAAGAATGTATTCATGGGGCATCGTAGGTTTCTTCCTATTAATCACCCATATCGTAAGAAGAAGATGGCATTCAACGGGAAAATTGAGCTTGGAGTGGCTCGTCATCCATTAGACGGGGATAGTGTCTTCAAACGGGTAAAAAACATTGATGTTGTTTTTGGAAAATGCGCCAAAGCACCACCGAAGAATATTTGGAAAAAGAGGTCCATATTTTGGGAGCTACCGTACTGGAAATATTTAGAAGTGAGGCATTGCCTAGATGTCATGCATGTTGAAAAAAATGTCTGCGACAATTTAATTGGTTTATTATTGAACATTCCGGGGAAGACTAAAGATGGTATTCAAGTGAGAAAAGACATGGTAGAGATGAGAATACGACACGAGCTCGCACCGCAGGAGAAAGGGAAGCGCACATACCTACCCCCCGCACTGTGCACAATGTCAAAGAAAGAGAAAACAAGCTTCTGTGAATGCATCAATGGTATAAAAGTCCCATCAGGGTATTCTTCGAATATTAAGAAGCTGGTGTCGATGAAGGACCTGAAGTTGCTTGGTATGAAATCCCACGACTGTCATGTTTTAATGACACATATAATTCCCGTTGCAATTCGGGGAATTTTACCAAAGCACGTTCGTCAAACCATTACGAAGCTTAGTTCTTTCTTCAATGCAATAAATTCCAAAGTGATAGACCCTCTAAAATTGGACTCTTTGCAAAAGGAGGCCGTCGTTACTCTTTGCCAACTTGAGATGTATTTTCCGCCATCTTTTTTCGATGTTATGGTTCACCTTGTTGTTCATCTTGTGAGAGAAATTAAGATTTGTGGTCCCGTGTTCCTTCGGTATATGTATCCATTCGAGAGATACATGGGCATCTTGAAAATATACGTAAGGAACCGACATCGACCCGAAGGTAGCATTATAGAAGGATATTCCACGGAGGAGGTGATTGATTTTTGCACCAACTACTTGACTGGTGTGGATCCTATTGGCGTTCCAAAATCTCGATACGAGGGAAGGCTCCAAGGAGTCAGGACAATTGGGTTGAGAGCCGTAGTTGCTGATCTAAATGAACTACACAAGGCACATTTTATTGTACTACATCACATGACAGATGTTGCTCCCTATATAGATGAGCACATGACAATCCTTCAACAACAAAACTACACGAGAAGTCAGAAGTGGCTTACTAACGAGCATAATCGTTCTTTTATAGGATGGCTGAAAGAAAGAGTGAAGTCACACCCCGTAGCTGAAATTGTTAAACTGCTTGGCGAATGACCCCAAATTGTTGTTAGAACATTCCAAGGATACGAGATTAACGGATATACATTTTACACTAAATCCCAGAGTGATAAGAGCACGATGCAAAATAGTGGGGTGACGTTGGTGGCGACCTCTCAAGAATTCAGTAGATCCGGAGATGGCCGGGCTGTAATAGCATCAAAGTCATATTATGGCGTTATTGAAGAAATTTGGGAGCTCATTTACAGTCCTCACCTGAGCATTCCCGTGTTTCGGTGTCAATGGGTCGAAGACCGAGGTGTTAAAGTTGATAACGACGGGTTCACACTCATTGATTTTAACAGGGTTGGGCATGTTGATGATCCGTTTATACTCGCCAAGCAAGCCACCCAAGTCTTTTATGCCACTGACCCGAGTGATGATAGGTTGAGCGTCGTCCTATCCGGAAAAAGAAGGATTGTCGGGGTAGAAAATGTCGTCGATGAAGAAGAGTACGACTAGTTCGACGAAGTACCTCCATTTTGTACCGATGTGCAAACTGAGGTAGCAACACTTGAAGGGGTAGACGAAGCTGACTACATGCGGTCTGACCACAATGAAGGATTATGGGCCGAGGGTACTGTTCAAATAGTGGAAAAAAAGAGAAAAAGGAAAAAAAAGGTTTATGTATAATATTTATTTTGTTTAAAACCGTGTAGCTTTTAATATTACAACTTTAGCTTATAATATATCAAATAAAAAAGGAAAAAAAGAGAGAAAAAAAAAAGAGAAAAAGGAAAAAAAAAAGACAATGTATAATATTTATTTTGTTTAAAACCGTGTAGCTTATAATATTTCATTTAAATATTTAAGTATTAAATATTCAAATATTAGTCCAAATATTAGTATTAGTTAAAACATTTAATAATAAAAATAACTTTTAAAATATCAGTATTAGATTTTAATATTTAGTAATCGGTATAAGTGTTTAAATATTAGAAATATACAATTTTAGTTAAGTTATTACCTCTCTAGAAATATAAAAAGCCAATTTAATTTTTTTGAACTTTCGTACACGGACTATTAGCTAATAATACGTGTCTAAACAATTATCGTACACGGATTGTTACTTACAACCATGTAGAAATTGAAGAGAGCTACACGGACTTTTAGTTAAAAGTCCGTGTAGAAATAGATTTGCACATGGACTTTTAGCAAAATGTCCGTGTAGAAAGATATTTGCACACGGTCGTCTAGTTAAAAGTCCGTGTGCAATGAGAAAAACATTATTATTTCAAAAACCTTCTCTGCCAAATTTTTCATTAGTTCGAAAAACCTCAAAGAACCGGTTGAGTTCCAAAAACATCCAAAAGCCTCCGAGCGCTTCACCGCCTCGCCCGCCTCACCGCCTCACCGCCTCACCCCCTCGCCCGCCTCACCACCTAGCCCGCCTCACCGCCTCACCGACTGTTCAAATTAGGGTCTCTCTCTCTCTCTGGTTAGCGTCTCTCTCTCTCTCTCTCGTTATTTTGCAATAGGAGTTTTCTGTGCATTGGGAGAAACTTAAAAAACAAAACAAACAAAATAGTGGTTTTCTGCCTAAGCCCGAATGCACTAGTTTTATTTATTTTGAAAAGAGTAAATTTTAAGAGGTAATTAAAAAACTTGTGTTATATATATTTGGCATATTTGTTCATTTTAGCAAGAGGTCATTTTAGCATATTTGTTCATTAAAAAACTTGGAATCGTAACAAGAGGTCATTTTAGCATATTTGTTCATCTTGTGTTATATATATTTGGCAATTATAAAACTTTGCATTTAAACCTTTGCATTAGAAAAAACAGATTTTACCATTTGAAAAACTGAACTTTGAAAAATCATAGAAAATGGAAATAAAATCATAAAAATGCGAAGTTTAAGTCTAAATTGGTTGTCTTTTGGTCCTTTATCTTTCTGTTGAAGTGGATTATTTTTTTGGATTTTTAATTAGCCCTTAGTTTCTGATCTGTAACAAGAGCTCATTTTAGGTTAAGGGGTTAGCACGTAGATATGTAACAATATTTAATTTCTTACAGAACCATGTCGGTTGAGGATGAGTACGTAGATATGATGGCAGAAGAGGAGCAGCAAGCTACTGCCTCATCAGAAAGAAGGAAAAGAGGTCCGACAATGTGCACGGGCACGTCCGAGCAGAAGCAGTTGGAAATTTGGTTCACGGAAGACGGGTGTGCAAGAGGTCCAAAACGGATCAAATACTCAAATTGGTGTACGAGTTTGATGAGGCAAAAAGTGAGTATCCTTGTAGAGAGATGGGATCATTTTGATAAAAAGGAGAAGGACGAGTGGTGGAACATGGTGAAGGTAAAGTGCCTAACAACTCTTTGCTTTATTTTCACTGATGTATCTATACTTGAATACATTAAATTTGGTGTCAATCAGGCACAGTGGAACATCCCGAACGACGTTCCAAAGGTTAAGACTCTGAGGATAATGAATGAGGGTTGGAAGCAATTCAAGAGCACGTTGAAGACGGATTTCATGGAGAAAGGGAGAAATCCGGTAGGCTACTACAAATGGCTAAAACAAGAGGACTGGGAGGCGTTTCAAGCTTTGAAGTCCACCAAAGAGTTCCGGGTATCTAACTCGTGCCAAATTTATGCTTATTCTTTCTCGATATGTACTTATCTTTCTAAACTAACTGATCGTTGCATTGTTTATGTGAAGGCAAAAAGTGATGAAGGCAGGAGGATCGTTGCCTTGAACAAGTATCCACACCATCTAGGGTCAGCTGGTTACGAGGGTAAGTCGGCAGAATGGAGGAAAATACTGGAGCAAAACAAGGATTCTGACTCACCCGTGGTTAGGATCCAAAATCCTAGGGGCCAAGATTGGTTCATGGGTAGATCCGAGGTAACCGCTGACGGGAGGATAGTACTCCCAAAGGATTTGCAACCCGTGGCTCAAAGAACGGTAAGAGTCCTTTGTTATTACTTTGTGACACTCATGTACAAAATTTTAACTCCGAAGGTACATCACTTGATATTTTGCTATAACAAATTCTTCTACTTGAACAGTTGGAGGTGGAGGAGGAGGTCAACTCGGGTGCCCGGAGTGTCGAAAGACAAAATGATTCCTTGTCCGCAGCGCTCGAGAATCCAGAACACACGGGTCGAGTAAGGGGTGTAGGGGGCTACAGGGGCTGGAAGGAGGTGTTCCGAGTGGAGGGACAAAAACCTCGAAGAAAATCTCGTGCCAAGGTAAACAAAGACGAGATAGTTGCGTAGATACGCGCGGAGGTGAGCAAAGAGTACGACGCAAAGTTTGCTGAGATAGAATCAAGGTTGTTGAGCCAAATTAGATCAGCAACTACGCAGCCATTCGAGCATCCACCTCCCATTTCGCCGGGAGTTCGGCAAAGTAGTCAAGCATCCGGCACGTGGGCCTTAGACGATTTGGATAATCTCAAGGTAATCAATACTTGTTCATAATATAAAGGTAATTAAAACCTGTTTGTAACCTTGTTAGACAATATCGCACCTTTAAAATAAACAACTTTCTGATAATTGCAGGACCCCAGAGCATGCGACGTCGTCCTGTGGCAGGGTAGTGTTCCTCTGACCGTTGCTCAGGGCGTTGTACATCCAGGAGCCAAAAGTGTACACTTTGCTCAGCTAAGGCCCGACCATGCATGCGTGCAGATTGACTTAGTCGTGGATGGATGGCAGCGCGTACCCCTCCCTGTCCCTACCGATGACAAGTTTGTGCTTGATAATGCACGGATGTCATTTGTCCAATGGCCCAAGAGTCAGATTATTTTGGATCAGGTAATCCATAAAAAAATCCATTTATTTTGTTACATTCAAATCATTCTTTTTGAAATACTTGAATAATCCATTTATAATTTGATACAGACACGAGGAGATGATGTCACCGGTACGGCGATGTCACCGGTACGCCAGGAGGTGGCTTGCGACGTCAGGGCTGACGCGCCACAATCACCGCCCCGTCCTATGGTCACCGAAGAAAAATACAGCCGTTTGCCCAATGATTTGCGCGTTCTCCACGACCACTTGATGACGGCGCCCGAAGGCATGGAGGATATCATCATCCCTGTCCCACCTGGGATGTTCCTATACGAAGGCAGGGATCTCCTGCTGTCGTTCAAAGACTTCAAGGACCTCTTCCACTACTCGTCATCCGACAAATGGCTCGATGTGTCATTCATCACCATTTTCCTTATGTTAGTGATAAAAAATTATGTACTTCATTATTGTATAGAACTCAAATATATATTCTAATTATATGATGAGTTTTCAGGAAGCTAATCCGAAACTGTGATGAGATGGTTGAAAAGAAGAACTTGTGCATATTTCTGGACCCCGAGAAAGTGAGTTCTACGGCAGTGACATGTTATTCGGATATGGCTATCGAGTACATGTGTTCTGTGATGCATCGTGCTAAGGCGGAGGAGAAGAAATTCATTCTCGTGCCATACCACCAGAGGTTAGTTCTAATCTTAACTTATGTGTTGTTTATATTTTAATTAAAGAATTGTATAAATGAAATAAAAGTTAAACATAAAAAAATGAAATCACACCATCAACCATAGCAAACACTTGTGTCACTATTATATGCTAAAGTACTATAATTCTTCTCCTCGATCCCACAACAAACATTGGTGTTCGATTATCATTGTGCCGTACCTAAATGTGGGCATAGTTGTTGATTCTTATAAGCCCAAAGGAAGGATCGCGCTTGACAAGTGCAAAGATATCTTCCCTTTTGTGAATAAGTAAGCAATAATAATTCACTAGGTTTGAATTTCTTTCAATCATATCAAATTATAAAATTGCTAATTATATTCACTCAATTTTGTAAGGGCTTTTGCGAAATATATTAAAGAGGGAGGATCAGATAGCACGGGCACGCGCAAGAAAACTAAGTTGAATTGGAAGTGGATGTTGGTGAGCACACTTTATGAGTTAGTAATTTCATATCTTGTTCAAAAAATTATTGTCATTCTAACAAAGGACGCTAAATGTAAATTTCAGAGCCCGCAACAGTTGGAGAGTTGGGAATGCGCTTATTACACGATGATATTCATGTTTGACTTTGTCGAAAGAATACAATTTCAATTCCCAAAAGCGGTATGTACTTCATATTAATTGTTCCTATATAATAAGCAATTGATATCTACCTTTTCTGAAATACTAACTATTATCAAATTATAATTGTAGAATGTGACAAAGCAACCGCATTACACCGAGGATCAGATCGACGATGTGCGGTGCATGTGGGCAAGGTGGTTTACCATGGAATTTTGTAATCATCGATATGGATTTGCATAGATTTGTATAAAATATTGTATAATTTAGTATATGAATTTCTTGCTAATTAATCTGTTTCGAATGAATTTATTGCTATATGAATTTTGTATAATTCTGTCGCAAAAAACTGGCTAGCAAAGCTGGAGGCTAGCCCAAAAACAAAATATACAAAAAAAAAGAGATTAGCTATTTATACACGGATATTTAACAAATGTCCGTGTATGATAGGAAAAACAAATAAAAAATTAGCTATTTAACACGGATATTTAACCAAAGTCCGTGTATGATAGCTAAGAGAGCTACACGGACATTTAATACAAATCCGTGTACAAAGAGTAATCATACACGGATTATTTCTAAAATGTCCGTGTATGATAGCAATTCTGAGGCGAAAATACAAAAAATATTAGCTATTTATACACGGATATTTACCAAACGTCCGTGTATGATAGCTAAGAGAGCTACACGGTCTTTTAATACAAAACCGTGTAGAAAGAGTAATCGTACACGGTTAATTAGGGGATATCCGTGTAGCTCGGTAACTTGGAGAGCGACACCGGCAGGTCTTTGTACACGGCGGTTTACAAAGTAACCCGTGTAGAAATCATTATAATCACACACGGTTAAATATCCGTGTGTAGTTTCTGACCTATTGATACACCCTGGCTTTAAACACGGCAGGAAATCCGTGTAGCTCTTCCATTAATGTCCGTGTGCAATCTCTTTTTCTGTAGTAGTGTTGGGCCGTTAGAACCCAAATACACAAACATGGCTTATAGTCACCAAGGCTACATTTAATTTATTTTTCATTATGGAACCAATAAAATTTTTACAAGTTGGGTTTAGAATTCTAATTTATAAAATTTATAGCATCCCTTGATGATAAATATCCTACTTGAACCAAGGAAAACATATCTAGCAAGCTTTTCATAGAAAGAACAGTATCATTTTCATTATATAGATAAAAAAAAATGATCTTGGTTGCTGATCTTTTGTGCCATCTAGAGAAGAACTAGTTCAAACGTTGCAAGATATTTTCTTACGATACTCATAGATACCTGATAAGTTTATCATTTACCGATTCAGATTATCAACATCGAACAAATATTAAATTATAGTGGGTGTTTTACTTTTTGTAAAAACAAATTATGAACAAAACACTAAACCAATTATCTCTAAATTAAGCCTGCTTTTGCATGTCACCTAACAAGCTATTTTAGGTAAGCAAATCTTTGTTAATTGCATCCCTATGCAACTCTTGGTTCTGATCAATCATCTTATGATATAATGCAAGTACATATTCTTGAAAGGTCTTAATTAATAATGATATTAATTATATTTTTCTTGTTTTTGGAATCTTTTTTCAGGAAGAATATGTGGAAGGGGATGAATTGGGAAGGCTAGATTGCGGTCATGACTTTCATTCAAGTTGTATAAAACAATGGCTCACTCACAAGAATTTGTGTCCCATGTGCAAAAATACAGCTATAGTTACATAATAGGTTTAATTTTTAAGTTTCACAAAACATTGTTAAATTAATGTTTCATTCCAAATTGGATAAATAATTAATGTTACTCCAAATATTGTATGTTGGTTTTGGTACTGGTAGATGGTGTCGGAATTCAAACTTATTTAATATTTGTTTTAATTTAAAAATTTCTTGAATATGGCTGGTTGGTTTGTATGTTGTAGTAACTTTGGTGTTGGCAATGAATAATTATTATACCTGACCAAACAAAATTATGATTCAGTATGCTAGTCTTATAATATGTTCTTTTATATATGACATGTGCCTTGCCATAAAATAGATATTGGTTATATTCTGAGAGTACCAAATCTGACCAGCTATATAGTGTGGTACGACCAGCAATTGTTTAGTTCACTCCAACTATACAGTAGGTTTGGTTAATTAGGTCGATTTATTAATTGGGTATAAAAAAAATGAGCACAAATTCAATTGAATTTGGATTATATAAGTTTTGGCTGGAAAACTATTAGCTTGAATCCTCTTATGTTCCTTTCTGTTTCCAAGACTAAACTTCATAAATTAGGCAACTGACTTAGAGTGCAAATAGTTTGAGAAAAGTTTCCCTAAGATTTATTTAAATTAAATTTTTATTTATTTTAAGATAAAATTTTGGGATTTAGATTGGTACCCTAGCCCGTAGGAAAAAGCATGAAAAGCACTAACTGTTTATTTAGTGCATGGTTAGGCCCATGAAGAAATTGAATATGGACACTAACTATATATATCACCAATGGGTTTGGCTAATGAAAGGTCTTAATTAATAATGATATTAATTTTATTTTTCTTAATTTGTTTTTGGAATGGTTTCAGGAAGAATATGTTGAAGGGGACGAATTGGGGAGGCTAGATTGCGCTCACCATTTTCATAGTAGCTGTATAAAACAATGGCTCACTCACAAGAATTTGTGTCCCATTTGCAAAAATACAGCTTTAATTACATAAATTGGTTTTTTAAGTTTCATAAAACACTCTTGATTAAATGTTTCATTCCAAATTGGATAAAGAATTAATTTTACTCAAATATTGTATGTTGGTTTTGGTTGGATGGGATTTATTAATTGCTATACTCATGATAGTGTTATGCCATAGGAGCAAATAGTTGGTCCTTGTTTTTGTTTCATATATTGGTAGCTTCTGCCAACCATTTTAAAAAAAAAAAAAACTTGGTGAAAATACGGATCTTTGTCCTACTATAAAGGGACAAATATTAAATTATAGTCGGCGTTTTACTTTTTGTAAAAACAAATTATGAACAAAACACTAAACCAATTATCTCTAAATTAAGCTTGCTTTCGCGTGTCACCTAACAAGCTATTTTAGGTAAGCAAATCTTTGTTAATTGCATCCCTACGCAACTCTTGGTTTTGATCAATCATATTCTTTCATTTGGTTCCCTCCAGGGACTTATGAAGAATAAAGTGATTATTTTTTAAAATTAAATATATGGAATTGTTTTCTAATTATTTCTTTAATATGTGTATAACTTAGCATGAAACAATATTGATGTTAGTATGTTCTCTGTTTCATTATTTTCATTGCATTTATATATAGAAACATTTTAGATCCACAATTAAAAAAATAATGTTTTTTGCATGCTATTAATTAAGTAGTAGGTAGGAAACACCTTGCCTGGTATAATTAATTTGGAGGGTTGTTTTACCATGCAATTAATGCGTGCTAAACATTTGGATGTAGTTTTGTTTTGTCGTCTAAAGTGTCTTTATTGGGCCGTTAGAATCCAAATACACAAACAAGGCTTATAGTTACCAAGCCCACATTTAATTTCTTTTCATTGTGAAACCAATAATTTTTTTGCAAGTTGGGTTTAATTAGGACCATAGTCTCAGATCCCATGAACTATTTTATTATAATAATCTCACTATGGTTTAGCCCGGATATGTGCTTTCCATGTGTATGAAGTTGTACGGATGGGAAGTTTATTGCAAGGATTTTTTATGGTGTTTCTTTTTTTAAACAAATATAATAACTATTGAAAATGAAACACTATTAATTATTGTATAGATTTATTTTTCTTTTTAATGTGAATTCAATGTTTCCAGATTTTAAATATGAAAAATCAACGGCTGTGATGGCAGAGAACAGCATAAAAAAATTTCAAAAGGAACACCATAGCAGAACTCTTATTTTAAAGATGAAAACTTAAGAGGACAATAATTTAGATTAATTCTTAATTAGATTGTTTAATCAGAGACAGATTAATTGGTCGAACCTCTGATTATTTTATCATTGAAAAAATTGATTATTTGGAGAAATACGATGCAATCAATTAAAAAAAAATGCAATATCCGTATTTTTTTTTAAGATAACACCGTTAATCTGGATTGACCAAATTTTTTGTACCATAGTAACAAATTTGAAGTTGGAAGTAATTTTATAAGATTTAGAAGTTTTGTGTTTCGGATATAATTTATAAATAGTTTTTTTTACAATGTAAGGTAGATCTGAGGAAGCAACCAATCTATCAAATGGAGGAAATAATTCTACTATATAGGAAGTCAACTCAAGGTAGATCTGAGGTGCATGCATTCAGTTTCTATTGTTTAATTAATTCAGTTCCTCAACTGCTCGATCATTGTATTTGCGGAACAAACCAATTAAGCATTCACATGGAGGTCCCAACTGCTCATTTGTATTTAATTCATTGTCAAACTCAATTAATGGCAGATCTGGAGATGTACGCACTTCATTTGTTTAATTAAGGACATTAATAAATTAGTCGAGTTCAGATCACACATATCGATCTGTACCAAGCTGTTAATGTGTACTAAACAAGAATATGAAATGGCTAACTAACAGAGTTGTTGTATGAGGAAATAATCTTCGGTTTCTTAAGAATTAACCTGTAGTTTTCTTTTATGTTGTATGAATACGGGTACAGATATTGTATCGGATACGATATGGATACAACGAAACAGTAATTTTTTAAATTAGAATACGATACGCTTATCATATATATTATTTTTATTATTTTAATTATATTATTAATTCAACACTAGCTTGTATTTTACAATAGTTTAAAAATTGATTCAACACATGTATTATTACAAATTTAGCAGAAAAACAAATGCATAGTTACACAATCATTCACTCAACTATCATGAATTTACAACAAATTTAATTAGTTAATTAATTTAAAACTTAAAAGATCCACATATATACCACAGTCCATAACATCTATTATAAATTCAAATCAAATACACTAGACTAAAATTTAAGTTCATAAAATTGAATCAAGTCATACTTCATAACAATCTAAACGAACTAAAAGATTCTACACATATATTAAAATAATTTCGACATATCGGAGACGTATCAGACACCTTATTGGCCAGTCAAATATATTAAAATAATCCCATATGTCACTTAGCGTATTAGATACGTATCAAGAGCGTATCAAACACATACCTATTCAATATTGGTACGAACCATATATAAAGTATCGGGATAACATAGGTCTATTAAATCATGCAAATGGGTTGGTAATGTAAAAGCCAGAATCATTAACTTCGTCATAAGTCCCATACTTGCACTGCGCCCCTATTTTAAAACATAAAAAGTAATAATCCACACATGTATCATGCATGATGCTTTCAGAAAATTATCGCTTTCTCACGTCTTATTAAGTCATATACATTTTTATTATGTACTTAAGTTTATTATCGCAGATAGTCACTTTTTACTCTTTTGGATACTGTCTCATTCTTGTAGTAATTACTTTTAAAAAAAAAATTGCTATCGTGTTCACTCTTAGTAAATATAAATCTAATGAATACTGGATGTAGTATTTACTATTGTGTATTTCAAATGTAAATTAGTTGTATCTTTGATTTCGTAAATTGGTAATAATGTGAATTTGTTCTATATTTTGACTATTTTGTCATTTTACCAAATTAATGTTTTGATTTCTGAAATAAAAAAATTAATAAATTATTAAAATTTAAAAGAAAAATACCACAACAAGACTCCGAAAGTCAGACAAAGTGAAGTCTTGTCTTTTAGAGATGCCAAGAGGTACTAGTTATAATCCGCTAATCGAATTTAAGCTTTCTGTCAATAAAAACAAATAGTTGCATCAGCAAATTAAGCAGATCTCATTTATATGAGCCATTCATTTTTTGAAGATTAACTAAAAGACTAAAATATCTGAAGGATCATCCACATGCAACAAATAAAAATCAAAAGAAAGACAAATAATTAAGATGTCAAGATGTGTTAACCAATTTCAATAATTTAGATAATATATATATATATATATATATATATATATATATATATATATATATATAGAGTAGAACTAGGGTGCTCCTAAGCTCACCAAGCCCTTCGTTAGCGCGACTCTAAAACCTATCAAATTGACTTCGAACGACATTTTCAAACCGTTAGATGTTCAATCTATATTAAAATGTGCTTGGAGACCAAATTTTACATTTTTTGGAATTTTTTTACTATTTATTAAGATGGTTTGAAAATCGCTGTTTTTATTAAAATTCTGCACCATTGGAAAACAGCGATTTTCAAACCATCTTAATAAATAGTAAACAAATTCCAAAAAATGTAAAATTTGGTCTCCAAGCACATTTTAATATAGATTGAACATCTAACGATTTGAAAATGTCGTTTGAAGTCAATTTGATAGGTTTTAGAGTCGCGCTCACGGAAGGGCTTGGTGAGCTTAGGAGCACCCTAGTTCTACTCTATATATATATATATATATATATATATATATATATATATATATATATATATATATATCACACCTAGTTAATTACTCCTTATTGAATTTTATTGAACCTTTCTAATTTTGTTGAGATGGAAAGTCAAATCTTCAACCATTACCGTAACTTTGGATTAGTTCCCTCCATGTATATGTCTTATCTCGATCGAGAGCACGTTCGTCACATGGAAAGTCAAAATTTCGATGAGGCATTATATAATTATTAGGCTTTTCATCTAATAATTAATAATGTCCTGCACGTTCGACAGCTAGACTTTGTAGGAGGTACAGCGAGGCACAACCGCGAAACTATAACAGAAATTAATATAATCTGATATGACCTCAAATTAATAATCCGTAATGCGAAACATAATCCAAAATTAGACAACCTGAAATCCGATCCGACCGAATTATGTAAGTTTATTTTTTCACATGTATCTATGTAGTGAATAGTGATATTCTCTTCTACCAATTTCGACAAATAAAATGAAGATTTTTACTCTAAAGTGTCTAAAAGACAAAAATGTCGTTTAATAAATTACATAATTATGTGCCTACTACGTTTCCTAGAAATTTTGATTGGCCACTCCTTATTGCTTTGGAACAAGTCATTTTTTTTGTTTTTGTTTTTACTTTCTTCTTGTTTAGAAAGGCGTCCTCTTTTAATTACGAAATTAGGATAACTAATCATATATATACAACATAAAGAAAATATTATTTTCCTTAATAAATGATAATCTTCTGTTTGTAAGTTGTGTACAGCTAGCTAACGTGTGAGAACGTGTGAGAACGTGTGAGAAGTTTCTTCACTTGCGAGATATATAAATCCATTTTATCTTCTCTCAAGATCAATACACAAATTAAGGCGACTAACTAAGCAAGCAAAAAAGCATCAGCAATTCAGCTCGCTCAACTTCCTCTTCAGCTAACTCAGCTTCCTCTTCCACCCCACCTGATATCCCAATGGACCCTCAACTACGACAAAGCATGAGCAATTCAGCTTGCTCAGCTTGCTCTTCCAGCCCACCTGTTATCCCAACGGACCCACAACTACGACAGCTCCTCAAGGCATGCTCTGAAGGTGATGTCAAGCTCTGCATCAACTTGATTGATGCCAACCCTGATATCCTGCTCTCTACCACTCCTCACAAAAACAACTGCCTTCACATTGCCGCCATGCTCGGCTATCACGAGTTAGCAGAGAAGATCTGGTCCAGCGACCCTTCCAGAGTCCCTTACCTCCTCAACGGAACCAACGCGGATGGTGAGACCCCACTGATGGTTGCTCTGATGGCGCCCAACCTATTGATGGCTTCTTCAATCATCACTGTTGCATTACGGTATATGCAGCGTGATGATTTGGAAGAAGGGAGGTCGTTGAACCGCATGCTCCTGAAGGTCGATAGGCGCAATGAAAATTTGTTGCATCATGCCATGAGGAACGGCTTTGATGATTTGGCATTGCAGCTCTTGGAGATAGAGCCACAACTGTCCGTGCAAGTTACCAACGCAGATGAGTCACCCATGTTTATGGCAGTCCGGAGAGGATATTCTAACATTGTAGAGCGATTGCTACAAATCCTGTTTTCCATGGATTCTGGCCCACGAAACGAATCAGCTCTGTATGTTGCTGTGCTATGTGGTAACACAGGTTCATTACTTATAAGCCCAATTCTTTGCATGTTATTTTTCATACTAACGGATTAGAGATTTCGTATGCAATTGTACAAACAACTGTAGTTAAGTCCTTATGTACTTCCGTTGAGAAAAGTATTATTTTGCTGCCTGATTAATTTGACTCGAAATATTCATTCAAATTATCTGAAGTTAAGAACTCATTTAGTTTTGTGAAATTAAAAAATCCCATGCCAACTCTATACGCACCACTATTGCCTCACCCCATTGCTCAAGCTTTGGAGCGAGCAACTTTTTCCATCGCTCCAGAAAGGCTCGGAGCCACTATGGTTTCTCAATCCCTCCACACATTTGAACCATTAACTTCTTATAGATTCTAGCTGGTCTTATTTTTATCGTGACATGTATTGTTAGGTATAGTTAAGCAACTGTTGGAAAGAAGGCCCCATCTAGCATGGCGTAAAGACAAAGCTTCTGGATACAATCCTGTGGAGAGAGCTGTATTTGACAACAATCTTGATCTGGTCAAGATATTCTTAGAATTTAATGATAATTGCGCATATATGAAAGACGAACCTGACGGAAATACTCTATTTCTTTTGGCAGCGAGAAAAAACTATCTGTCCATTGTGAAAGAAATCATGAATACCTGCCCTGATTCTGTTTATATCCCCAACAAATTAGGGCAGAATGCACTCCACTTAGCTATTTATTTTGACAAACCCGATATTGTAGAATACATACTGAGAACACCCCAGCTTCATAGGCTTATAAACCAAGCCGACAACAAAGGCGAGCTTCCCCTATTTCAAGCTGCTAGCATCTGTGACCCGAAGTTCCTACGTTCTTTAATGACCCATACAGGACAAGATCATACTGCCAAAAATGTTAACGGGCATCATGCACTCAACGTTGTCTACAACCAGACTTCGTTATGGAACACATTGAAATGGGTAAGTTAATTAATTTTCATTGCTCTTACACACACATAAATATAGTATTAAGTTTATACATTTCATTAATTCCAATCATGATAATGCTCGTGTTTTATTTTTTACAAGGTCAAGAATAATCATGCATATTTTTTTATTTTTTTCTGTCACGCAGAAGGAATCGGTCACATTATTGTTAAATGTAATTCCCACCAGATGGAAATACACAATAATAGATGATGTAAAAACGACCAATAAGAAGCGAGCAATTAAGGAGGTCAAATCACTTACAGAAAGGTACACTTCAAACACCTCTTTGGTCGCTGCCCTCATCGCTACTATCACTTTTGCTGCAGCTTTTACCTTGCCGGGAGGATTCAGTTCCGATCCAGCCAATGCTGGACTACCCATTTTTGCAAGGAAAGCAGCATTCCAGGTGTTCCTCATCTCTGACACCATAGCCATGTGTTCTTCCCTCGCCGTCACATTTCTTTGCATTTTCACTACATGGGAAGACTTAGATTTCCTGCTAAATTACAGGAAAACAACAAAGGCGCTCATGTGGTTAGCCTATGGGGCTACTGCACTTGCATTTGGTTCTGGTTTGTTCACAGTGATAGCACCCAAGAACTTGTGGCTTGCAATTCTCATTTTGGTGCTCTCCACCATTCTTCCGCTCCTTTCCAAGATCATCGGCGAATGGCCTCTATTAATGGTTCGCTACAGGCTTCGTGGTATTTTTATAAAAGACCTCATTCCAAATATTTGAACACGTGCAAAATCAAATCATAACTCATTGTAGAGAGTTGGATTGTTATTTAAAAAATTTGAGAGCCTTCGTTGTATGATGACTTTGAAGAAAAAATTCAAATGTATATTATCTAAATTGCTTTTGGACCATTGGGCTAGCTATGTATTAATTCTTATATATAATATGTAATTTAAATTTTTTATGAGAGAGAAGTTAAAAAGTTCAGTATGTTTTGTCTCTCCTCCCTTTATCTCTTCTCCCTCTTCTCAAAAACTCTAACAAACTTGTATCTGCAAAAAAGAAATAGAAGAAGAAAAACAAAATAAAAAGAACAAATATAAAATAATTAGTCGCTGTCATTGCTTCTGTTTGGTTCTTCTTATTCATTTCTAAGAATTTAAGGCTTATTTTAGTATTATGAGATGATTATATTATTCAATCATATTTAAAAATAATATATCGAGATAATCATTAGGTGAAATGGCTTTTTGCTATAAAATTGCAATTTACATAGCTCTTATTTAGAATCTCGCTGCAATATACCGCCAACCACCATAATTTGAAAGTGGGATTAAATACCAAAAAAAATTTAGTTACCACTTCAATAATTCAAAATTCTGATATTGTCACCATTTTGACAAAAATTCACATTTTAGTACGTGGCAGATAAAGTTTGCGTACCGTATTTGACATGTGCGGAGACTGGGTCTGGTCTGCGTACCAAATGTTTTTTTTTTGTTATGTTTCTTTTTATGTTGTGTTTAGTTAGAATTATACGTTTTCATCTGTTTTTTTCCTGTTCTGTTATGTTTGAAATTATATGTTCGCATCATATTAGATGAATAAATTATAGAACGAACTTGATTAAAAAATAAAATTCAAATTAAAACCAACATGTTTAACAAATACAAATTTGTACTCAGTTTGAACTAAAAATTACTACAAATTGTACTACGTAGTACAATTTGTAGTAATTTTTAGTTCAAACTGAGTACAAATTTGTATTTGTTAAACATGTTGGTTTTAATTTGAATTTTATTTTTTAGGTTTTATTTGTTAGTTATGTTGTATACAACATAACTAACAAATAAAACCTAAAAAATTACAACTTCAATTGAAAATTAGAACATCACTTATGATCGCCTCTTCGCTTATATCTCATATTATGGACTTTTGTTGTTATTATTTTGATATTATAGACTTATATTATGATATTAGCGACTATATTTTTCTTTTATTAATCTATCGTACTATTCTAATACTAGCGATATTAGCGACTTTTATCGAATTATTCATGGTAGTCACGATTACATGATTACTAATTATTATTGTCAAAACATCTGCAAGATCTAAAATAAATAAAATCTGATCAAAACAAAACTAAAAGAAATTATGTTCAAAAAAGAAAATTAATAAACAGTGCACATACTAGGTCTGTGCACCCGTCTAAAACGGTACTGCACAGACTGGGTTTGCGCACGTGGTAAAATCTGAATTTTCTGCAAACTGTGGCAATGTCAGAATTTTGAATTATTGAAGTGGTAATTAAAAAAATTCGGGATTAAACATTGTACTAGTTACACTTGAAAACTCAATCGACAACTATTACCAGAATTTCAATATGACAAATTTATTACGCTGACAACTCCTATTTCTACCAGATAACATGCAATAGAGGTGTCAACGGGTACAATAATAAAAAATATGTTAACGATAATAAAAAAAAGGTGTTTACCTTTACCGGTACCCGATAAGTTAAAGAAAAAAAATCTTATTCTTATCCGTCTTTTCTAATATGGTACGGTACGGGTCGGATAAATGGATAAAAATGTGTCATTGACATTCCAATTAGTGCTTTCAATAAAATATTTCAAAACAAGGAAATGAAGAAAAAATTAATAAATCAAAACCTAATATGATCATAACTGTGGGCTCTACCAATGAAAAAATCTCAGACGGGCTGTGGAGGCCCAACTATGTTATTACTATTTCAAGAAAGCAGCTCCATCACCTGTAAATACGCAGGGTGTACATTACAAAAGATGTCAAATATTTGTGTACTTAAATTGTTATTTGCATGATGGCCCAAACAAAATGCACAGTCATGGGTTGCAAGAGGATGCCTACAATTTCAAGAAGTTGTTGCATAGAATTAGAGAGAGCACCACAAGCAGATTGCAATTGCTCAGGAGAGAATGGCGTCAGAGTGGGCCATTAGCAAAGAAGAGAAGAAGCGTGAAGTGGATCTTCATATTTGCGACTCAAAGACAATCTTGATTTTCCAGTGAAAGATCGCCGGTGGCGCAAGAGACAATCAGAGAAGCTAGTTATTTTATGCACTACTTCATCTCTCTCTCTCTCTCTCTTACAAAATAACTGAATGATTTTCTTTTTCTCCTTGAGCATACTTGACCTTGAGCCATTTTTGTTGGAGATTGGAGAGAAGAAGGCGAAATGTTGTGCAACAAGATTAATTTATGCTTTGTTATATCAATAGTCTAACAAAAGTTCATGTTTTGTTATATATATTTATTTTGGTTTGTCTACAGCAGGCCCTTCGGCCATGGGCCTATACATATATGGGCCGATATACAACAGGTCAACTTAAGTTGGGCTATATATTATTTAGCTAACCAAGTTCAAACTTATTTAAGATAAGCTGTATTTCTTTCCATTCTTAATTTTTTGGCAAAACAGTCGAGAGAGGAAAAATAATCTCATCTAAGAACTTGCCACAACTCATTAAGAAATTCTCTGCTACAAAGGAGAACGGAAGAAGAAGCATGAAAAGAGGAGACGAGACGTTGATGTCCCGTCTGACATTCGTGAAAAAAACAAAATAAATTATTCATTAGATAACTGTCCTTTTAATTATAGGAAGGTCTAAAAAATAAAAAATAAAAATTAGGCTGGGAAGGAATTATAGCATTATTTCCACTTATTTAATTCGCGCCATCCATGAGCTAATTAGTAATTAGAAAATTGAGCTAATTATTTTTGGTCATCTTTAATTGATAGGCCACGAAGCTAGAGTAAATTTTTTAAAGCAATGAACAAACCTAATGCTTAACAATTTACCAATCAATCATCTTATGTACTTATGATACTTGTTGATCTAATCTGTCAAAGACAAAAATTGAATAAATAATTACATCCAAATAGTTACTTTTTAGTTGTTGTGATACTATTATATATATATATACCATTTTGTTTTGTTATATATTTAATGGTCAAACAACCATTAATTACACATAGACCAGAATGTCTCTATCGGTAAACATAATTATATACATATATAATGCTTAGATTTGAGCAGAAAATAAATAAGTAAATATTAGTGTAAGGTTTAAGTACTTATCATATGTGTAAAATAGCGATTACAGTTGATGAAAATAGAACACATTTTAGTTACCTTAGTTTTTCTGTGCAAATTTTAGTTATGCTATCTATTAAGAATTTGAGGCTTATTTTAGTAGTTATGATATAATTACATTTTACATTATATTTAAAATAACTATAGAGTTAATCATTATTTGAAATGGCATTTGCAACAATACATTTTACATTTTACATTACATTTTAGTTATGCCAGACGTTGGACTGAAGAGGTCGCCAGGCTCACAATCCTCTCGAACTATCTCCAAAAGCTGGTCCTTGGGTGCCTCCCCTTCTGAAATTGACACTAGATCCATGGTGCCCTCCTTCACTACCGGGAGCTAGTATGGGATTTCCTTAATATCATATGGAAAAATGAGACTCAAATTTAAATGAGAATCATCATTACGAGATATACATAAAAAAGAAGCTAAAGATAATATTCTACTTCCCAAAGATTTAGTAGTAGAGGGGTTTGTGTTATTAAAGCAAACACTATTATGGTCCAACCAGATGGTCCACATAATAGCCCCTCTTACCAATTCTACTAACAATCTATCTTTAAAAGGAATTGCTTTTACAAAGCCTCTATTTATAGGCTAGAAAGAGATGTTACAATAATAAAGAAGAAAATAAATGTCCATAGTAGTGGAGTAGTGGAGTAGTGGAGAAGTGGGGCAATGAATTGAACATCCACATAAATCATATTAAATTTGATTTACAACAGTCGTTGTGTTATTACATTTATGTTTTTTTATTCTTTTATTACTTTTCTATGTGGTGGCCAAACGCCATTACATATAGACCGGCACATCTATCAGCATAATTGTATACTTAATGCTTAGATTTGAGCAGAAAATTGATTGCTGGAATGGTTCAACTACTTATCGTCAGTGTACATACAATAGCGACTACAGTTGATATAAAATAGAACACATTTAAGTTAGCGATAGGTTTTCAGTGCAAACTTTAGTTATGCTATATATTAAGAATTTGAGGTTTCTTTGAGTATTTATAATAATTATATTTTATATCATGTTAAAAATATATCTCGAGATAATCATTATGTGAAATGGCTTCTGCCATAATAATCCTATTTACTATATATCTTTGCAAGGGAATATGAGAGCACATGCAGAAAGCATCACATCACCTATTGCCTTGAACTACAAGTCTCCAAAAGAGTGAAAAAAACAAAAAAAAAATAAAGCCCAATATGCCCTCAATTGTGGCCTCCACCAATGAAA
>CM051467.1:1980000-2132220 GCA_028015225.1 Carex myosuroides
TGCATCATGCCATGAGGAATGGCTTGGAAGATTTGGCATTGTGGGTCTTGGAGATAGAGCCACAACTGTCCGTGCAAGTTACAAACGCAGATGAGTCACCCATGTATATGGCGGTCCGGAGAGGATATTCTAACATTGTAGAGCGATTGCTACAAATCCCGTTTTCCATGGATTCTGGCCCTGATGACGAATCAGCTCTGTATGTTGCTGTGCTATCCGGAAACACAGGTTCATTCCTTATAAGCCCAAACCATTGCATGTTATTTTTCATACTAATTGATTAGAGATTTTTTATGCAATTGTACAAACAACTGTAGTTGAGTCTTTATGTACTTCAGTTGAGAAAAGTATTATTTTGCCACCTGATTAATTTTACTCGTAATATTCGTTCAAATTATCTGAAATTAAGAACTCATTTAGTTTTGAGAAATTAAGAACTCCCACGCCAACTCTATATGCACCACTATTGCCTCACCCCGTTGTCTCACCTCGTGTCCCAGCCTCTGCTCAAGCTTTGGAGCGAGCAGCTTTTTCCATCGCTCCAGAAAGGCTTTGAGCCACTATGGTTTCTCAACCCCTCCACACATTTGAACCATTTACTTCTTATAGATTCTAGCTGGTCTTGGTAAATGTTGTAATTTTATCGTGACATGTATTGTTAGGTATAGTTAAGCAACTGTTGGAAAGAAGGCCCCATCTAGCATGGCGTAAAGACAAAGCTGGATTCAATCCTGTGGAGAGAGCTGTATTAGACAACAATCTCGATCTGGTCAAGATATTCTTAGAATTTAATGATAATTTCGCATATATGAAGAATGAACATAACGCAAAAAATACTCTATTTCTTATAGCAGCGAAATGCGGCTATATGTCAATTGTAAAAGAGATAATGAACACCTGCCCTGATTCTGTTTATATCCCCAACATATTTGGGAATAATGCACTCCACTTAGCTATTTTATGTGAGAAACCTGATGTTGTAGACTACATACTCAGAACACCCCAGCTTTATAGGCTTATGAACCAAGCCAACAACGAAGGTGAGCTTCCCCTATTTCAAGCTGCTAGAATGTGTGACCCGAAGCTCCTACGTTCTTTAATGACCCATACAGGACAAGATTATACTGCCAGAAATGTTTACGGGTATCATGCACTCAACATTGTCTGTGAACAGACTTCGTTATGGAACACATTGAAATGGGTAAGTTAATTAATTTTCATTGCTCTTACACACACATAAATATAGTATTAAGTTTATACATTTCATTAATTCCAATCACGATAATGCTCGTGTTTTATTTTATACTAGGTCAAGAATAATCATGCATATTGTTTTGTTTTTTTCAATCATGCAGAATGAATCGGTCACATTATTGTTAAATGTAATTCCCTCCGGATGGAAATACGTAATAAGAGATCAAGTAAAACAGACCAACATGAAGCAAGCAATTAAGGAGGTGAAGTCACTTACAACAAAGTACACTTCCAACACATCTCTGATCGCTGCCCTCATCGCTACTATCACTTTTGCAGCAGCTTTTACCTTGCCGGGAGGATTCAGTTCCGATCCCGCTAATGCTGGACTACCCATTTTTGCAAGGAAAGCAGCATTTCAGGTGTTCCTCATCTCTGACACCATAGCCATGTGTTCTTCCCTCGCCGTTGCATTTCTCTGCATTTTGACTACATGGGAAGACTTGGATTTCCTGCTCAATTACAGGAAAACAACAAAGGCGCTCATGTGGTCAGCCTACGGGGCTACTGCACTTGCGTTTGGTTCTGGTTTGTTCACAGTGATAGCGCCCAACTGCTTGTGGCTTGCAATTCTCATTTTGGTACTCTCCACCATTCTTCCGCTCTTTTCCAAGATCATCAGCGAATGGCCTCTATTAAAGGTTCGCTATAGGCTTGGTGGTATTTTTATAAAAGACCTCGTTCCAAATATTTGAACACGTGCAAAATCAAATCATAACTCATGGTAGAGAGTTGGATCGTTATATAAAAAATTTGAGAGCCTTCGTTGTATGATGACTTTGAATAAAAAATTCAAATGTATATTATCTGAATTGCTTTTGGACCATTGGGCTAGCTATGTATTCTTATATATAATATGTAATTTAATTTTTTTATGAGAAAGTTAAAAAGTTCAGTATGCTGTGCCTCTTCTCCCTTTATCTCTTCTCCCTCTTCTCAAAAACTCTAACAAACTTGTATCTGCAAAAAAGAAATAGAAGAAGAAAAATAATAAAAAGAACAAACATAAAATAATTAGTCGCTGTCATTGCTTTTGTTTGGTTCTTCTTCATTTCTAAGAATTTAATGCTTATTTTAGTATTATGAGATGATCTTATATCATTCAATCATATTTAAAAAAATATATATCGAGATAATAATTAGGTGAAATGGCTTTTTTCTATAAATTGCAATTTACATAACTCTTATTTAGAATCTCGCTGCAGTATACCACGAACCGCCATAATTTGAAAGTGAGATTAAATACCAAAAAAAATTTAGTTACCACTTCAATAATTTGACTAAAATTCAGATTTTAGCACGTGGGCAGACCCAGTCTGCACACCGTATTTGACAGGTGCGGAGACTGGGTCTGGTCTGTGTACCAAATGTTTCTTTTTGTTATGTTTCTTTTTATGTTGTGTTTTGTTAGAATTATACGTTTTCACCTTCTTCTTTTTTCCTATTCTGTTATGTTTGAAATTATATGTTCGCATCATATTAGATGAATAAATTATAGACCCGAACTTGATTAGAAAATAGAATTCAAACTAAAACCAACATGTTTAACAAATAAAAATTTGTACTAAGCTTGAACTAAAAAATGCTACAAATTGTACTACAACATAACTAACAAATAAAACCTAAAAAAATTACAACTTCATTGAAAATAGAACTTCACTTATGATAGCCTCTTCGCTTATATCTCGTATTATGGACTTTGTTTGTTATTATTTTGATATTAGAGACTTATATTATGATATTAGCCACTATATTTTGCTTTTATTATCTATCATACTATCCTAATATTAGCGATATTAGCGAATTTTATCAAATTATTCATGGTAGTCACGATTACACGATTACTAATTATTATCGTCAAAACATCTGCAAGATCTAAAATAAATAAAATCTGATAAAAAAAACTAAATGAAATTATGTTCAAAAAAGAAAATTAATAAACGGTGCGGATACTAGGTCTGTGCACCCATCTAAAATGGTATTACACAGGCTCGGTTTGCGCACGTGGTAAACTCTGAATTTTCTGCAAAACAATGGCAATGTCAGAATTTTGAATTATTGAAGTGGTAACTAAAAAAATTCGGGATTAACATGCAATAGAGGTAACATCTGAATTTTGAATTATTGTACTAGTTACACTTGAAAACTCAATCAACAATTATTACCAGAATTTCAATATGACAAATTTATTACATTGACAATTCTTCCTATTTCTACCAGATAACATGCAATAGAGGTGTCAACGAGTACGAAACGGATCGGGTGGAAGCATTTGTATACCCTGTACCCGTTATGATTATAAAAAAATATGTTTACCTTTACCAATACCCGATAAGTTAACGAAAAAAAGTCTTACCCTTATCCGTCTTTTCTAATATGGTACGGTATGGATCGAGTAAACGGATAAAAAGGTGTCATTGACATTCCAATTTGTGCTTTCAATAAAATATTTCAAAACAAGAAAATGAAGAAAAAATTAATAAATCAAAACCCAATATGATCATAACTGTGGGCTCTACCAATGAAAAAATCTCAGACGGGCTGTGGAGGCCCAACTATGTTATTACTATTTCAAGAAAGCAGCTCCATCACCTGTAAATACGCAGGGTGTACATTACAAAAGATGCCAAATATTTGTGTACTTAAATTGTTATTTGCATGATGGCCCAAACAAAATGCACAGTCATGGGTTGCAAGAGGATGCCTACAATTTCAAGAAGTTGTTGCATAGAATTAGAGAGAGCACCGAAAGCATATTGCAATTGCTCCGGAGAGAATGGCGTCAGAGTGGGCCATTAGCAATGAAGAGAAGAAGCATAAAGTGGATCTTGATATTTCCGACTAAAAGACAATCTTGATTTTCCGGTGAAAGATCGCCGGTGGCGCAAGAGACAATCAGAGAAGCTGCTTATTTTATGCACGACTTCATCTCTCTCTCTCTCTCTTTTTTAATTTTTGAAGACGAAAAATGAGAGTCATGCTCTCATGTTCCATTAAACAGACACCAGAGGTATCGAATTACATAAGAAAGAAAAAGAAAGAAATAAATAAAATAAATAAAGTTACAGAAAAGGCAGAAAAAAATACTCTCTCTTAAAAATAACTGAATGATTTTCTTTTTCTCCTTGAGCATACTTGACCTTGAGCCATTTTCGTTGAAGATTGGAGAGAAGAAGGCGAAATGTTGTGCAACAAGATTAATTTATGCTTTGTTATACAATAGTCTAACAAAAGTTCATGTTTTGTTATATATATTTTTTCGGTTTGTCTACAGCAGACCCTTCGGCCATGAGTTCAAACTTATTTAAGATAAGCTGTATTTCTTTCCATTCTTAATTTTTTGGCAAAAAAGTCGAGAGAGGAAAAATAATCTCATCTAAGAACTCGCCGCAACACATTAAGAAATTCTCTGCTACAAAGGAGAACGAAAGAGGAAGCATGAAAAGAGGAGACAAGACGTTGATGTCCCGTCTGACATTCGTGAAAAAAATAACAAAATTAATTATTCATTAGATAACTGTCCTTTTAATTATAGGAAGGTCTATAAAATACAAAATAAAAATTAGGCTGGGAAGGAATTATAGCATTATTTCCACTTATTTAATACGCGCCGTCCATGAGCTAATTAGTAATTAGAAAATTGAGCTAATGATAGCATGATTTCTACTTATTTTTTGTCATCTTTAATTGATAGGACACGCGAAGAGTAAATTTTTAAAGCAATGAACAAACTTGATGCTTAACAATTTACCAATCAATCATCTTATGTACTTATGACACTTGTTGATCTAATCTGTCACAGACTAAAATTGAATAAATAATTACATCCAAATAGTTACTTTTTAGTTGTTGTGATACTATTATATATATATACCTTTTTGCTTTGTAATATATTTAATGGTCAAACAACCATTAATTACACATAGACCAGAATGTCTCTATCAGTAAACATAATTATATACATATATAATACTTAGATTTGAGCAGAAAATAAATAAGTAAATATTAATAGCGACTACAGTTGATGAAAATAGAACACATTTTAGTTACCGTAGTTTTTCTGTTCAATTTTAGTTATGCTATCTATTAAGAATTTGAGTCCTATTTTAGTAGTTATGATATAATTACATTTTACATTATATTTAAAATAACTTCAGAGTTAATCATTATTTGAAATGGCATTTGCAACAATACATTTTACATTTTGCATTACATTTTAGTTATGCCAGACGTTGGACTGAAGAGGTTGCCAGGCTCACAATCCTCTCGAACTATCTCCAAAAGCTGGTCCTCGGGTGCCTCCCCTTCTGAAATTGACACTAGGACCTCCAAAAGCTGGTCAGATCCATGGTGCCCTCCTCCACTACCGGGAGCTAGTATGAGATTTCCTTAATATCATATGGAAAAATGAGACTCAAATTTAAATGAGAATCATCATTACGAGATATACAAAAAAAAGAAGCTAAAGATAATATTCTACTTCCCAAAGATTTAGTAGTAGAGGGGTTTGTGTTATTAAAGCTAACACTATTATGGTCTAAATTCTTTAAAAGGAATTGCAGCATGTACCGACTGACAAGAAAAAGTAAAACCATGGTAAGACAAAATCCAAGTCCAAATCTGTCTAATATATAAGAGCACTGAACAAACAAATGATCAGTACTTTCTGATTGACCATAGAATACACACTCAGTAGTACATGGGCATCCTCTCCTTACTAGATTAATTTTAGGCAGAATCCTATTGTTCCTGATTAACCATAGGAAAACCTTAACCTTAACAGGAATTCTGGATTTCCATATAGTGGCATATTTCTTATTTAGAATGCTACCATATATATTCTAACCTTTTATAAAAAGAGTTAACAGTAAACTCATGTTTATTGGACCATCTCCAAAGCAATTTATCTTCTAAAGTAGGATTTAATGAGAAGTGTAAGAATTTGAAACAGAAATGTATTGTTGCTAGGTTGAATAAATTACATACAAATAGTTACTATTTAGTTGTCGTTGTGTTATTACATTTTTGTTTTTTCATTCTTTTATTACTTTTCTATGTGGTGGCCAAACGCCATTACATATAGACCGGCACATCTACCAGTAACAACTACTTACCGTCAGTGTACATACAATAGCGACTACAGTTGTTATAAAATAGAACACATTAAAGTTAGCGATAGGTTTTCAGTGCATACTTTAGTTATGCTATATATTAAGAATTTGAGGTTTCTTTTAGTATTTATAATAATTATATTTTATATCATGTTAAAAATATATCTCGAGATAATCATTATGTGAAATGGCTTCTGCCATAATAATCCTATTTACTATATATCTTTGCAAGGGAATATGAGAGCACATGCAGAAAGCATCACATCACCTATTGCCTTGAACTACAAGTCTCCAAAAGAGTGAAAAAAACAAAAAAAATAAAGCCCAATATGCCCTCAATTGTGGCCTCCACCAATGCAAAAAAAAATTCTCAGACGGGTTGTGGAGGCCCAGCTATGTTATACTATTTCAAGATGCCTAATAACTGTATCATGTTAAAAAATTTGTTTTCTTTTGTTTGAAAATAATGATTTTTCATTCCTCCAGATTCCATTTGCATGATAACCTAAACAAAATGCACAATCATTGTTGTAATTACAATCAAAGGATAGACTACATCGAATCCGTATCAGATTGACAGTTACCAGTCTCTAAACACTCCTGGACCCACACATATATTTTTGGGCTAAAAACCCGTAGGCACTGGACTGACACATATTAAAACAAAAAGGAAAAAGCATGCAAAGGCCTCAGCTTAACCAAAACAAAGTTTAAAAAGAAAAAGTATTCCAAGACCTCAGCTTTGTTGAAAATAATCCAAGTCAGCAGATAGGATCATGCGGCCCGCGTGTGTAACCGTTTGTAAGCACGCAGGGATGTGCAGAAGTTATTTTCAGCAGTTTACCAGAAGCTATTTTTAGCAGTTTAGTTTCTGTTTTTAGGCGTGTGCAGGGACAGTTATAGCTGTCATGTAATAGGTAGGTTATAGCTGTCATGGGCTAAATATGGCAGCTTTGGTTAGTGGGTTTAGTTGAGTTCCTGTAATAGGGTTAGTGGGCTGATTATAGCAGCTTATGTACTGTCCTTTATATACTGCATATGTAACAGCGTTTAGAGTTGTCTAAGTTGAGTAATAAGAAATTATTTCTGAGTTATTTTTTCTGTTATCTCAATTTATTCCCAACAAATTGGTATCAGAGCCGAAGGTTAGAGATCCAGCCTAAGGTGAGAGATCCGACCAAGGTGAAAGATCAAGGCAGATCAGAGCCGAAGGTTCGGTGGGCAAGAAATTGAAGGCAGAGCCTAAGGTGAGAGATCAAGGCAGATCCGACCATGGCAGAAGCAAGCTACCATACGACAGTTAGCATGTCCAATCCAACAATACCGATGTTCAAGGGTGACAACTATGAGTTTTGGAGCATTAAGATGCGAACTATGCTGAAATCTCATGGCTTGTGGGAGCTAGCAGACAAGGCAATTCCGACTCCTGATTTGGCACCAATCGACACAGCCAGGCGAGATGCAAAGGCGCTCTTCTTCATTCAGCAAGCCGTACACGAATCGGTGTTTGCAAAGATTGCAGCAGCAGAAACAGCAAATGAGGCCTGGACGACTTTGAAAACCGCATTTCAGGGAAGTTCCAAGGTGGTGGCTATCAAGTTGCAGGGCTTGAGACGAGAGTTCGAAACACTGTTCATGAACCAAGGCGAGTCTGTCCAAGTGTTTCTTACACGAGTTACATCAATAGTCAACCAAATCCGAAGCTGTGGAGAAAATCTGTCAGAGAACACAGTTGTGATGAAGGTGTTGCGCAGCCTAACAACCAAATTCGACCATGTCGTGGCAGCGATTGAAGAATCCAAAGACATGTCCACCTACACGCTTGATGAGCTGATGGGATCATTGCAGGTCCATGAAACTCGGCTCAACAGATCAGAAGAAAGAGATGACACCAAGGCGTTTTATGCCAAGGGCGATTCTTCAAGAAGCCAACAGCAAGGCCAAGGTAGCGGCAAAGGCAGACGCAAGCCAAGTTACAATCAACCGCATTCTAATCAACCAAAGAGAGATGTAGAATGTTATTACTGTCACAGATTCGGCCATGTGAAGGCTGACTGTTTCAAGAAGAAGAGAGAAGAAGGCGTGGAGTGTCATTACTGCCACAAGCTCGGTCATGTGCAGGCCGATTGCTACGAGAAGAAAAGAGATGAAGAACAGGCCAATTTCGTTGAAGAAGAGAGCAACCAAGCACGATTGTTCATGGCCAAAACCAGTGAAGAATCAGACTTGAAAAATCAGACAGTTGAAGGAAGATCAACTGAAATGGCGAGTTGGAGCTGGTATATGGCAGAAAACAACATACCAGTAGCTGACACAGAAGATGCAGAATCTGATGCGACCCGCATGGATTCTGATACGGTCCGCGTGGACCCTGATACGGCCCGCATGGATTCAGATCCGACCCGTATGGCTGTACCAGACAGCTATACTGATTCTGTTTTACCTCCAGGGATACACAACAGATTACAAGCTTTATGTGAGAAAGTGAAGGATCTGGAGTCGAGGGTTGTGTCTCAAGAAAGAGCATTTGTTAGAAGAGAAGAAAATCTCAGTCACAGAGAATTGGACTTGGAGAAAAGAACACACAAGCTGAAGGAAATGGAAGCAGACCTCGATGCAAAATCTAGGGTTCTGAAGAATTGGGAAGCATTTGTCAAAGAAGATGTCATGGAACAAAGTGGTGTTGAAGCATCAGCCAAGAATGCACCTGAGAAAAACAAAGTTTCTGAACAAACTGTTTTTGACGAGAAACCTCAAGATTCTGACAAAGTAGTCAAGCAAGCTCAAGAGTCTGACGATGCAGTCAAGCAAAAGCAAGTTCACAAGGCTGAATTTCCAGAGGAATTTGGCAGTGGAGCACAAAGTGGAGATGCAGTACAACCTCTTCCAATAGCTGACCCAATCAAGTCAAATAAGAGAAAGGCTACCGCAAAGCAGGTTGAGTCGTCTGGATCACAAGAAGTCTTATCTGACAAGAAGGAAGAGAAGATCAACCGGTGTCGAGACATGAAGAATCTGCCTGACATTGGATTAAGGGGGAGTGTTGAAAATAATCCAAGTCAGCAGATAGGATCATGCGGCCCGCGCGTGTAACCGTTTGTAAGCACGCAGGGATGTGCAGAAGTTATTTTCAGCAGTTTACCAGAAGCTATTTTTAGCAGTTTAGTTTCTGTTTTTAGGCGTGTGCAGGGACAGTTATAGCTGTCATGTAATAGGTAGGTTATAGCTGTCATGGGCTAAATATGGCAGCTTTGGTTAGTGGGTTTAGTTGAGTTCCTGTAATAGGGTTAGTGGGCTGATTATAGCAGCTTATGTACTGTCCTTTATATACTGCATATGTAACAGCGTTTAGAGTTGTCTAAGTTGAGTAATAAGAAATTATTTCTGAGTTATTTTTTCTGTTATCTCAATTTATTCCCAACAAGCTTAACCTATACAATTTTAAAAAAGAAGAAGTATTCAAAGACCTCAGCTTAACCTAAACAAATTTTAAAAAGAAAAAGCATTCAAAGGCCTCAGCTTAACCTAAACAATTTGAAAAAGAAAAAGTATTCAAAGACCTCAGTTTAATCGAAACAATTGAAAAAAGAAAAAGCATTCAAAGAACTCAGCTTAACCTAAACAAAAATGAAGTAATGATTGAGCCCACTGTCAATCTCATGCGAGTTCAATACTCTAAACAAAAAAATAAAAAATGCATACTATGTACAAACTGTACATGTGATATGCAAGTGGTGACTTTTATTCAAAATAAAAGTAGTAAAAAAAAGTAACTGATACATTAACCAAGTTACCATGGCATACTAATACGTAGGAGAGAATTAATATATATTTGATGACATCTGCAATTAAAAGTACCTTAAAAATTTTAGCTAAATAGTACCAAGCTCTATGAGCTGTCTCCAACCTTTTTCCAAATAAAGTAATACTCACTTTTGATTCATTCATAATTCAAAGTGTACTAGTGAGAAATGCTTTATTGCTTTACCTGCCTTTCTCTGTTTTCTTATAAAACTATTCAGTTATCCTACACCGAAAAAATTTCACAAAAACATGCGCTAGATACAATTGGAAGTCTAACATAATTTTGTTATTGTACCAAGAAAATTTGTGTGGGTATTTTTTTTTTTTTTAAGTAGTAGGCAATAATCTATTAATTATGACATGCAGTATTAGACAAAGAAAAAATAATTACACCTATTTGGTTTGATTTTACAAAAGCTGAATGTATATTAAATCTCAAACTAGCAAGTGGGTGATGGTATGTTCGATATTTAATATATATATATATATATATATATATATAGATATATGTTAGAAAGGAAATAAAGAGAGTTTTAAGCCTCATTACATATATTAACAAAAATCTCGTAGTAATTTTGTACGTAAGCATCGTTATCTTTAAGTACCGCTCATTCGAGAACCTAAAGCAATTCCTCGTGTTGTCTACATATCCTTTTACTCCTTCAGAAATGTTTCAAGAAGTAGATGCAAAGAGAATATCCCAAGATTTCACAACTGATGCCGTAAGTGTCTTACGGTATAGCCACTGGAGTTTTCGGGATTTATATATATATATAGATTGTTAGGGTGATATATGGTGATCTTATATTAATCCAGCCTCGCTCTTATGTCAAATTCAAACTAAATTTTTTATTATTTATATTATGTATTGTTAGATTTTATAGTATTTTTTTCTCAAATAATCTTTGGCTATAATATATATGATAATTACTAATATCCTTTGGTCTTGATATGATAATTGTCAAGTTCGTTTTTTTTCTTCCTAAGTCAAGTACACTATTCCACATAAATGATTTTTTTATCTTTTTAAAGCTTGCTAATATGTGCATGATGGGCCTTGTAAATCTTTCTATACTAACATTATCCTTCGAACTTTGTTTCGAAAGTAGAATTTTTTGTAATAATAATTTCTATAAAAGAAATTCTTGTAGTAAAGTTAATTTTGGAAATAAATAAACCATCTTTTTAAAATTCTAAAAATCTATATATAATAAAAATTACACAGTTAGCCAGCCAGATGGAATAGTTAGAAAAATATAGCGTAAACCAAAAAGTGTATTTTTTTTTAGTGAATGCCATATTCTGATATTCACCTCCTCTAGGCTACCTCTAGGGACAATACAAAAAAGCCTCATTGGTGTAAATGTGGAATTAATACCTTCCTTTGATACTGGAAGTAGGACTTTTGGAGTTAGTGGGTGTAGGGGTGGCCTATACAAAAAAGTCTCATTGGTTCACATGTGGAATTGATACCTTCCTTGTTGCTTTCAAGTCCATATTCCCCTTTAAGTATTCATGTAATGATTGAGCCAGTGTCACTGTCATGCGAATTCAATATTCCTAACTTGTCGAGTTTTATAAATCTTTTATTTTTATATCTTTCACTGGGAATTAGTACCCTATTTAAGGCAACTAGTTAAGCAAACAAGCAACCAACCATCAACTTGAATCGCCAAAGAGGTTTATTAACATGTCGAGTTAATTATAAAAATCCATTTTATTTTCTCAAGATCAATACCAAGCAAGAAAGCATGAGCAATTCAGCTAGCTTAACTTCCTCTTCCTGCCAACCTGTTGTCCTGATGGACCGACAGCTCCTCAAGGCATGCAGCAAAGGTGATCTCAGCCTCTTCAATCACTTGATTGATGCCAACCCTGATATCCTTCTCTCTACCACTCCTCACAAAAACAACTGCCTTCACATTGCCGCCATGCTCGGCCATCACGAGTTCGCAAAGGAGGTCTGGTCCCGAGCCCCTTCCCTCTTCTCCGGCACCAACGTTGAAGGCGAGACCCCACTGATAATCGCTCTGATGGTGGCTAACCTTTCGTTGGCTACTGACATCATAACTACTGCTGCAACACAGGATATATGCAGCATGACGATTTGGAGAAAGGGAGACTGTTGAACGGCATGCTCTTGAAGGTTGATAGGCGCGGTGAAAATGTGTTGCATCATGCCATGCGGAATGGCTATGAAAATTTGGCACTGCAGCTCTTGGACATAGAGCCACAACTGTCCAAGCAAGTTACCAACGCTTGTGAGTCGCCCATGTTTATGGCAGCCCGCATTGGACATTCTGAAGTTGTAGATGTTGGTTTTTGCGCAAGACAAACAAAGAACAGAGACACAGAATTTCTGGATACAAAAAACAGAGACAAAATATTTCTGCTGAAATAAAACTCTATAACTTCTTAATAAAAACTGATTACAACTTCTGAATATATAGCACAACTAATAGGCTGAACCTAGACACTTGCTACATATCAGGACTCAACTAAAAATAGAAAAAACTAACCCCACTACTTCTTCTAATTAAAGACAAACACTCTTCAGCAAGTAATCTAATTATAGAACTTCTATTACACGCTAAACAATTCTAAAACTGCTGCTACTGCTGCTCTAAATCTGGAACTGCTGCTCTAAATTCGGATTCTGATTTTTGTATCAATATTCAACACTCCCCCTTGATACAAAATCCCCAACTCCAAGTGCTGATCTAAATTGTTCAAATTTGCTTCGTGCCAATGCCTTCGTAAGCACGTCTGCTACCTGCTTGTCGGTATTGACATATCTGACCTCAACATCACCATTTGTTACAAGGTCACGAATGAAATGAACTCGTATGTCAATATGCTTGGTCCTTCCGTGAAATGCTGGATTTTGCGTCATTGCTATTGTTGATTGGTTGTCACAAAATATCACTGTAGGCTTCTGTTGTTCTTGTTCAAAATCTGCTAGTATGCGCCTTAACCAAACTGCTTGACATGCTGCTGAACTGACTGCTGAATATTCGGCCTCAGTGGTTGACAATGCTACGGTTGCTTGCTTCTTTGAGCTCCATGAAACTGCACCTGTGCCTAGTGTAAACATGTGCCCGGATGTGCTCTTTCGATCTTCTGCACAACCTGCCCAATCACTGTCACTATAACCGACTAACTTGAAGTTGTTAGTGCTTTCATACCACATACCATAGTCAGCTGTTCCTGCAATATAATTCAAAATTCTCTTGGCTGTGCCAAAGTGATGCTTTGTTGGGTTTTGCATGTGCCTTGAGACCACACCAACTGCGTAAGAAATATCCGGCCTTGTGTGAGTTAAATACATCAATCCACCAATCAAACTTCTGTACTTAGTAGCATCAGCTGGACCCGAGCCATCATCCTTTTCTAGCTTCTCATTCACATTCATGGGAGTTGATGCTATCTTGCTTTCCTTAATCCCAAATTTCTTCAAAAGATCACTTGCATACTTCCTTTGAGATACAAAAAAGCTACCACATTCTTGCTCTACTTCCAAACCGAGAAAATAATGTAACAACCCAAGATCAGTCATCTCGAATTCTCCTTTCATATTGATCCGAAATTCATCTAACAACCTTTCACTTGTGCTCATATAAATCATATCATCCACATATAAGCACACAATTAACAATTCTCCTTTTTCACCCTTTTTAACATACAAATTGGGTTCACTCTTGCTTCTCTCAAAACCAGAATTGATGAAATACGAATCAATTTTGCTATACCATGCCCTTGGTGCTTGCTTCAAACCATACAACGCCTTTGTTAGCTTGTACACACAATCCTCCTTGCCTTTCACCTCAAAGCCTCTTGGTTGCTCAACATAGACTTCCTCTATTAATTCTCCATTGAGAAAGGCAGATTTGACATCAAATTGATACACATTTCTTTTTAATTGGGCTGCCAAGGCTAACAACAATCTCACCGTTTCAAACCGTGCAACCGGTGAAAATGTTTCTTCATAATCTACGCCATATTCTTGTGCGTAACCCTTTGCCACAAGTCTAGCTTTGAACTTTTGAACACTCCCATCTGGACCGAATTTAGTTTTGAAAACCCATTTTAAACCAATGACATTTTTACCTTTAGGAAGTTCCATCAATTCCCAAGTTTTGTTCTTTTCGATTGCTTGTATCTCTTCTTCCATTGCCTTGCACCATTCTCCCTTTCTTGCGGCTTCTTCATAGGTTGTAGGATCTGAAACGAAGAGAATTTGTGTAGTTTCATACAACTCTTGCACAGTTTTGGTCTTTCTACCAGCAGTTATATCGGGACTGCGATTACGCCTCCTATAAACCTTTGTTGCAGTTTCGGTTCTTGAATTCTCATGTGCAGAACTCGGGTTCTCTTGTTCAGAATCAGAATGGTTGCTAGTTTGATCTTCTACTTCAGCACTTTCGGCTGGTACAAGCTCTATCTCCTCTTCGGTTGTACCCCACTTCCAATTTGCATTTTCATCAAAGATTACATTTCTACTCACCATAATCTTACCATTGTTTGGGTTGTACAATCTATAACCTTTAGATTGTATGCAGTAACCAATAAACAAGCATTTTTCTGATTTTTCGTCCAGCTTTGTTCTTCTTTGTGATGGTATTAAGGTATATGCAATACAACCGAATACCCTTAGATGCCCAACTCCAGGTTTTCTTTCAAACCATGCCTCAAAAGGAGTTTTGTTCATCACGGCTTTGGTTGGAGAAAGATTCAGAACATAAACTGCAGTTGCTACTGCTTCTGCCCAGAAAATATTCGGCATACCTTTAGATTTCAGCATACTTCTTGCTAGTTCTACTACCGTACGGTTCTTGCGTTCAGCTACACCGTTTTGCTCAGGTGTATACGGAGTGGTCAGCTGCTGTAGCACCCCTTCTTTCTCACAAAATTGCTTGAATTCTTTTGATTGGAACTCACCACCACGATCTGATCTTAACGCTTTCAGCCTAGCCCCTGTTTGCGTTTCTGCCATGGCTTTAAACCTTTTGAACAGCCCAAATGCTTCACTTTTATAACTAAGAAAATATACCCATGTCATCCTGCTATAATCATCGATAAATAGCATGAAATACTTACTTCCTCCCATGGATTCAACCTCCATAGGCCCACATAAGTCAGTATGCACCAATTCGAGTACCTTGGTTGCACGCAACGACTGATCTTTTGGAAATGGCAGCTTTGATTGCTTGCCTAACACACATCCTTCACATAACCCAATTTCACCAATTTCGGGTAACCCATTCACCATTTTCTTTTGATTCAACAATTTTAAACCATTCATGTTTAGATGGCCATACCTTAAATGCCATAGCTCGCTTGAACTAATCTCCTTGGCTGCAAGTGCCTTGTCTTTCACCTTGGTTATCTCCAGAGGGAACAAGTTGTTTTGTGTCTTCTTGATAGTTGCCATCGTCTGATCCATGGCTGCATCAACAATTCTACAATTGTCGCCTTCAAACTTGATGGTACACCCGCTGTCCATCATTTGACCGATGCTAAGTAGGTTGTGGGATAGTTGAGGAATATAGTACACATCATGTAGTATCCGTGTATTGTGACTGCTGGTCTGCACGGCTATATTCCCTTTCCCTTCAACTTGAATCTCTTTATCATCACCAAGCTTTACCACCTTCTTGTATGATTCATCTAATTCATCAAAAAGATGTTTAAAACCCGTCATATGGTTTGAGCAACCGCTGTCCAAAAACCAGATTTGAATTTCATCTGATTCTTCATCGGTTTTGGCCATGAACAACCGTGCTTGATTGCCCTTCTCTTCAACAAAAGAAGCCTGTCCTTCTCTTTTCTTCTTGTAACAGTCGGCTTGCATATGACCGGGCTTGTGGCAGTAATAGCACTCCACGTCTTGACTTTCTTCTCTCTGTTTCTTGTAGCAATCGGCTTGCATATGCCCTTTCTTGTGGCAATAGTAGCATTCTACATCTTTTTTCGGTTGATTAGATTGCTGCTGATTGTAACTTGGCTTGCCTCTGCCTCCGCTGCCTTGATTGCTTCGACCTCTGCTTTGCTGTTGGCTTCTTGAGAAATTGCCCTTGGTATAAAAAGCTTTGGTGTCATCCTTCACCTCTGATCGGTTGAGTCGAACTTCATGGACCTGCAGTGATCCCATCAACTCATCAAACGTGTAGGTGGACAGATCTTTGGATTCTTCGATTGCCGCCACCACGTGATCAAACTTGGTTGTTAGGCTGCGCAACACCTTCAATACAACCGTTTTTTCTGGAAGATCTTCTCCACAGCTTCGGATTTGGTTGACTATTGTTGAAACTTGCGTGAAGAAGGATTGAACTGACTCGCCTTGTTTCATGCTCAAAGTCTCAAACTCCTGTCTCAAGCCCTGCAACTTGATAGCTACTACCTTGGAACTTCCCTGAAATGCGGTTTTCAGAGTAGACCAGGCCTCGTTTGCTGTTTCTGCTGCTGCAATCTTCGCAAACACCGATTCATGTACGGCTTGCTGAATGAAGAAGAGCGCCTTTGCATCTTGCTTGGCTGTTTCTCTTGGTGTCGGATCAGGATTCGGTATTCCCTTGTTGACTAGTTCCCACAAGCCTTGAGATTTCAGCATAGTTCGCATCTTGATGCTCCAGAATTCGTAACTCTCACCCTTGAACAGAGGTACCGTCTGACTGGACATGCTGATGCTGTTACCTCCTTCAGCCATTGAATCAACCTGGCTCTGATACCAATTTGTTGGTTTTTGCGCAAGACAAACAAAGAACAGAGACACAGAATTTCTGGATACAAAAAACAGAGACAAAATATTTCTGCTGAAATAAAACTCTATAACTTCTTAATAAAAACTGATTACAACTTCTGAATATATAGCACAACTAATAGGCTGAACCTAGACACTTGCTACATATCAGGACTCAACTAAAAATAGAAAAAACTAACCCCACTACTTCTTCTAATTAAAGACAAACACTCTTCAGCAAGTAATCTAATTATAGAACTTCTATTACACGCTAAACAATTCTAAAACTGCTGCTACTGCTGCTCTAAATCTGGAACTGCTGCTCTAAATTCGGATTCTGATTTTTGTATCAATATTCAACAGTAGAGCGATTGCTAGAAATTCCAACTTCAGCAGACTGTGGCCCAAAGGATAGTTCAGCTATGCATGCTGCTGTGAGACTCGACCGCGCAGGTTCATTACTTATAATCCCAATTTTGTGCATGTTATTTTTCTTAATAATTAGACACTTCTTATGCAATTGTACATACCATTGAAATTAGTTCTTATTCAATTCTGTTAAGTTGACTCGAATATTTGTTCAAATTATCTCTCGTCTACTGGTTCAGAGTTAGAAGTCAGAACTCCAAAAGTACTCATTTTTTTTTATGAAATTAAGAACTCTATGAAGCCGATGGTTGTCGGATATTCATAACTGGAAACTTCTTGTTTAGGGGTAGGGTTAGATCGGGGGAGGTAATTTAAGACCATGTAAATAACTTTTTTATTAATATATTTGTTGGTGGCAATTTCCGCCAACCTTAAAAAAAAAAAAATATTCTATGAAGCACAACAGCGACCCCACTATTTGAACCACTTAATTCTCATAGATTCTAGCTATGTGGCCTCACTAAATGTTGTAACTTTATAGCGACATGTTGGAAATAAAATTGGAGGGTATAATAGGAGAGAGGAGTAAGCTACCTTTTACTTCTTTTACTTACTCAATTAAAGGGTCTCGATATACTCCAGCTTCTTTAGCTTCTTTTTAGATGTTATTGTTTAGGATTGAACTTATGATCTCTCCGTCAAAAGACGGAACACATGTCACTGTACTAAGCCCGCAGTTCTTAACTTCTTTTAATTAAAAAGAATAGAAGTGTATCATCTATATATACTAGTTTTAGGTCGGTTGACTTTTCTAGATTGTACAAGACACAACTATGTAGAGGATTCTAATCTAATACAAAATACTACATACAAGTAATTTGATTTCTAGTACATTCCTTTTACCGATATGATAAGTCGGTTTAGTAAATTTCTTGAATAATAAAGAAATGGGCTTGGGCCTCTTACGATTTTAATGAATAAGTTTGTGTTGCTAACTTCAACATGACATGTACTGTCAGGTATACTTAAACAACTATTGATTGGACGACCGCAACTAGCATACGATAAAGACGCAGATGCAATCAATCCGCTAGAGAGAGCTATACTTGACAACAATCTCGAGCTAGTGAAAATATTTTTAGAATTTGATCATAATTTGGCATATATTATGAATGAACGAGAGGGAAATACTCCATTTATTTTGGCATCGCAAAAAGGCTTTGTGTCGATTGCACAAGAGATCGTGAGCAATTGCCCCGACTCTATTTATACTTCCAACAATGATGGTTTGAATGCACTCCATGCAGCTATTAATTGTGAGCAACCAGATTTTATTGACTACATAATGCGAACGCCCCTACATCACAAGTTTATTAACCAAGCCACCAACAAAGGCTACCTTGCCCTGCATTCTGCTGCTGACAAGTGCGACCCGAATCTGCTTCGTTGTTTACTATCCGGTTCAGGGCAGGATTACACTGCTATGAATGTTGATAACGAGAGTGCATTTAGCATAGTTTATGGAAAGAAAGCCTTATGGAAGACTATGAAATGGGTAAGTTAATTAATTTTCATTGCCCTTACACACTATGGCTTGGAAAATCGGCCGAGTCAAAACGGTATCGGTCGGATTCGAGCCGATATTTACCTGAGTTTCTCACCCGAGCATATTTCCACCAAAAATTGGTTGAACAGGGTTGACTTGTCCGATTCAACCGATTTTCAGTCCGAGTTAGGCCGATTTTTCACTTTTGAACCGATTTTTTATGTTGCTTCTCTCTCTCCCCAATTTCCCTTCTTCCTCTGCTGGAGCCGACCTCGTTTTTTATCTTTTGAATTTTGGTTGAGCTGTTGGGATGGGGAAGAAAGCTTCTCTTTGTCCATTTAAACTTGGTGTACGTGCACCATTGAAGAATGTTATAAAAGAGCTTTTTGGGCTGGATTCAAATAAGAACATATGTGAGAGTTAGGGCTGCCTCTCACATTTCATTCTCCTCTCCATTTCGGCCCCCATTGGACCAATCCATTTTCATAGTTTTTGCATATTTGTATTTGCTATTGAATTGTTTTTCCATGTTTTCTATCTCCTTTTTGTTTTTTTTTTCTTCTTTTATTTTTCTTCTGTATATTTATTTTTTTAGGATTAACGATAGTTTCAATTTTTTCCTATTTGTGTGAAGCAATTTTTCTATTTCACTTAGTATTTTTAATTATTTTCATTTTGAAAATTGAAAACTAATGACTAATTTGGATAGTAAAAAAGTATACATGCATATGACTAATTTAAAATTAATTTTTTTTATCATTTTTTTCCTATTCTTTATAACAAAACAAGTTTCTGCCAAAAAAACATCCGAGTTTCCAATCCAATTCAGCCGATTCATCCGATTTTGATTCTACGGTCAAGTGACATTTCCGATTCCGATTCCGATTCCGATTTTCAGAGCCATGTTACACACAACACTTAAATATAGTATTATATTTATGCATTTCAGTAATTCCTATCATGATATAGCATGTCTTTTTTTTATATAAGGTCAAGAATGAACATGCATTTTTTTTTGCTGTCACAGAATGAGTCGTTCACATTGTTGTCAAACATGATTCCCTCCTTATGGGAATCCATAAGAGATGAAGCAAAACATACCATCAAGAAGCAAGCAATTGAGGAGGCGAAGTCACATATAACAAAGTACACTTCCAACATCTCTCTGGTTGCTACCATCCTTGCTTCTATCACTTTTGCTGCTGCTTTTACTTTACCAGGAGGATTTAGTTCCGGTCCCTCTGATGCTGGACAACCCATTTTTGCAAGAAAAACAGTTTTCCAGGTGTTCCTCATCTCTGACACCATAGCCTTGTGTTCTTCCCTTCTTATCTTATTTCTCTGCAATTTGGAAACATGGGACGTCGATTTCCGGCTGAATTACAGAAAAACAACGAGGGTACTCATGTGGTTTGCTTACGAGGCTACTGCAATTGTATTTGGTACTGGTTTGTTCACGGTGATTTCTCCCAACAACTTGCAGCTTGCAATTCTCATACTGGTACTCTGCGCCATTCTTCCATTCCTTTCCAAGATCATCAGAGAGTGGCCCCTTTTAGTGTTTCGCTACAGGCTACGTGGTCTTTTTCAAAAAGACCTCATTCCAAATATTTGAAAAAGTACAAACTCATATCATAATTCATCACAGAGTTGTACCATTATTGAAAAAAATTATGAAGAAAATTTTAAAAAGTATTTTATGTTATTATCTAAATTGCTTTTCGACCATTGGGCTAGGCGGCTAACTATGTATTCTTATTAATAATTAATTGTAATTTAATATTTTTATGAGAGAGAATTTAAAAAATTCAGTATACTAACTATGTCTCTCCTTCCCTAGTCTCTTCTTCCTCTTTTCAAAAACTCTAACAAACTTGTATCAGCGAAAAGAAATAAAAGAAGAAAAAGAAAAATAAAAAAAACAAACATGAGAGGACGTGGATTTCCTGCTGAATTACAGAAAAACAACGAGGGCACTCATGTGGTGTGCTTACGAGGCTACTGCAATTGTATCTGGTACCAGTTTGTTCACGGTGATTTCTCCGAACTTGCAGATTGCAATTCTCATACTGGTACTCTGCGCCATCCTTCCATTCCTCTCCAAGATCATCGGAGAGTGGCCCCTATTAAGGCTTCGGTTCAGGCTTCGAGGTCTTTTTGACAAAGACCTCTTTCCAAATATTTGAAAACATGCAAAATCATATCATAAGTCATAGCAGAGTTGGACCATTATTTAAAATGAATGTTAGAGCCTTGTTGTATTCTTTTATTTCTCGTATTATGATATTTTTGTCCTTTGTAACTGAGACGAAAAATATGCATGGTAAATTTGAATGAACTTCTGAATTAAATTAATTAAGGAACTCTTATGATATACAAAAAAAAAAACCTCCCTATTGTTTTCGTCATCCGATTCCTCCATTTGCCTTGGCAATTTTCCCTTCCAAATTAAAGAAGCCTCATTATATCTGTTAACAGAACTGGTGTACCAGTCCCCTGCCAATGTTGTCCCAAAACAACGCAGGAACAACCCCTATAAAACAGAAAATGAACATTTGTGAGTTTACCATTCCGTGGGTGAGGGATTGATCGATGGGCCTAGCTGCAAAATTTGAAGTTCGAATTTGAATGATATGGTTTGAATTTGAAGGTAGGAATTTCATTTTCTCACAACGGTTGGTTCACGTTCTCTTATGTACCATTACGCAAAATAGGTATGTGAAATTAATAAGTAAAAATAATAAAAGAAACGCCTAGGGATGCTTTTCAGTGAAATCGATAAACATTCCAAGTAAAATATCATTTCTGTTACCGGCAAAGATAATTAAGAAAGTGAATTACTATAATCGATAATTTTAAAATTCTGTATGACTGATAATAAATCAAAATTTCTAATATATTTATAAATTGGATACTCGGAAGTTAGAAATTGGAACTTTATGAGATACAATATATATATATATATATAGAGAGAGAGAGAGAGAGAGTTGGGCTATGATGAGTTGCGAAGTAAGAGCTTTGTATTACTTCACGTTCATATTTTCTACCTTTGAAAGTTCAAAAGGTCGATCCGAACCACTCAACATGATATAATTTGGAGGTTGTCTTACCATGCAATGTGTGCTAAACATTCTAATGTAATTTTGTTTTGTTGCCTAAAGTGTTCTTATTAATGGACCGTTAGAATCCAAATAAACAAACAAGGCTTACAATTACAATTAGAATCCTATTGGCCTACAATATAATTTCTTTACCCATTTGAAACCAATAAAAATTTTGCAAGTTGGGTTTAGAACAATATATAGTCTCAGAGCCCATGAACTCAAGTTGCCTGGGCTATTCTATTATAACAATCTTCCCATGTTATAGCCCGGATATGTGCTTTCCCATTGGATAAAGATTACTCGTGGAAAGTTTATTGCAAGGTTTATTTATGGTATTTCTTTTTTGAAAAAAAAAATATAAAACTAATGAATATTAAATGCACTATCAATTATTTTGAATTTTCTTTTATTTTTATGATCAAATCGATGTTTTTAGATTTTATATATCGTAAATCAACGGCTATATATGATGGTGGGTATTTTTAAAAAAAATTACAAAGGGAGCACCATTGAAGGCAATTATTTAGAATAATATTTAATTAGATTGTGTATCACAGTAATGTTCATTGGGTCACTAGTTTAATCAAGGGACGGATTAATTAGTCAGAATCGCTGATTGTTTTATCATTTTAAAAAATGATCCAAGTTAATTATTTGGAGAAGTATGATACAATCAATTTTAAAAAAAATGCAATATCGTTGTTATTTCTGAATAGACCAGCAATTTGTACCATAGCAACTGATAGGATGTACCAAAGGCTCTCTTTCGAGAAAATACGACCTAGCCTCCCTGGAGATAGGACGTATCACGGCAATTATCTATAAATAACAGTATTGGACAAGGAATATTACATCTTATTTGGGTTTATCTTAAAAAAGCTAAAGTGTATTAAATCTCATAGAGAGAAAAAAACTCCTATCAAAATTTAGTTAAAATTAATTACTTCAAATGTTGAATATTGATCCAAAATTGATAACACTAAAATTAGAAACAGTGGAGAATGCGTGTGTATCAAAAATAGGAGTCTGTAGGAGTGTTTGTATTAGAAGTTTTATCATTAGTGTAGTTAGTGGAGAAAGTGGTTTCCTTATTTACACTAGGCAGAAATAGCATGTAGTTGGGTTAGTGGAGTCCTTATTTAGATTAATGTTTAACTATAGATTAAGATGTACTTTGTATCCGAAATTAATGCAATAGAAGAGTTTATTTCTGCAGCAAATATTCTCTTGTCTCTGTGTTTGTTTCTTTATCCATCTGAAATTTCCAACAAAGTGGTATCAGAGCCGGGTCGATCAACCCTGGGGCGTTTTCATGGCAGAAAACGGCAGCACTATGGTGAATGTCACACAACCAGCAATACCTCTCTTCAAAGGCGAAAACTATGCTTTTTGGAGCATCAAGATGACGACCTTGTTCAAGTCTCATGGCCTATGGGACTTGATAGCAAATGGAGTTCCTAATCCAGATCCTAATCCGCAAGAGAATCAGAAGAAAGATGCACGAGCGCTATTTTTCATCCAACAAGCAGTGCATGACACCATCTTCTCGAAAATTGCAGCAGCCACCAACGCAAAGGAGGCATGGACAACCCTGAAAATAGCATTTCAAGGGAGTACTCGAGTCATGGCAATCAAACTTCAAGGCCTACGCAGGGACTTTGAAACATTGCAGATGAACAAGGAAGAATCAGTCCAAATTTTCCTTTCAAGAGTACAAGAGGTGGTCAATCAAATCCGAGCATTTGGAGACACCATGGAGGAGAAGACGGTGGTGGCAAAGGTGTTGAGAAGCCTAACACCCAAGTTTGATCATGTGGTAGCAGCAATCGAAGAGTCCAAAGATCTAGCAACCTACACCTTTGATGAACTCATGGGGTCACTGCAGACTCATGAAGCAAGGATGTCAAAGGCTGAAGATAAAGGCGACGACAAGGCATTTTACATGAAGGGGGAGTCATCAAGAGGCAGATCTAATGGCTACCCAAGAGGCCGAGGCAGAGGAAGAAACAATTCCAGCAGAGGCAGCCACAATCCCAGCAGAGGACAGGCTAATTCCAGCAGAGGAGGTAGAAGCAATCAAGCAAATTCATACGAAGATTCCAAAAGGGATGTTCAATGCTATTATTGCAACAAGTATGGGCACTACCAAGCAGAATGCTACAAGAAGCAAAGAGAAGAGAGTCAAGCAAATTATATAGAAGAGGAGGATACGCAACCAACTCTCTTCATGGCCAGCAGCGCGGTTGACAAAGTTGATGCAAGCAGCATCTGGTTTCTCGATAGCGGGTGTTCAAATCACATGTCCGGATTCAAGCAGTTGTTTGAAGACTTGGATGAAACATGCAAGTTGGAAGTTAAACTTGGTGATGACAAGCTAATTCAAGTAGAAGGCAAGGGCACGGTTGCAGTGCACACCAAAGAAAACGGTATGAAATACTTGCATAATGTGTATTATATTCCAGATTTGTCTCAAAATCTGCTAAGTATCGGGCAGTTGATGGATTGTGGTTATTCAATTGTGTTTGAAGGGAAAACTTGTGTAATAAAATCCAAAAACCAAGTATTGGTAGAAGTGAACATGGCAACCAATAAATTGTTTCCCTTGGAGGTTTCAAATGTAAACGAAAAAGCAATGGTTGCAAAAGATTTGAACCAATCTGAGTTATGGCATCTTAGATATGGTCATTTGAATATCAATGGTCTGAAATTGTTGAACCAAAAACAAATGGTTTATGGCCTACCCGAAATCAACCAAATAGGTGTTTGTGAAGGGTGTATATTTGGTAAACAAGCCAAGTTTCCATTCCCAAAAGGCCAAGCCAAGAGAGCAACTCAAGTGCTTGAGTTGGTTCATGCGTATTTGTGTGGTCCAATGCAAACCGAATCTCTTGGAGGCAGCAAATATTTCCTTCTTTTCACAGATGATTATAGTAGAATGAGTTGGGTGTATTTCCTACATAGCAAAGGAGATGCATTCAATAGTTTCAAGGTGTTTAAAGCATTTGTAGAGAAACAATCTGAGAAAAGGCTGAAGGTGTTAAGAACTGACCGGGGTGGTGAGTTTCTATCAAAAGAGTTCATAAATTTCTGTGAAAGTGAAGGGATACATCGTGAGTTAACCACTCCATACACACCCGAGCAAAATGGGGTTGCTGAGAGAAAGAATAGAACTGTGGTAGAGATGGGAAAAAGTATGTTAAAATGCAAGAAGTTACCAAATAAATTATGGGCTGAAGCAGTGGCAACTGCTGTGTATATTTTGAATGTTTCACCCACAAAAGCTGTTATGAATAAAACCCCATTTGAGGCATGGTTTGAGAGGAAACCTGGAGTAAGTCATTTAAGGGTATTTGGGAGTATAGCCTATGCACTAATCAATCCACAAAAGAGAACAAAGCTTGATGAAAAATCTGAAAAATGCATTTTCATCGGGTATTGTACACAATCCAAAGGGTATCGGCTATACAATCCAGAAAATGGTAAAATTGTTGTGAGTAGAAATGTATTATTCGATGAAGAAGCAAGTTGGCAGTGGGACAGTGTTGTACAACAAACCCAGGTTGAAGAAACAATAGAAGAAAATGAAGAGATAGCGGCACAAGATCAACCACACGAACAACCACCTAGCAGCAGCTCTAGCAGTCCGGTTGAAGATTCAATTCCTGAGATGCAATCAAGGAAGTTCAAAACATTGCAAGAACTGTATGAAACAACCCAGGTACTCCTTGTTGCAGATCCCACAACTTATGAAGAAGCCTCAGAAAAACAAGAGTGGAGCAATACAATGCAAGAAGAAATGCAATCGATTGAGAAAAACAGAACTTGGCAATTGGGGAAACACCCTCAAGGTTGTTCTGAAGATAGAAGAAGCACATCTGGATATATTTTCTCCCTTGGATCAAGTGCTATAAGTTGGAGCTCAAAGAAACAAGCAACAGTGGCTCTTTCATCGTCAGAAGCAGAGTACATCGCAGTTAACTCGGCAGCTTGTCAAACAGTGTGGCTTAGGCGAATTTTAGAAGATGTTGGACAGGTGCAGCAGCAGCCAACACCGATCTATTGTGACAATCAATCAGCCATTTCCATGACGAAGAATCCTGTGTTCCATGCAAGGTCAAAGCACATCGACATTCGTCTACATTTCATCAAAGATCTAGTTGCAGAAAAGATCGTTGAGCTGAAATTTGTCAATTCAAAAAATCAGAAGGCAGATGTTCTAACCAAGGCATTATCACTAAGCAAGTTCGAGAGCATGAGGAAGAAGCTTGGTGTAGTAAATTTTGCATCAAGGGGGAGTGTTGAATATTGATCCAAAATTGATAACACTAAAATTAGAAACAGTGGAGAATGCGTGTGTATCAAAAATAGGAGTCTGTAGGAGTGTTTGTATTAGAAGTTTTATAATTAGTGTAGTTAGTAGAGAAAGTGGTTTCCTTATTTACACTAGGCAGAAATAGCATGTAGTTGGGTTAGTGGAGTCCTTATTTAGATTAATGTTTAACTATAGATTAAGATGTACTTTGTATCCGAAATTAATGCAATAGAAGAGTTTATTTCTGCAGCAAATATTCTCTTGTCTCTGTGTTTGTTTCTTTATCCATCTGAAATTTCCAACATCAAATAGCTTTTTCAGGCATTGCACTCTACACCGCGACTGAAAATTAGACAAATAAAACTGCAATCGTTATAGTTGACACTAAATATTATTGCACCAGAACCCTCTTAGTAACTTTTTGTCATTTTTTGTAAACGAAGAGAGCGACAAATAATTTTTAAATACAAGTTTAATAGTAACCCGGCAATACTTTAGATACCTCTTATAACAATTAAGCATGCATCTCACAGTAGAGACATAGCCTATTACAAATGTTATATACCGATGTACATTATATGGTTTCAAAAGCAATAGTACTTGTATATAGATGTGGCATTGATACCTTCCTTTGATACTACTGGAAGATGGACTTTTGGAGTGAGTGAGTGGGGGGAGGGGGCCTATACTAAAAAATCTCATTGGTTCACATGTGGAATTGATACCTTCCTTGTTGCTTTCAAGTCCATATTCCCCTTTAAGTATTCATGCATGTAATGATTGAGCCCACTGTCATTGTCATCCGAGTTCAATATTCTTAACTTGTCGAGTTGTATAATGATGAAGTTCTAATAAGTATTCACATCAATTTCACTTTAACGATATCATATTTATGCTAGTATCAACTGCCTACATTCAAGTTGCACTAAACTCTTTTTTTTTTTTCATTTTGGCCCGTAATACATTTACTATGGAGATCGGTCAGATTGACAAATATATATATTTTTTTCAAATAAGAGTTTTATAGTAACCTGACAATATTTTAGGAATTCATATCACCAACGGTACCGTAATAGGGAATCTTTTACAATTACTTGATCTGCACCGTTCTTTTTAACTTGGCACGAATCTCAAAGCCCAATAATACTTCCCCCTCAGTTAGCCCGAATCCCAAACCGGCTGAGAGTTAATCTCAACCGTAAATAACTAATTGTAAAAGGGAATCTTTTACGGTACCGTCGAGGATATGGACTCATATTTTAGATACATCTTATAAAAATTAGACATGCATCTCATAAAGATACATAGCCTATTACAAATTTTTTATGCCTATGTACCGTACGGTCTCAAAACCAATAGTACTTGTATATATATAGATGTATTACGGGCCTATACAAAAAATCTCATTTGGAGTGAGTGAGTGGGGGGAGGGGGCCTATACAAAAAATCTCATTGGTTCAAATGTGGAATTGATACCTTCCTTGTTGCTTTCAAGTCCATATTCCCCTTTAAGTATTCATGTAATGATTGAGCCACTATCACTGTCATGCGAGTTCAATATTCCTAACTTGTCGAGTTGTATAAATCTTTTATTTTTATATCTTTCACTGGGAATTAGTACCCTATTTAAGGCAACTAATTAAGCAAACAAATAACCAACCATCAGCTATTAAAAAAAAAAAAACTAAGCAAGCAATTAAGCAACCATCAGCTATTCTGCCCATCTATTATCCTCATGGACCGACAGCTCCTCAAGGCATGCACCAAAGGTGATTTCAGCCTCTGCACCCACTTGATTCTCGCCAGCCCTGATATCCTCCTCTCTACCACTCCTCACAAAAACATCTGCCTTCACATTGCCGCCATGCTCGGCCATGACGAGTTCGCAAAGGAGGTCTGGTCCAAAGCCCCTTCCCTCTTCTCCGGCACCAACATCGATGGCGAGACCCCACTGATAGCTGCTCTGATGGCGGCTAACCTTTCATTGGCTTCTGACATCATCACTGCTGCATCACAGTATATGCAGCATGATGATTTGGAGGGAGGAAGGCCATTGAACCGCATGCTCTTGAAGGTCGATAGGCGCAAAGAAAATGTGTTGCATCATGCTTTGCGCAATAGCTTTGGAAATTTGGCACAACAGCTCTTGGACATAGAGCCGCGACTGTCTGAGCAAATTAATAACACAGGTGAGTCACCCATGTATATGGCTACCCGGAGAGGATATTCAAGAGTTGTAGAGCGATTGCTACAAATCCCGTGTTCTGCAGATTCTGGCCCACAAGATGAATCAGCTCTACATGCTGCTGTGAAATCCGGATACACAGGTTCATTACTTATAAGCCTAATTCTGTGCATGTTATTCTTCATACTAATTAATTAGAGATTTTTCATGCAATTGTACGAAGTACAATCCATTGTAGTTAAGTCCTTATGCACATCATTTGACAAAACAATTATTTTGGCTTCTGAAAAAACTCAATTTGGCTTGAATTTTTTGTTCAAATTATCTGATGTCCACCAACTCAGAATTAGAAGACAACTCAAAATTACTCATTTCGTTTTGCGAAATTTCACTGAAGCACATCAGCGACCCCACCACTAACTTTGCCTCCCAACTCCCATATGTTCCTATTGCTGCCTCTACTTGAGAGACCCAAATCCACCTCGTCTCCCAGTCTCCACTTAAGCCTTGGAGCGAGTCACTATTGCCATCTTTCCAGAAATGCGTAGAGAAAAAATCATTTGAGCTCCATGCATTTGAACCACTTACTTCTCATAGATTCTAGGGGGTCATTGTAAATGTTTTAATTTTATCGTGACATGTACTGTCAGGTATAGCTAAGCAACTGTTGGAAGGACGGCCCCAGCTAGCAAACCATAGAGACATAAAAGGAGTAAATCCGCTGATGAGAGCTATACTTGCCAACAATCTCGAGATTGTGAAGATTTTATTAGAATACGATCATAATTTGGCATATAATAAGACTAATAGTTACAACGATACTCCATTTCTTATAGCATCGAAATTAGGCTATTTGTCGATTGCAGAAGAGATCATAAGCACTAGGCCCGACTCTGCTTATACACCCGATAGTAATGGTGATAGTGCACTCCATCACGCAATTTATTTTGAGAAAACGGATTTTATGAACTACATACTCAGGACACCCCAGCTTCATAGGTTTATTAACCAAGCCAACAACATTGGCAGTCTTCCCCTGCATACTGCTGCTAACAACTGCGACCCAAATATCCTTCGTTCTTTACTATCCCATACAGAACAGGATTGCGCTGCTGTTAATGTCTACTGCTGTAATGCAGTTGACATAGTTTATAGAAAGACCGACTTATGGAAGACTTTGAAATGGGTAAGTTTATTAATTTTCATTGCTCTTACCCACAACACTTATTTAAATTTAGTATTAAATTTGTACATTTCGTTAATTCCAATAATGACATAGCTAGTGTTTTTTTTTATTTAAGGTCAATAAAAATAATGCATATATTTCATTTTATTTTTTGGTGTCACAGAATGAGTCATTCACATTGTTGTCAGATGTAATTCCCTCCGGATGGAAACATGAAATAAGAGATAGCGCAAAACAAACAATCAAGAAGCAAGCAATTGAGGAGGTCAAGTCACTTACAACAAAGTACACTTCCAACACATCTCTGGTCGCTGCGCTACTCGCTACTATCACTTTTGCTGCTGCCTTTACCTTACCAGGAGGATTCAGTTCCGATCCCACCGATGCCGGACTACCCATTTTTTCAAGGAAAGCAACTTTCCAAGTGTTCCTCGTATCTGACACCATAGCCATGTGTTCTTCCCTTTCCGTTGCATTTCTCTGCATTTTAGCGACATGGGAGGACTTAGATTTCCTTCTCAATTACAGGAAAACAACGAGGGCGCTCATGTGGTGTGCTTACGTGACTACTGCAGTTGCATTTGGTACCGGTATGTTCACGGTGCTGGCACCCAACAACTTGTGGCTTGCAATTCTGATATTGGTACTCTGCACCATCCTTCCGCTCTTCTCCAAGATCATCGGTGACTGGCCCTTATTAATGCTTCGCTACAGGCTTCGAGGTCTTTTTCGAAAAGAACTCATTCCAAGTATTTGAAAATGTTTAAAATCATATCATAATAAAAAGGAGAGTTGTACCATTATTTAAATAAATGTCAGAGCCTTCGTGGAATGAGTTTGAAGAAAATTAGGAAGAAAATTTTCAAATGTATTTTGTTATGTTGTTATCTTAATTGTTTTTAGACCATTGGGTTAGCTATGTATTCTTATATATAATATTTATATTAATTTTCTTATGAGAGAGAAGTTAAAATATTCAGTACACTGTCTCTTCTCCCTTTGTCTCTTCTTCCTCCTTTCAAAAACTCTAACAAACTTGTATCTGCGGAAAAAAATAGAAGAAAAAGAGAAAAATAAAAATAAAAAGAACAAACATAAGAATTAGTCATTGTTATCGCTTTTGTTTGGTTCTTCTTCATATCTGATATGTGATCTCATATGTGAACCAATGATCGATAGATGTTTGATGTGACTACGTACTCCAGTCATTGTTTTTTCTATCGCATCTTTGAATTTTGAATTCCAATGCTATGGTTTCAATTTGAATGTGGTAATTATTTTTCTGACAACCCTTATCCATTATGATAACGAAAAAAGATCCAGACCATTACCCATACCCGATAAGCTAATGAAAAAAAAATCTTACCCTTACCTGTCCTTTCAAATACGATACGGACCGGATTAATGAATAAAAGAGTGTCATTGACACCCCTAAGCAAGCATCTTTGCATAATCATAATTATGAGTTCACAAGGAAAATGCCTCACTTTGCCTAATGCCTCGACTAGAACTAGAAGTCTCCAAAAGCGTGCAAAATATAAATCAAAGCCCAATATGTTCACAATTGTGTGCTCCACCAATGAAAAAACCTCAGACGGGCTGTGGAGGCCCAAAGATCCCTAATATTTGAATGCTTAAGTTGTTATTATATTTTGTTTGAAAAACAATGGTTTTTCATTCCTCCAGATTCCTTTTGCATGATAGCCCAAACAAAATGCACAGTCATAGGTTGCAAACACATATCAAAGGGTAGACTGCATGGAATCCGTACCAGATCTGCTCTGGCACAAATATTAAAGGGGTCCCATGCATTTCTCCACATACCGGATTGGTCCGGATTCTAATCGAACGGTCCAGATCGACTGGTACTTACCGACGCCCATTTTGCTAGGTAATGTAATTTTTTTATATATGGACATCTGTGACGGAGTTATTCATAAATATATAGTATCTAGTTTCAAATAATTATACATAAAAAACTGAAATGTAATCAAATTCAGATTAAAAAAAAAAACACAAGAGTATTAGAAATTTTTTAACCATTCTATTTATGAATTTTGGACAGTGTTACATTCTAAAAATAAGGATATCTCTGTCCTTTGAAACCGAGATGAAAAATAAGGATGGCAATGTGAATGAACTTATGATTATGAATTAAATGGATTAAGGAACTATTTTCGGTAACAAAACAAATAGCCACAGTCTCTGAGCTTCCAGATTACAAGAGTAGCATCATTGTATCTGTTACGAGAACCGCCAGTACCAGTCCCCTTCCCCTGCCAAATGTTGTCCAAAAACAGCCCATGAACAACCCCTACAGAACAGAAGATTAACATCTCCTGGTTTTCCATTCCATGGGTAATGGCTACAAAATTTGATCAACTGTGAATCCAATGCAACAGTTTCAATTTGAATGTAGGAATTTCTTTTCCTGTGAAAGGTAGGTTCTGTTATGAATAAGCTTGTTGTAAATAAGGAGCTGGCATGAATTGTTCTTTCTCTGGGACGTTGTGTTCTGTTTTGTTTTTTTTTTAGCATATTTTAGAATTATGTTATAAGATTTAATGCTTATTTGTTTCCTTCTGTAAAGGTGTGGAGAATAAGAAACTACACCTATTGTTATTGTTTTTTTGGAGGGTTTTCTTTCTATATTTGGAGATAATCAAATAATAAAAGGCATGAGAAAATAGAAAATGGTGCTGCCTCATTTTGCACCGCAAATCTTCTTTCTTCCTCTATCTTATTCCATTTTTCATTATTCTTTTATCTGATAACTAAGTTGAAAAACCAACATTTGGTATCAGAGCCAAGACATGGGCAATGGTGACGATGGAACTGGTGAAAACAAGGTGGTTGAAGCGACACCGCCGAAGATAGTAGTTAGGGGAGGAGGTGTTCCTGTTCAATACCCAATGCTAGATGACACGAACTATGGTTTGTGGGCAGTGAAGATGAAGATACTGCTGCGTGCGTTGGGGTTGTGGGAGGCTGTAGAAGGTCAGGGTGAGGCTGACAAGGAGAAAGACCAAGGTGCCATTGCGGCAATATCTCAAGCAATTCCTGATGCGACGATCATGGCGATTGCAGAGAAAGAAACAGCTAAAGAAGTCTGGCAGATGATCAAGCAGATGACAGTTGGAGAGGACCGTGTCAGAAAGGCAAGGGCACAGGTAGTAAAGAGACAATTTGATCGATTGGTGATGTCTGATTCATCAAGTTTGTTTGACTTCTCACAACTGCTAGTAAGCTTGGTTGGTGAATTGCGCTCTTTGGGAGTGGAATTGAAAGAAAGTAGTGTGGTTGAGAAGCTATTTAGCGCAGTACCAGATAGGTTCCTTCCTATTATTAGTACGATAGAGCAATGGGGAGATACATCCAACATGACTGTTGCTGAGGCAATTGGGCGATTGAGGGTATTTGATGAAGGCATGAAGGGCAGGCAATCGAACAAAGAGTCAGAAGAGGATGAGAAATTGCTTCTTACTCGTGCTCAATGGGAAGCTTTGTCTCTAAAAGAAAGAAACAAAGGGGAAAGCGCTGACAACCAAGGCAGTACTCAGGAAAGAAGGTCAAAGAAGAAATTTGACAAGTCAAAGATTAAGTGCTTCAACTGTGGAATTTTTGGGCATTTTGCCTCTGAGTGCAGGAAGCCAAGAAAGGAAAGAGCTCTCATAGCAGAGGAGGTAGAAGAGGAGCCAGTATTACTGATGCAACAGGTAATTACTGGTGAGCAAGAAAGAAGCATTAATACCAGCATGGGTGAATTGTATTTGGGAAAGCAACAGATCCAATCAACCGATACTTGGTATCTAGACTCTGGGGCAAGTAACCACATGACAGGTAACTTAGGAATCTTCACTGATTTTAAAACAAGTACACATGGTGCTGTTAAATTGGGAGATGGGCATTTAGTGCAGATAGGAGGAAAGGGGACAGTGCTGATTAAGGGAAGAAATGGTGAACATAAGGCCTTGACTAATGTGTATTATATCCCAAAGTTAACTAATAACATCATTAGTCTCGGTCAACTTGAAGAGAAAGGGTGTAAAATTGAGATGATGAAAGGTGAGTTAGTTGTGTTTGACACAGACGGTAAGATGCTGATCAAAGTGAGGAGGACAGAAAATCGTCTGTATGTGTTACAATTGGAGATAGTTCAACCAGTTTGTATGTCAGTAGTCACTGAGTCTAGGGCATGGAGATGGCATGCACGATTTGGGCATATGAATTTTACTGCTCTAAAGAAGATGAGTCAAGAAGGGTTAGTGGAAGGGTTGCCTTTCATTGATCATATTGAGCAAGTTTGTGAAGGCTGTCTGGTGGGCAAGCAACGTAGGGCAACATTTCCAGCCAAAGCACAATTTAGAGCCAGTGAAACATTGGAATTGATGCATGGAGATCTCTGTGGACCTATATTGCCCTCAACCCCTGCAGGCAACAGGTATTTCCTACTTCTGGTTGATGATTACAGTAGGCTCATGTGGCTTGCCTTGTTGCCTAGCAAGGACAAGGCATTCACTGCTTTTAAGAGGATCAAAGTAGCAGCTGAGGTTGAGCAAAACAAGAAATTGAAGGCTCTTAGAACTGACAGGGGAGGTGAATTTAAATCTGCTGAATTTGAGGATCATTGCAAAGAGAATGGTATAAAGAGATACATGACAGCTCCTTATTCTCCTCAACAAAACGGAGTTGTTGAAAGGAGGAATCAGACAGTTATGAGTATGGCTAGGAGTATGCTCAAGGCTATGAAAGTGCCGGTTCAATTTTGGGGTGAGGCAGTGACCACTGCAATTTATATTTTGAATAGGGCATCAACTAAGAGTGTTATTGGAATGACACCTTATGAGGCATGGTATAAGCACAAACCAACTGTGCATCACTTGCGCACATTTGGATGTCTTGTTCATGTGAAGACCACTGGTAACAATGTGAAGAAGCTTGCAGATAGGAGCACAGAAATGGTGTTTCTCGGGTATGAGAAAGGGTCTAAGGCATATAGAGCATACAATCCTATTGAAAATAAGGTGGTGGTGACTAGAGATGCTATTTTTGAAGAAAACAAACCTGGACCATGGCCAATGAATGCTGAGAAGGAGAGCAGTTGCGATGAGACAAGACTAAGGGTACCATTTCAATTTGAAGAAGGTATTACTATTGGAGAAGGCCCAGATGGTGAAACAGGTGATGGTGGTAATGATCATAATAGTGAAAGTGATGAAATCTCAGAGGATGACAGAAATTCACACGAGACTCCTGTCAAGTTGCGCAGTTTGACTGAGATTTATGAAGAGACTGAACCAGTTAGCTATTTGGGAATTTGCTTGATGGGTGTTGAAGAGCCTGCAAGTTTTGATGAAGCTAACAAGGAAGAAAGGTGGAGAGCTGCCATGAAAGAAGAAATTGAGTCAATTGAATGCAATAACACTTGGAGTCTGATAGAACCTGTGAAGGGTAAAAAGGTAATTGGACTGAAATGGGTATACAAGCTCAAGAAAAATTCTGAAGGAAAGGTTGTGAAGCACAAAGCAAGATTAGTTGCGAAAGGTTATGTGCAGCAGCAAGGCATCGACTTTGAAGAGGTATTTGCACCAGTGGCAAGAATTGAGACTATAAGGGTGATCATTGCTCTTGCTGTACAAGGTGGTTGGTTGCTGCATCACATGGATGTAAAATCCGCGTTTTTAAATGGTGATCTCTTGGAAGAAGTGTATGTAACCCAGCCACCAGGATTTGAAGAGAAGGGAAGTGAGTACAAAGTGTTGAAATTACACAAAGCTTTGTATGGTTTGAAGCAGGCACCTCGTGCCTGGAATTCAAAATTGGATAGCACTCTAAATTCGCTTGGTTTTGAAAGAAGTAAGATGGAACATGCTGTGTACAAAAGGAAGCAAGGAGGTAATTGTACTATTATTGGAGTTTATGTTGATGACCTCATAATCACTGGAACTAGTGAGCTTGAAATTGAGAAGTTCAAGGTACAAATGAAAGAAATTTTTAGAATGAGTGATTTGGGGTTATTGAGTTATTACCTCGGAATTGAAGTTAAGCAGAAGAAGGATGAAATTCTGCTAAGTCAAGAAGGTTTTGCTTTCAAAATCTTGAAGCAATGTGGAATGTCAGAATGTAACTTAACAAAGACTCCAATGGAAGCACGACTTAAACTGAGTAAAAATAGTTCTTCAGAGCTAGTTGATCAGAACAAATACAGGAGTATTGTGGGGAGTTTAAGATACTTGTTGCACACAAGACCTGATTTAACTTATTCTGTTGGAATTGTTAGCAGGTTCATGGATTCTCCGAGGACTGAACACATGGCTACTGTAAAGCAGATTTTGAGGTACATTAGAGGAAGTACCAGCTTGGGGTGTGTATACAAAAGGTGTTCTGACAGTGAGTTGAAACTAGTGGGTTTCTCTGATAGTGATCTAGCAGGAAATTTAGATGATAGAAAGAGTACAACTGGGGTCTTGTTCTATTTGGGAAGCAATCCTATCAGTTGGTTCTCTAGAAAACAAAAGGTAGTCGCATTATCATCATGTGAAGCTGAATACATAGCTGCTGCATCAGCCGCCTGTCAAGGTATTTGGCTTGAAGCACTACTAGCAGATCTGTTGGGTCATGAGTTCAAAAGGGTCAAGCTCAAGATCGACAACTTGTCAGCTATTTCCTTGTGCAAAAATCCAGTTTTTCATGACCGTAGCAAGCACATTGATACTAGATATCACTACATCAGAGAAAATGTGGAGAATGGCAGAATTGAAGTTGAACATGTGAGTACTTCTGATCAGCTAGCAGATATACTGACAAAACCATTGGGAAGGGTCAGATTCTGTGAGCTGCGAGAAAGAATTGGGCTGCAAGATACCAGAGAAGGTACAACAAGCTTAGGGAAGTGAATGTTATGAATAAGCTTGTTGTAAATAAGGAGCTGGCATGAATTGTTCTTTCTCTGGGACGTTGTGTTCTGTTTTGTTTTTTTTTTAGCATATTTTAGAATTATGTTATAAGATTTAATGCTTATTTGTTTCCTTTTGTAAAGGTGTGGAGAATAAGAAACTACACCTATTGTTATTGTTTTTTTGGAGGGTTTTCTTTCTATATTTGGAGATAATCAAATAATAAAAGGCATGAGAAAATAGAAAATGGTGCTGCCTCATTTTGCACCGCAAATCTTCTTTCTTCCTCTATCTTATTCCATTTTTCATTATTCTTTTATCTGATAACTAAGTTGAAAAACCAACAGGTTCACTTGTCGAATAATTTCTCTCCTTTGTAATATTCACTTGTAAGCATTACACAGAAACATACCAGAATGTCTCTATCAGTAAGCATAATTATATACATAATGCTTAGATTTGAGCAGAAAATAAATAAGTAAATATTAGTGTAAGGTTTAAGTACTTATCATACATGCGATGAAAATAGAACACATTTTAAGTTACCGTAGTTTTTCAGTGCAAATTTTAGTTATGCTATCTATTAGAATTTGAGGCTAATTTTAGTAGTTATGATATAATTACATTTTACATTTATAATAAAATAACTATCGAGTTAATCATTATGTGAAATGGCATTTGCAGCAATACTGCTAATAACACAACTCTTTTTTAGAATCTCGCTGCAATACAAACTGTTAACCGTCATAATTTAAAGGTGGTATATATCAAATATTGCACCCAACTTACAATTAAAAAATCAAATATAATTTTTTTCAAATTTTTTTCTTGATTTGTCTTCTTACCATATAATCTGTCATGATATTTCTGCAAGGGAATATGAGAACGGAATGAGAAAGCTGCATCACCTTGAACTAAAAGTCTCCAAAAGCCTGCAAAATATAAATCAAGGCCCAATATTACCACAATTTTGGGCTCCACCAATGAAAAGAATCTCAGACGGGCTGTGAAGGCCCAACTATGTTATTACTATTTGGGACAAAGATGTCTAATATTTGAATTCTTAAATTGTTATCATCTTTTGTTTGAAATAATGGTTTTTCATTTGCATGTAGACCAAACAAAATGTGCAGTCATGGGTTGCATGAATATTTTTGTCTTTTTTATTATTTTAACATTTTTAATAAAAAAAACTTTCTTTGAAGTATTGATGTATATAATGGTTTTTCATTGCATGTAGACCCAACAAACTTTCTCTACATTGGTTTCTTGTTGATTAAATCATTTCTTTCATCAATGAAATTTGTACTATCCATCAAAACCGAAGACCATCCGAAAAAAGCATACGTATTACGTAGTTAATAGAGAAAATTACAAGGACTAGATTTCTGAAACGGGCTTGAATGGGCCGATACAACTTTCTAATTTAAAAGGCCCGTTCCGTCCTGATAAATCATTTTAATATCTTGCGTTGTAAATATTGGTTCCGTACAGATAATAAGATTTTATCGGTAGAAAATATAAATAAAAAAAGAGAGAGAAATAAGAAGATTACAGCTGATTTTCTTATGAGTAGAAGGATCGGTATAGATTACACCGATTAAAACTATTTAAACTTTGGATCGGTATAGATTTTACCGATCCAAACTATTTTTTTTTTGCACATGTTTAGATATGTTCGGATTTCTGTGGCTTTATGATCTATGATTCCTTGATTTATGATATGCTCCTCATATGATGAAAACACAAAGAATCCAGATAAATTTCTGTTTTTCCAAAAAAAAATATGTGATTTGAATCGGTAAAATCTACACTGAATTACCGGTCATTCTATTCATAAAAATTTTGATATACTATTTCTATCTCTCTCTTTTATATATTTTGTATTGACAAAAAATTATCAGTTGCATGCCTCATTTTTGTTTTGTTCAACAAAACATAAACATGCTTCACAAAACCATGACAAACAGATAAATGTCTACCCTAGTTAGTAGTTCTAGTATACTCATCAAACAAAAAAAAATGCCTACTATGTACAAACTGTACATGTTATATGCAAGTGGTAACTTTTATTCAAAATAAAATTAGTACAAAAAAGTAACGGATACATTAACCAAGTTACCATGGCATACTAAATGTTACCTTGGAGAGAATTAATATATATTTGATGACATCTGCAATTAAAAGTACACTTATAAATTTTAGCTAAGTAGTACCAACCTTTTTTCCAAATAAAGTAATACTCACTTTTGATTCATTCATAATTCATAGTGTACTAGTGAGGAATGCTTTATTGCTTTACCTGCCTATCTCTGTTTTCTTATAAAACTATTCAGTTATCCTACACCCAAAAAATTTCACAAAAACATCCGCTAGATACAATTGAAAATCTAACATAATGTTGTAATTGTACCAAGATAATTTGTGTGGATCTTTTTTTTTTTTTGAAGTAGTAGGCAATTATCTATTAATGGCATGCAGTATTAGACAAAGAAAAAATAATTACACCTAATTTGGGTTGATTTTACAAAAGCTGAAAGTATATTAAATCTCAAACTAGCAAGTGGGTGATGGTATGTTCGAAATTTGATATATATATATATATATGTTAGAAAGGAAATAAAGAGAGTTTTAAGCCTCATTACATATATTAACAAAAATCTCGTAGTAAGTTTGTACGTAAGCATCGTTATCTTTAAGTACCGCTCATTCAAGAACCTAAAGCAATTTCTAGTGTTCTCTGCATATCCTTTTACTCCTTTTGAAATGTTTCAAGAAGTAGATGCAAAGAGAATATCCCAAGATTTCACAACTGATGCCGTAAGTGTCTTATGGTATAGCCACTGGAGTTTTCGGGATTTTTTTATATATATAGATTGTTAGGGTGATATATGGTGATCTTATATTAATCTAGCCTCGCTCTTATGTCAAATTCAAACTAAAATTTTTATTATTTATATTATGTATTGTTAGATTTTATAGTATTTTTTTCTCAAATAATCTTTGGCTATAATATATATGATAATTACTAATATCCGTTGGTCTTGATATGATAATTGTCAAGTTCATTTGTTTTCTTCCCAATTCAAGTACACTATTCCACATAAATGATTTTTTTATCTTTTTAAAGTTTGCTAATATGTGCATGATGGGCCTTGTAAATCTTTCTATACTAACATTATCCTTCGATACTATCGGATTTTTCAAAAAAAAAAAAACATTATCCTTCGAACTTTGTTTCGAAAGTAGAATTTTTTGTAATAATAATTTCTATAAAAAAAAAATTCTTGTAGTTAAGTTAATTTTGGAAATAAATAAACCATCTTTTCAAAATTCTAAAAATCTATATATAATAAAAATTACACAGTTAGCCAGCCAGATGGAATAGTTCTAGAAAAATATAGCGTAAACCAAAAGGTGTATTTTTTTTTTTTTAGTGAATGCCATATTCTGATATTCACCTCCTCTAGGCTACCTCTAGGGACAATACAAAAAAGCCTCATTGGTGTAAATGTGGAATTAATTGATACCTTCCTTTGATACTGGAAGTAGGACTTTTGGAGTTAGTGGGTGTAGGGGTGGCCTATACAAAAAAGTGTCATTGGTTCAAAGGTAGAATTGATACCTTCCTTGTTGCTTTTAAGTCCATATTCCCCTTTAAGTATTCATGTAATGATTGAGCCACTGTCACTATCATGCCAGTTCAATATTCCTAACTTGTCGAGTTGTATGAATCTTTTATTTTTTTATCTTTCACTGGGAATTAGTACCCTATTTAAGGCAACTAATTATGCAAACAAGCAACCAACCATCAACTTGAAACGCCAAAGAGGTTTATTAACTTGTCGAGTTAATTATAAAAATCCATTTTATTTTCTCAAGATCAATACCAAGCAAGAAAGCATGAGCAATTCAGCTAACTCAGCTTCCTCTTGCAGCCCACCTGATATCCCAATGGACCCTCAACTACGACAAAGCATGAGCAATTCAGCTCGCCCAGCTTCCTCTTTAGCTAACTCAACTTCCTCTTCCAGCCCACTCCCAACGGACCCACAACTACGACAGCTCCTCAAGGCATGCTCTGAAGGTGATGTCAACCTCTGCATCAACTTGATTCATGCCAACCCTGATATCCTGCTCTCTACCACTCCTCACAAAAACAACTGTCTTCACATTGCCGCCATGCTCGGCCATCATGACTTTGCAAATCAAGTCTGGTCCAGCGACCCTTCCAGAGTCCCTTACCTCCTCAACGGAACCAACGCTGATGGTGAGACCCCGCTGATGGTTGCTCTGATGGCGCCAAACCTATTGATGGCTTCTTCAATCATCACTGTTGCATTACGGTATATGCAGCGTGATGATTTGGAAGAAGGGAGGTCGTTGAGCTGCATGCTCCTGAAGGTCGATAGGCGCAATGAAAATGTGTTGCATCATGCCATGAGGAATGGCTTGGAAGATTTGGCATTGTGGCTCTTGGAGATAGAGCCACAACTGTCCGTGCAAGTTACCAACGCAGATGAGTCACCCATGTATATGGCGGTCCGGAGAGGATATTCTAACATTGTAGAGCGATTGCTACAAATCCCGTTTTCCATGGATTCTGGCCCTGATGACGAATCAGCTCTGTATGTTTCTGTGCTATCCGGAAACACAGGTTCATTCCTTATAAGCCCAAACCATTGCATGTTATTTTTCATACTAATTGATTAGAGATTTTTTATGCAATTGTACAAACAACTGTAGTTAAGTCTTTATGTACTTCAGTTGAGAAAAGTATTATTTTGCCACCTGATTAATTTTACTCGTAATATTCGTTCAAATTATCTGAAATTAAGAACACATTTAGTTTTGAGAAATTGAGAACTCCCACGCCAACTCTATATGCACCACTATTGCCTCACCCCGTTGTCTCACCTCATGTCCCAGCCTCTGCTCAAGCTTTGGAGCGACCAACTTTTTCCATCGCTCCAGAAAGGCTTGGAGTCACTATGGTTTCTCAATCCCTCCACACATTTGAACCATTTACTTCTTATAGATTCTAGCTGGTCTTGGTAAATGTTGTAATTTTATCGTGACATGTATTGTTAGGTATAGTTAAGCAACTGTTGGAAAGAAGGCCCCATCTAGCATGGCGTAAAGACAACGCTGCAAACAATCCTGTGGAGAGAGCTGTATTAGACAACAATCTCGATCTGGTCAAGATATTCTTAGAATTTAATGATAATTTCGCATATATGAAGAATGAACAAAACGGAAATACTCTATTTCTTCTAGCAGTGCAAAAAGGCTATCTGTCAATTGTAAAAGAAATCATTAACACCTGCCCTGATTCTGCTTATACTCCCGACGGTGTTGGGGACAATGCACTCCATTATGCTATTTGTTTTGAGCAACCGGATATTTTAGACTACATACTCAGAACACCCCAACTTCATAGGCTTATGAACCAAGCCAACAACAAAGGCGAGCTTCCCCTACTTGCAGCTGCTGATATGTGTGACCCAAAGCTCCTACGTTCTTTAATAACCCAAACAGGACAAGATTATACTGCCAGAAATGTTGACGGGTGTCATGCACTCAGCATTGTCTATGGACAGAAACGGTTATGGAACACATTGAAATGGGTAAGTTAATTAATTTTCATTGCTCTTACACACACATAAATATAGTATTAAGTTTATATATTTCATTAATTCCAATCATGATAATGCTCGTGTTTTATTTTATACAAGGTCAAGAATAATTATGCATATTTTTTTATTTTTTTCTGTCACGCAGAATGAATCGGTCACATTGTTGTTAAATGTAATTCCCTCCGGATGGAAATATCTAATAAGAGATGAAGTGAAAATGACCAATAAGAAGCGAGCAATTAAGAAGGTCAAATCACTTACAGAAAGATACACTTCAAACACCTCTTTGGTCGCTGTCCTCATCGCTACCATCACCTTTGCTGCAGCTTTTACCTTGCCTGGAGGATTCAGTTCGAATCCCGCCAATGCTGGACTACCCATTTTTGCAAGGAAAGCAGCATTCCAGGTGTTCCTCATCTCTGACACCATAGCCATGTGTTCTTCCCTCGCCGTCGCATTTCTCTGCATTTTGACTACATGGCAGGACTTGGATTTCCTGCTCAATTACAGGAAAACAACAAAGGCACTCATGTGGTCAGCCTATGGGGCTACTGCACTTGCATTTGGTTCTGGTTTGTTCACAGTGATAGCGCCCAACAACTTGTGGCTTGCAATTCTCATTTTGGTACTCTCCACCATTCTTCCGCTCCTTTCCAAGATCATCAGCGAATGGCCTCTATTAATGGTTCGCTACAGGCTTCGTGGTACTTTTATAAAAGACCTCGTTCCAAATATTTGAACACTGCGAAATCAAATCATAACTCATGGTAGAGAGTTGGATCGTTATTTAAAAAATTTGAGAGCCTTCGTTGTATGATGACTTTGAAGAAAAAATTCAAATGTATATTATCTAAATTGCTTTTGGACCATTGGGCTAGCTATGTATTCTTATATATAATATGTAATTTAAATTTTTTTTGAGAGAGAAGTTAAAAAGTTCAGTATGCTGTGTCTCTCCTCCCTTTTATCTCTTCTCCCTCTTCTCAAAAAGTCCTACAAACTTGTATCTGCAAAAAAGAAATAGAAGAAGAAAAACAAAATAAAAAGAACAAACATAAAATAATTAGTCGCTGTCATTGCTTTTGTTTGGTTCTTCTTCATTTCTAAGAATTTAAGGCTCAGAAAATTGGCCTACTCCGGGTCTCCTCCAACCATTACCAATTCCAAACGAAGCTTGGTCAAGCGTGGGGATGGATTTCATTATTTTAGTATTATGAGATGATTATATTATTCAATCATATTTTGAAAAAAATATCGAGATAATCATTAGGTGAAATGGCTTTTTGCTATAAAATTGCAATTTACATAGCTCTTATTTAGAATCTCGCTGCAATATACTGCGAACCTCCATAATTTAAAAGTGGGATTAAATACCAAAATATTTTTAATTACCACTTCAATAATTCAAAATTTTGATATTACCACCATTTTGACAAAATTTCAGATTTTAGCACGTGGGCAGACCCAGTCTGCGCACCGTATTTGACAGGTGCAAAGATAGGGTCTGGTTTGCATACCAAATGTTTTTTTTGTTATGTTTCTTTTTATGTTGTGTTTAGTTAGAATTATACGTTTCATCTGTTTTTTTCCTGTTCTGTTATGTTTGAAATTATATGTTCGCATCATATTAGATGAATAAATTATAGACCCGAACTTGATTAGAAAAAAGAATTCAAATTAAAACCAACATGTTTAACAAATAAAAATTTGTACTAAGTTTGAACTACAAATTACTACAAATTGTACTACAACATAACTAACAAATAAAACCTAAAAAAATTACAACTTCAATTGAAAATTAGAACTTCACTTATGATCGCCTCTTCGCTTATATCTCGTATTATGGACTTTTGTTGTTATTATTTTGATATTAGAGACTTATATTATGATATTAGCGACTATATTTTGCTTTTATTATCTATCGTACTATTCTAATATTAGCGATATTGGCGACTTTTATCGAATTATTCATGGTAGTCACGATTACACGATTACTAATTGTTATCGTCAAAACATCTTCAAGATCTAAAATAAATAAAATCTGATCAAAACAAAACTAAAAGAAATTATGTTCAAAAAAGAAAATAAATAAACGGTGCGCATTCTAGGTCTGTGCACCCGTCTAAAATGGTACTGCGCAAACTGGGTGTGCGCAGGTTGTAATATTTGAATTTATAACAAAGTGAAATTTGGTAAAATTCCATGGATATCGAAAGAATTAGGATTTCCTTAAGCTCACCAAGGAATTGGTGAACTCAACTTCAAAACCTATCGAAATGACTTCAAATGACGAATCCAAACCATCAAAATCAATCTACTTCACGAGTTATGTGTTTACATCTCAAATATATAAATTTATAAATTAATTTAGCACAAAGTCAACAGTCAAGTATCAATGCAAAATGAATGTATTTAAATTATATAACTTATAAATCTTCTTTTACTGCTTAACTTTGCACAAGATCAGGAAAGGGGCCAATCCGGCCCATGATGAAACACACGGGCATCTTTAAAATTTGTGCCAACACGGATCGGACGGTCCGGATTCAATCCCTTCTCTGTAGAGTGACCTTTATATTTTTGTCTAATTACTTGGTCCTCTGTTTTCTTTATTTTATTTTTTTTCCATCCTTTAGATTGTAGCATGAGTGGTTCTGATCTGAATTAAGGTGTCAGAATTTGTGTAGTCAGGGTTTATAATCTAAGGGTTGTGAAATGCTAATGTGCCCTCTTCAACTGAAAAGAGAAAACTTTGGGGTACACTTGTTAGTATACCAAGCCAAATTAATCTCTAATGGTAACAAATTATAGTGGGTATTATTGTTGGAAACTTGGCTGACTGCAGCAGCCTTTTGCTTTCAATTTCACACAAACTCTCTGTTTCACAAAAGAAAAATAATAGAATTTTCTGAACTTCTTTAAAACATAAACAATTTTCATTCACTTTCCTTTTTTTAATCGTTGCAAAATTCTTCTCTGTCTTACATCATTAATATACCTAATACAAAGTCTAATTTTAGACCTCCACTACTTCCATAACATTCTAAAATTGATACATGTTGCCATAATTAACTTTGATAAATATTGAAATACGCTAATTATACCACCCATGCCTCTGATGCTAATTGCAACTTTTAATAAATTTTTAAATATTATTGCAGTAAAAGTAATTCCCTTAACAAATTCTCCAAAAGGAAAGCACCAAAACATATAGACACAGTGACCCTACTCCACCGAAAGTAATCCACTCTCGTGAAAAAGAAAAAGAAAAAGTAGAAGCATTGTACACGCCACTTCTAAGAACTTACCTTACCCTTCAGATCTCAACACTCTCCTCCTCTTTCAAAAGAAAATATAAGAAAAAAGAAAACCTCAAATAAACATTGGCTACTGTATTAAGTCTTATTTAGTCTAAGTGCTTACCTTACCTCATCAGAAAATTCTGATATTGCCACCATTTTGACAAAAATTCAGATTTTAGCACGTGGGCAGACCCAGTCTGCGCACCGTATTTGACATGTGTAGAGATTGGGTCTGGTCTGCATACCAAATGTTTTTTTTGTTATGTTTCTTTTTATGTTGTGTTTAGTTAGAATTATAGGTTTCATCTGTTTTTTTCCTGTTCTGTTATGTTTGAAATTATATGTTCGCATCATATTAGATGAATAAATTATAGACCCGAACTTGATTAGAAAATATAATTCAAATTAAAACCAACATGTTTAACAAATAAAAATTTGTACTAAGTTTGAACTACAAATTACTACAAATTGTACTACAACATACTAACAAATAATCCCTAAAAAATTACAACTTCAATTGAAAATTAGAACTTCACTTATGATCGCCTCTTCGCTTATATCTCGTATTATGGACTTTTGTTGTTATTATTTTGATATTAGAGACTTATATTATGATATTAGCGACTATATTTTTCTTTAATTATCTATCGTACTAATCTAATATTAGCGATATTGGCGACTTTTATCGAATTATTCATGGTAGTCAAGATTACACGATTACTAATTATTATCGTCAAAACATCTTCAAGATCTAAAATAAATAAAATCTGATCAAAGCAAAACTAAAAGAAATTATGTTCAAAAAAAGAAAATAAATAAACGGTGCGCATTCTAGGTCAGTGCACCCGTCTAAAATGGTACTGCGCAGACTGGGTGTGCGCACGTTGTAAAATTTGAATTTTCTGCAAAACAATGGCAATGTCAGAATTTTGAATTATTAAAGTGGTAACTAAAAAAAATTCGGGATTAAATATTGTACTAGTTACACTTGAGAACTCAATCGACAACTATTACCAGAATTTCAATATGACAAATTTATTACACCGACAACTGTTACCAGAACTCAATCGACAACTATTACCAGAATTTCTTACCCTTATCCGTCTTTTCTAATATGGTACGGTACGGGTCGGGTAAATGGATAAAAAGGTGTCATTGACATCCCAATTTGTGCTTTCAATAAAATATTTCAAAACAAGAAAATGATGAAATTTTTTTTTTTTTTTTTTTTAAGGTTGTCGGCAAAATGCCGATCAACAGATGTATTGATTAAGAAAAATGTTATTTACACAAAATATTAACTAGTCCTCGCTATTTGTGAAATAAAATGTCTAGTAAAGTACAGTAGACCCTCGTGTGGTCCACTACCCCAATTCTACCCCTAATCTTATGCAAAGAAACCCCAGTTGTGAATATCCATTGTAGTCTCATTTATTAATATGCTCTGTGGTTTCGTTTTCCCTGAGAAGGTTCGTCTGTTTCTTTCCTTCTAGAGTGCCCATATTCCGGCTGCCCATGCTCTGTCCCATAGTAGCTTTCTTGTTTTCGCCCGTCCCCTCCTATTTAGCCACCAGATGTCGACAATTGTCTCCCCATTGCTATACGTTAAGTTGTGGGTGGCAAACAGTCCTCTCCAAAACCCTGTGGCATAGCCGCAGTCCCACAGCATGTGATCTCTTGTTTCTATTGTGCCATTCGAGCAGAAGACGCATCCGATAGGTACCGAACATGCTCTGGAGGTTAGAACCTCCTGAGTAAGTATTTTGTTATCCAGTATCAGCCATACGAAAAACTTTACCTTCATTGGTACCTTCAGTTTCCAGAGCACTCTGTGGTATTCAGATACCACTCCCGTATTGTGCATGATTTTGTAAGCTAATGAGCAGGTGAAGTTTTCTGAGTTCTCCCACCGCCAGATTGTTCCCCCCTGTTCGACCGAGCATCGGTAAAAAGGTGTTAGGTCGGTTAGGTCTTTGAGGAAGAACGAGTAGTCCCCTGCGTTTGTGAGATTATGATGTCCCGTAATGTCGTATAACTCTCTCAAGGCTTGCGCCCATTATGATTCTGGTCTGTGATGGATCAACCATATCCATTTCAGCAGGAGAGCATCATTCTGATGGGATAGGTCCAGTATTCCCATTCCCCATTAGTCTTTAGGGCACACGTTCTCTCCAAGTTAACCAAACAGTTGATTCCCCTGCACTCCTGGTCCCCCTTCCATAGAAAACTACGTCGCATTCGATCTATATGTCTAATAATACCCTTTGGCATTTTTAAGGCCTGCATAAAATATAGCGGTATTGCAGAGAGGACCGCTTTGACGAGAGTTACTCTCCCTCCCAATGTGAGGAGTCGAGATGCCCATCCCTCGATTTTCCTACGAATTGCCTGTAACATAGGCTGGAATAGTATTTGCTTTGGTTTCCTGATTGTTAGCGGTAATCCCAGGTACTTGACCGGTAATTGGGATTCCGATGATTGGAGAATGTCAGCCACCACCGTAGTGAGGTGTAACGGGATTGCTATTGGTACAAATGAGCTTTTGGTCATGTTGATCTTGAGACCCGTTAGCTCTTCGTATACCTTTAGGATTCTGGCAACGACCTTTAGGGTGGATGGGTGAGCCTCTGCAATAATTACCGTATCATCGGCGAATTGAATGGCCTTGGCTCGGAGGAAAACTGGGGTATGCATTTCCGTGTTTGCATTTTGCAAAAATCTGCTCAACGTGTCCGCCACGAGAATGAAGAGCATTGGCGAAAGAGGGTCGCCTTGGCGAAGGCCTCTCTTGTGTTTAAAGAAAGGTGTTCGGAGTCCGTTTACCTTAATCAGCGAAGATGAGGAGTTGAGTATGCCCAGTGCCGCCGCGACCCATCTCGGTGGGAACCCTCTCTCAATTAGGAGGTTGGTGAGGAAGCACCAATTGACCGTGTCGAACGCTTTTTCGAAGTCCACTTTGTATAGTACCGAGGGCAATTTCCTTTTTGTGCAGAAGGTCAGTAGTTCTCTTGTGAGCAGGAAAGATTCCATTATGGAGTGACCTTTTACAAAAGCTGTCTGACTATTGTCGATCAGATCCCCTAAATGCGACTGTAGCCTTGTTGCCAGAATCTTAGTGATTATCTTTACACTTGTATTGATTACACTAATCGGCCTGTAGTCACCCAGATTTGTCGGTGTGTCCTTTTTTGGGATGAGGGTGATAGCCGCCTTGTTCAATGTTTGAACCGATCCTCCCTGTTCGTAGAAATGTTTGACCAGACATATGAGGTCCTGTTTGACGATCAGCCAAAAGGTCGCATAAAACTCCACCGGTAGCCCATCCGGTCCACTTGACTTGTGCCTAGGCATGTCTGTTATTGCCCCTAGAATCTCCGATTCTGTGACCGGCTCATCCAATATTTGCAGTTGGTTTGCGCACGACGGGCCCACTTTACCCGAGAGGTTAAAAGGTCTGGCCAGGTCCCCAGCGCTTCCTAATGTGGAGGTGAAGTGTTGTAAAATGTGAGGTGACAGGTGGTGTTCTTCGATCTGATTCCCCGCGTTGTCTGTGAGTGCCAGTATTGTGTTTCTATTTTTCCTGCCGTTGGCGATTGCGTGGAAGTATTTTGTGTTCTTATCGCCTAACTTGAGCCATGTACAGCCGGACCGTTGTTTCCATCTCATCTCCTGTTCAGTCGCCAATTTAAACACGTGTTCTCGCAGCCTTATTATTTGTTTGAATTCCACCGTATTGAGGTCTCTTTGCTCCTCTACTCTATCCAACTGTTGTATCATCCATTTCGATCTCTCCAAGAAGGATTCCTTCGATATGAATCTTACTTGCACCCATTTTTCAAGCGCTCGCTGCGTATTCCTAATTTTATCTCAGAACCTGTGTTGCGGCGTACCGCCAGATCTGACTGAGTTCCAAGCCGTGCGGACGACCTCATGTATCTCGTCATATCTGAGCCAGAATGTCTCGAACCTGAAGGTCCTTTTTGGAGCATGAGCATGTGGTTTGAAGGTTAGCATAAGGGGTGCATGGTCCGATGTCATTGCTGGAAGGTCTCGCCAACTGTACGATGAGCCGTGTTGTTCCCAATGGAAAGATAGCAGAGCTCTGTCTAAGTGAGAGAAGGTCGGGTTTGGTCTTTTGTTGGACCAAGTGAACCGGCGGCCGCGAAGTGGGGCATCGATTAGTCCCAGATCGTCGATCATTTGGTTGAAAGCCTGCATGGAACCCATATTCGGTGTCCCTCCCGTGGTGTCGTCAAGTGCCTGAATGATATTAAAATCCCCCGTAATGAGCCAGGGAAGGTTATTTTTTGCTCGTACTGCGCGGAGTTCCGCCAGGAAATCCATTTTTTTATGCTCCTCATTGGGACCGTATACCCCTGTTAGCATGAAAGTCAGCTCATTTGTCATTAGCACCACAGTTATTGAATAAGAAAAAGTGAAGGTATCGAGGAGGGTGAATGGAGAACTCCACGCGAGTAAGATTCCCCCCCTAGTACCTTCCGCATCAAGAGCCACGTAGTATCTAAATTTTGAGGGGCACACTTGCCGCACTCTAAAGATAGAGCACTCGCTCCATTTAGTTTCTTGAAAACTAATTAAATCCGAATTTGCACTACCAATTAATTCTTTAATCACATCACATTTTTTACTATCTCCCAAACCTCGAACGTTCCAATTAAGACACGAAATAGGAAATCTAATAGCATTAGGGTTAAGATTCATAGCAATGATACACAAAAGGCACATAGGTGGTGCATACTCAAAAGCGGGTAAGTAAAACAGAAATTAAAAAACATAACTTGACTAAATAAGAGATTAGGGGCCGGCTTAAGTAGCCCCATCCTCCTCCTCGGACAGGTCCTCTTCACTGTCAGTGTCAAACGCCGCAAGGACCGATTCATTGCGCGGTTCCTGTGCCAGTGCCGGCGCCCTTGTCTCTATCTCCCTGCCCAGGCCGTCTATAATACCACAGTACTGATCAATTTGTTTGGCTTGTTCATCCCGCAGAGGGGCAATTTTGATGGCATCGGCCTTGAACGAAGCAATGAGGTCCGCCTCCAGGATACGCTTTGCCGAGCTCGGCCCTGCTCCGTCGGACATCTTCTTTGACTTAGGTTTTTTAACCGAGTATGTTTTGACCTTGCCCTTTTCTGAGATGCGTTTGCTCCTCCTGACCTTTGGTTGTTGCTGCATGGATGGTGGCTGTGTTTGGCGGTCTTGCTGTGCCATCTTGGGTTGAGCATGGCGGTCGGATGGTTCCCGCGTGTCTCTCTCTTTTTCCAGATCCCGTTCATCCTCCGCTGCCCCTTGTGGCTCTGTTTGTGCGTTGTCCACGGCCGCCAATAGGGCCTGTTCCTCTTCTGCTGCTGATCGGATTGCCTCCAATTGGTCCTGTAGTGCAAGATCGGTAGCAATGGCCTCCAGTTCATCGTCAAATTCGCCCCTTGAGGATTCCTCTTGGATAACCGGGTTGCCATAAAGGTAGCCGTCAAAATCATGGTTGCCGTAGTTGTTGGAACCAGTCTCTTCATGTGTGGGTCCTGTGACCGAGTTTTGGGTGTTGTGCTGCTCAATGAATTCATCCTCTTGCAGGCCGATGTTCTGTAGTTCTTAGTCAACGTCGTAGGGCTCTTCTATCGGTTCAACCTCTTCAATCGGGTCGACGTCCTGGATGGGGTCAAATTCCTCATCTATTTGTTCGATTTCTTCCTCCCTCTGTTCGGTATCCTCATCTATTGCCCCCGTTTCATTTTGTGCTTTCACTGGCTGTCCGATTGGGGGGTAGGTTGGGGAAGAGTGAATCGGGTCCGGGTTTGAAGCTGAGGGAGTATTTTGGTTGTTTGGGTTCGGGCTATGAATTATTTGGTGGTCCGATTTCGGTTAGGCAATGGGTGTTTGGTACTGGGTTTCGGTTTGGATCTGTTTCCGTTTTAGGGCCGGGTTACGGTGTGGATCCGGTATTACGTTTCTCACCGGGCTGTGAGATGTGTGGTGTGTAAGAGTGTTTATTGGAGTCTGAGCGCTGGACCGAGCAAGGCCCAAGGCCCGGTGTACTAGTGGTGTTGATTTGTGCTGCGGTGTGGCCTGGTTCAGGAGCGGGGTCCCCTGGAGGAAATTCAGCTGGAAAGTTCGGATTGGATTTTGAATTATGTTCCCCCCTTTTCCTCCCGTACCCGGTAGCGTGTTGTTTGGTGGAGCAGGTCCACTGGGCCCACCTACGTCTGTTATTCCCTCTGCCTGGTGTACCGCCACCTCGGGTGAAGCTTGATGGCCAAGAATGGTCCCTCCATTTTGTCTCTGAATGGAGGCGTCCAGTTCCTCTTCAAGTTGATCCATCTTATCTTTGCCTCTATTCTGCCGTGCCTCCTCAGCCGGCCGTGTCCGGTTAGCTTGATGGTTCGCCATATGGGCGGCAAACAGTGGGCTTGCTCGGAGTGTCTTCCCGATCTTGTCCCTTTTTTCGCACTTGGCCATGTTTTCCCAAATCGAGAATAGCATCTCGAATTCGACCGCTATAACTCCTTGGCTATCTTCCCCCCCAGTGAGACCGGCAATGGCTTTGACATTGTCTGTCTGGACCACGGTTAAAGAATTCCTCCGGTGGTGTAGTATCGAGCGGGGGTATTAGTGGCAGTGGCTCTTCCAGCCAACTATGTATCCCCACCTGGATTTGTCTCGCCACCCCTCTAACCCACATTTGGATGGTGTGTGGAATGTGCGACAGATCAGCAACGACAACCACCACAAACATTGTCTCTAGCGACCCTTGTCATTGAGGCATGATTGAGTACGACCCCGAATGAACCGACGGCCGGTATCAGATGGTCTATGTTCCATGATTGCGGAGATAAATGTTTTAGCTCTAGCCATACCTTATACTTTAGCCGCAATGTAAAGCCATTGATGGAGGGAGTCCAAGGGTATGCGACATATCCAAGATCTTGAAGGTGTTTAGCATAGTTGAGTAGAAATCGATGGCGGTCCGAACCCGGTGGTAGGACCAACAGGTATTGGGGGCCTACCATGTGAATGATTGGAAATGAAAACTCTGATTTGCATGTGGACATGATTATCGACTGGCCTGTCGCAAGATTATTGGTGGGCCGCAGTCTCGCATCAATCACGATCGCTCGGTTGAGTTCCAGCGCGTCTACTCTCATCTGTGGTGTTTCCGGGATATATGCCATAATGGAGTCTGGTCTATTGGAGGGGAGGTCAGCCTCTCCCTTGTTACCGCGAGGGCGCATAGGGTCCAGGTAGGTCGGCGGATTGGCAGCCAAGGTTGGGCAGGTTTTTGCCTGATGGCCCTTCGCCCAACAATGCGCGCATACCCGTTCTTTGCTTAGACAATCTGTTTGGTCATGCCCCAGTTCTAAGCAATTGTAGCAGCGGCCTCTCCATTTGGGATGTCCCGGTATGGGCGGTAATGGGAGTGGAAGGGGGTTGAGGGGGTGTCTGTTGTGTTGTCGGAGGGGTGTTGGACAGGAGATGGTAGCTGCCATGGGTCTTGCTGAAGGTAGTTTTACCACGCAGGGTTGTGGTAGCGGGTTGGGTTGATGGTTTCGGGCGAGAATGGGAACTGGTTTGTAAGTGGGTCGGTGGTCGGCCTTGACTGTGGTGGTTGTGGTAGGTTGTGTAGTTGGCGGTTCGGTGTAGCCGTGACTGCGGCATAGGTCTGTCAAGGGTGGGTTGCTGATCCTGGTGGGGTTGGTGGAGTTTGCTGAATTCTGTTTTTGGAGGTCGGCGCTGATAGTGAGTGAGAATGGGTGGTGTTGGTATTGGGTTTTTTCCTTGTCATTTTGTGAATAAAGGCCGGTAGGTGGGGAGTAATGGTGGAGAGAGATGGTAACAGTGTTGGTGATTTTGTAGGGGATGGCCAGCCAGCTGGGGCGCCATTAATGAGGCGTGGAGCTTCATTTAAGTGATGTGAGAGTTTGGCGTCGGGAGGGTACAAAAAGAGAGTAGAGATGGTACCTTGAATAGCTGGGAGTGGATCGTGGGGAACAGTGCTGAGTTTGAGACGCCATTGAGGGTAAGCTCGAGTGCCTCGGGCCCTGTGGTGTTGATGGCGATGCGACAGTGTCCTGCAGTTACCTATTCTCTGCCCATGTCGTCTGCGGTAGCCGTTACCCTGTAGCGGTTGTCTGGTGTAGGCCGTATCCTTGTTCCCCTTTCGGTAGCGCTGTGTAGGACGGCTCCGGCGCGGTGGTACGAGATACCACCCCTCCCCCTGGGGAATCGCTCCTCTCATTTCCCTTTTTTCCTAGGTTGAACCTTTTATGATGAAAAAAATTAATAAATCAAAACCCAATATGATCATAACTGTGGGCTATACCAATGAAAAAATCTCAAACGGGCTGTGGAGGCCCAACTATATTATTACTATTTCAAGAAAGCAGCTCCATCACCTGTAAATACGCAGGGTGTATAGTACAAAAGATGCCAAATATTTGTGTACTTAAATTGTTATTTGCATGATGGCCCAAACAAAATGCACAGTCATGGGTTGCAAGAGGATGCCTACAATTTCAAGAAGTTGTTGCATAGAATTAGAGAGAGCACCAAAAGCATATTGCAATTGCTCCGGAGAGAATGGCGCCAGAGTGGGCCATTAGCAAAGAAGAGAAGAAGCGTAAAGTGGATCTTGATTTTCGCGACTAAAAGACAATCTTGATTTTCCGGTGAAAGATTGCCGGTGGCGCAAGAGACAATCAGAGAAGCTAGTTATTTTATGCACTACTTCCTCTCTCTCTCTCTCTCTCTCTCTCTTAAAAAATAACTGAATGATTTTCTCCTTGAGCATACTTGACCTTGAGCCATTTTCGTTGGAGATTGGAGAGAAGAAGGCGAAATGTTGTGCAACAAGATTAATTTATGCTTTGTTATATCAATAATCTAACAAAAGTTCATGTTTTGTTTTTGGTTTGTCTACAGCAGGCCCTTCGGCCATGGGCCTATACACATATGGGCCAATATTCAACAGGTCAACTTAAGTTGGGCTATATATTATTTAGCAAATCAAGTTCAAACTTATTTAAGATAAGCAGTATTTCTTTCCATTCTTAATTTTTTGGCAAAAAAGTCGAGAGAGGAAAAATAATCTCATCTAAGAACTCGCCGCAACTCATTAAGAAATTCTCTGCTACAAAGGAGAACGGAAGAGGAAGCATGAAAAAAAAATCCTGCATAATTCGAACTTGATTTTTAACAGACTTAAAAAAATAAATAGGTAATGTAAATTACAAAATACCTGATTTTCTAATTCGATCAAGTCTTGACAGTAACCAGACAAATATCTCCATGTCCGTTAAAAATAATGAAAAAATGACTTCCATCAAATAGGGAACAAGTTCACACTCCACTGGAGATCTCCCGTAATTATAAATGGAGAAATAATATCCCAGGTAAAGGTCTGCAGAATTTTTTTTATAAAGGGGGAAGGAGATACATATATAGTTACATACATCTAGAGACAGTTATTTAGTTTATTTTTTACTGTTTGACTAAAGTAAAGAATGAGACTGTACTAGCTGTAAGTTAGAGATTTAACATTATGAAATTGAAGCGAGGAAATTAATTGGTTCTCAGTAATTTAATCAGAGTAGAACTAAGGTGTTCTTAAGCTCATCAAGCCCCTTTGTGAGCTTAACTCAAAAATTTATCCGATTGACTTCGAATGACGCATCCAAACCGTTGAAACTAATATACTTCACAAGTGATGATTTTACATGTTAAATTTTTAATTTTTCAAACTAGTTTAGTATAAAGTCAAGCGGTCAAAAAATGATGAAAAATGAACTCATTAAAATCAACTTATAAATTATCTTTTTTGAACCGCTTGACTTCATACTAAATTAGTTAAAAAAATTTAACTGTTTGGATGCGTCATTTGAAGTCAATCCGATAGTATAAGAATCTAAATTAGTGTTAGGTCATATGTTGTTCTTTGTAATTTAATCACACATTAAGAATAATACATATTTTATTTGTAATTAGAGATTGTATAATAATCTAAAGTAATGTTAGTTAAAATAGTTCTTTGTAATTTATTCACACATTTAATTAGTGCTGTTGTTAATAATTATTTCAGTTCATTTTAATAGGATCATATTCTTTTATACAACATTCGTAGTTAGTCAGCTCATATTTTGTTATATAACTTATTTTTTTCGACATTAAGATCATATTGAATTTTAGTCAAATTTGGTCACACCCTCGATCTGGAGGTGCGACAGTTTCTATCACGTATCTTTTACCATTCAATATACATAACATAAGACATGGATCTTTTTATGCATTGCCAATAGCATCCATTATTTTTCCCACATCCCAATTTATTTACAAGAATTATCTGACATTTTACAGTGGATGATGCTAGAGATATACTCTCTGCACCCTGTCAGATATAATAAGCCCAAATCTCATACCTTTAGGTGGCCTTGCTGTCAATTATAACTCCAAAAGCGTTTCTCTGTCTTCGTCCAATAAACCTGTGAATCCCACAAGGGGAAACGCGTGAGAAATAATAAATTATTTCTCAGTGCTAATTGCCACTGAGGTTATTTGATTTGAAGGAAATCCATATTCAGAATGAAATCTCCGCACAAGAAACTAACAGTTCATTTCATAATAATGAATGCAAATGCTCAATAACAGTATCCAATTGAACAACAACAGTTACATAAATAAATCAGAACTCTAAGAATTTTATCAGAATAAATTGTTTGGGTCAAAATCTTTTAAACCATAAAGTCTGGTAATGTCTGGTTTCTTAACTGTACAATTTCTAGTCTGGTAACACTGACAGATACAATAACATGTATATGTCGTGTTATGGCTTATACTGTTCTACCTATCCTGACAATTTGTTAACGGAAATAATGCATAATTAATATTTCAATACTATCATTATTGGAAAGAAAATTAATGATAAGACAGTTCTAACTATCCTGACAATTTATTAACAGAAACAATAGGAAATCAATATCACAATACTGTCATTATCAGAAAGAAAATCATTGATAAGACAGTTACCACAGTTCATTAGTCTTACAGTCACAATTCATATTTATTCAGTATCCCCTACCCAACCGGTACTGGGTTCAGTTGGGGCCATTCACCATATGGGCATAAGGGTCCTGGAGTAAAGTCTAGTAGCTAGCTAGACTTTACAATATATTAATCATTTTTCTCCACTATATGAAGGTTCAAGGATTTCAGTATTCAATATTCAATCAATTCAATCACTGTGGTTTCAATCAATCAGATTTCAATAAGAATCAATCAATCGATAAACAATATCAACATGACAGTCAATAGTCTTACCTGTAATTCAGTTTCACTTTTATTGGGCTATGCATATGATGCAACAGTTCAATCAATGCAGTCAATCAAATATTCAAAATGCACAGCGAGTTACGATTTAATTTCTAGTCATGAATCTCAGACTAATCCAATAACCGCGCACCTGATATCATAGTGCAATAGACGAAGTCACCAGTAGTCTATTCTTTATGGACATATCATATCATCAACCTTCTCCATAATTATACCTATGTAAAAATCATATATCTATTTTGATCAATATTTATCAGAATTATACTCATTTAATTCATGACATCTTTTAATTAGTAATTTTATCATTTCATTAATCCTTTCTAATTCAATTCAAATTCAATCCATTCAGTCCAAAAGTCCCACAGTCCAGTCTAGTTCATGTGTCCAAACAATTAAGGTCCAAGTAATTTATTTTCGGGCATAGTCTATTGAATTAAGCATTTTCATCTTATTTTCTAATTTCACATTTTCTGTACCAAGCCCGAAAGTCAAGGACAATACTTCAATATTTACTTCTTTTTCTATTTTATTTCTCCTTTTCTAGTCAAAGGCCCAAAGCCCACATTAAATTCATATTTCATTCTACTTCCAGCCGAGGGTATGAAAATTTCCCTTTTTGCAATTTAACCCCTCTGACAAGGGTATATTACCAAACCAATAATATTTAGCATATTTTACCCTTATTTATTTCTGTTCTTATGAATCAGTCCATATAAACCAAACAGAGGGTAAAACCCACTGGTACTGTTCGGTACCATGGTCAGAACGACATCCACGTTCTCACAAGAATAAGAAAGCACTGATACAGTGCTATTCGGGGATCAGTACCAAACTCGGTTCAAACATGATAAAGAAGAGAAAAGGAAAAACGATTCTGACTTGCTTCACATATAGCTTGTTTACACAATTCTCAAAGTTCCTATGCCATAGATCGGTAAGAGAGAAACTAGAACCCAAAACAAAGGAAATACCCATTGATTGTGCTAGATACACCGAGATATTGACGGAGCAAGAATCCAATAATAAAATCCGTGATTTTTCAAGCAAAAGAGAGCTCACTCACTCTCTCCCTCTCTCTGTTATCTTCCGACGAAGAAAAAAACACAAAAATGGAAAGAGATAAATGAATAGGCATTGGCCGCTGGGGAAAGAAGAAAAGAGAGAGGAATAGGGGATAAGGATGGGTGCGGGTCCCACCTGTCCAATTAAAAATTCCTTCTTTTACATTTTAACCCATCAGTTTTCTAATTTTAAAGAACAGCCCATAATCAATTGAAAGAAACTTTTAAATATTATTAGCTACTAACTCTCCATTATTCACTATATGTTTACAAATTAATAAATACAATTCTCTTAAATTATAATTCTAGCAAATTATAATCCTTTAAATTTCCTATTTCTGTTTTCATAAAACTTGAATATTTCGAAACATAATTAGTTCGGAAAATATCATTTAACTCTCTGTATTACTTCGGTCAGATATAGTTTCAGATAATTAGTTTACCATACTTCAATTTAAATTAACTTAATTACCTTGTTGGTCTGTTCAGAAAATATCATTTATTAGTTTATTAGTACATCATTATCTGAAAAACTATACTCATACATTTCATATTTTATTTTCGATCATTAAATTCATATATGTATTTTGCATAGTGTTACAAATTTGAAATATACATAATAATAAATTTGTAATGTCTTGTTATATAATTTCTTATTTGGCAGTAAAAAAGTGTGTTCTAGTTGTAATGCTTGTATTATATTATATAATTAGTGGATTATTTGAGTGTAACATTTTGTCTTAACATAGTTTTTTGGCAAATTATTTTTTATCAGTTTTAATTTTTTTTTCCTATTTTTTTAGTAGAACAAGCTTCTGCCAAAAAAAATTGGAGTCTCCGTTCCGATTCAATCCATTTATCTGATTCTGATTCTACGGTCAAGTGACTGATTCCGATATTCAGAACCATGTTAATAAGGGCCTGCAACTTTCAGGAAGTTAAGCATATTGCAGTCAACAAAATGACAAACCAAATTAAGTTATAAAAAACTGTGCAGTAGTTAAAACAATTGAAGAAAAACTCAACGAGTTGAGGAACAAGTTAAGGCAGCACGAGGTGAGCAGATCGGTAAGTTTGAACTCGACTTATTCCAAATGGAGCTGAGCCAACTCGTTAGCAGCTCGACAAGCCTAAAGCGAGCTAATTACCAACTTTTTCCGAGCCAATCTCGTGTAAAATAAATCTTTTAATTTTGTCACACTGCTTGTAAGAAAGGTAGATAGCCTTTTAAACTAAGGCCTCTTCTTGTCCTAAATGTGTTTATGTCGGTCGAACTATGCATTACATAGAAGGCCTATAAGATGATGTTGAAGAATAATCTCAGAATTTAAATTCGTCATAGATTAGAGGTATATATGCAAAAGTGTAAATAAGGACAGCTATACCAAATTGGAAGGTACCAACGGTAAAAATTCTAACCGTTGGAGTAAATGTAATATATAGAGACATCTTTACTGTAACAATTAGAATGTTAAGAAATAAGAAAAATCAATTCTCCTCAGTTTTTGCATCTCTCAAAAATAACATGGTATCAGAGCATCAGGTTCTGTAACCGAAAAAGGCAATATCTCACGGTACCAGTAAACTGGTATTCACAACAAAATCCATAACCAAAAATCAGCAAAGAACAAATGGCTCAAGAGGGGCAACACCTACCAATTCCTCCAAGCTCACAAGTACTTTGCTCAATGGCAAGAATTATCTTACATAGGCAAAGGCTGCATCTAGAGCGCTCAGCGGTCGAGAGATGCGAGAATACATCACCGGAGAAAATAAAGAGCCAACACCCGCAAACTCAAATTTGCTGACCGAATCTGAAAAAAGGCAGCAAAGAAATGGAGAACCCAAAACTACAAAATCATAACATGGCTCACAAATTCCATGGAGCCATCAATTTCAGAACTCTTTCTACTTGCTGATACGGCTTTTGAGTTATGGCAAGCCGTGAAAGACATGTACGGGCAAGAGAATAATTATTTCCGTATCTACCAACTCAAGCTAGAAATCAAGCAAGAAAAACAAGACAATAGAAAGCATATAGAGTACCTTGGTGCTCTTCAAAAGAAAAAAGATGAACTTCGATCATACCGGCTGCCAACCACTGACTTGGCTTCAAACAAAGGCAAGAAGAAGATGATATATTCGAGTACCTTGCCGGTTTAAATTCCAGCTATGAGGTCGTACGGGCACAAATTATGAATACCATCCCTCTTCCTTCTTACTCTGAAATCAAGAACATGATCCAACAAGAAAGTAGGAGGGAAGCCATGGGTGGTTCACAAATCGTAGCCGAAGAGGGACACGAAACCCACGGCTTTGCAGCAACAAAAAATTTAATTTTCCCAATTTTGGCCAAAACCCTAGATCTCAAAATTACTCAAATCAACGCGAAATTGAAAGGTGTACGGGGTGTAAGAAGGAGGGACATACACATGAGAAGTGTTGGTTTCTTCATCCCCATTTGAAACCAAAACATTGGAAAAAGGGGATCTCCACAGGAGGCAGAGGAGAAGAAAAAATGAAAGGGGCAGCTAAGTTTGTGAGAAGTCACACAGAGCCGCGTGAAGCCTTCTACGCGGAAACACGTGAACCGCGTACAAGTGAGGCGCGCGAGACACAGAGGTAGTATGCGGAGATACGTGAACCATATGCGCGTGAGGCGTGTGACTCACAGGGGTCCCAAATCGGATCAAAACCCAGAAACAGCGAACCAGGTTAGACTAACGGGTCTGTCTCTATTTATTTAGCTGACGGGTCAAGTTCAGGCCGAAACGGGTCAAAAGATGCAGCAGATCATTTGCAGTCTCTAATTCAACAGATGTCTGTGCTGCTGACTCAACAAAATCAATCTACTTCTGGTATTTCTTCACACTCAAAAAATTTAAATTTATTAGATAAAATAATTATTGATAGTGGTGCTACGGACCATATGTTTGGTAATCAAGCACTTTTAAAAAATTTAGACATGACCAAAAATGACCAATTTGTCTTTGTAGCTAACGGTATGAAGGCTAAAATAAATGGTATAGGTGAAACTATATTTTGTAATAAAAAAATATTTAATGTGCTATATTTAGATACGTTTCCTATAAATTTACTTTCGGTTCAAAAATTAACACAAGAATTAGATTGCGATGTAATTTTTTCTTGTAAAAATATTATATTTCAGGACCGGGAAACCGGGACGAAGATTGGTGAAGGATTTCTTGAAAATGGACACTATTTTTTGAACTCGAAAAATTATTTTTATGCTTCCGCTAAATCCATTGATATTGGACTTTGGCATAGAAGATTTGGGCATCCTTCCGACAAGATTTAAATTTTATTTTGGATTGTAAAAATTTAAGTTGTGCTAATTGTGAAGTTTGTAAATTGGCAAAACAAACAAAACTTCTTTTTTCTCATTCCAATAGCAAAAGTGAAGCTATGTTTGATTTAATTCATTCGGACGTATGGGGACCGGCCCCAATTGATTCATATAATGGATTTAAATATTTTGTTACTTTTATCGATGATTTTTCAAGAACCACTTGGTTATACTTATGAAAATAAAAAAATGAAGTTTTTAGTAGCTTCAAAGAATTTTTTGATCTCATAGAAAATCAATTTAATGCAAAATTAAAAATATTTAGGTCGGATAACGGCACGGAATTTGTAAACAAAAAATTTCCACATTTTTTAAAGAAAAAAAAATTATACACCAAACCACTTGCATCAATACACCCGAGTAAACTGGAGTGTCTGAAAGAAAAAATAGACATTTGCTAGAAATGACAAGAACATTAATGTTTCAAAATAATGTTCCTAAGATATATTGGTCGGATGCCATACTTTGCGCCACACATTTGATTAATAGATTACCAAGTTCAAAATTAGAAAATAGAATCCCACTAGAAATTCTTTATCAACGAAAAATAACCTTTGATCATTTAAAAATATTCGGATGTACAAGCTTTGTACATATTAAAAGAAAAGATAAGCTAGATTTTGTATCAACAAAAACTATTTTTTTAGGGTATTCATCCTTTCAAAAGGGGTACAAATGCTATGACCCTATTAATAAAAAATTATTTATTTCTAGAAATGTTATATTTTTTGAAAATGAGCCATATTTCAAAAAATTGGAAGAACTTCAAGAGTCTAATCAAATTCAAAATGAAACAATAAATTCGGTAACACCCTACATTTCTCAAAATAATTTAGAAGAAAGTGATACAAGTGATGCCGAAGATGATAATAATAATGAGACCGAAGTAGGAAATAATTCGGGACTTAGACGAACATCTAGAATATCACAACCATCGAGTAGACTTAGAGATTATGTAACTTATACCGTCCATTACCCTATACAAAATTTTGTTCCATATAAAATTTTTTTGCCTTCATACCAAGTCTTTCTTGCTACTATAGAAAATGAAATAGAACCAAAAAATTACCAAGAGGCCATTCAAAAACTAATTTGGAATAAAGCCATGAAAGAAGAGTTAAAAGCTCTAGAAAAAAATGAAACTTAGTAATTGTTTCATTACCGGAAAATAAAAAACCCGTTGGGTGCAAATAGGTTTACAAAATTAAATATAATTGTGATGGTACCATAGAACGGTATAAGCCAAGGTTAGTGGCCAAAGGTTTTACACAAACCTATGGTATAGATTACAACGAAACTTTTGCACCGGTTGCAAAAATGAATACCGTTAGGGTTTTATTCTCCATTGCCGTAAACAATGGTTGAAATTTATATCAAATGGATGTTAAAAATGCATTTCTTCAAGGAACACTTGAGGAAGAAGTTTGCATGACCCTCCCACCGGGTCATGTAAAGGAAAAAAATGCTAACCTTGTTTGTAGGTTAAACAAATCAATCTACGGACTTACACAATCTCCAAGGGCATGGTATGGCAAGTTATCTCAATATTTAATTTCTTGCAACTTTAAAATTAGTAATGCCGATCACTCCTTGTTTACCAAAAATGAAGGAAAAAATATAACCCTTGTGTTAGTTTATGTAGATGATTTAATAATTACCGGAAACAATTTAGAAGCAATTAGAAAAATCAAATCCCAATTAAAAGAAAATTTTGACATTAAAGACTTAGGGTATTTAAAATATTTTCTAGGAATAGAAGTAGCATTTTCAAACAAAGGCCTATTAATTTCACAAAGAAAATACACCTTGGATTTGTTAAAAGAAACCGGTAAATTGGGTTGTAAACCGGCCCCTACACCAATAGATAGTAAGTATAAATTAAATACCGAGGATGGTGAACCCTTAGAAAACATAAACCAATTTCAAAGACTAGTAGGAAAATTAATTTACCTTACGATTACTCGTCCGGATATCTCTTTTTCCGTAAGCTAAATTAGTAAATTTATGCATTCACCAAGAACACCACATTTTGAGGCCATAAATAGAATTTTAAGATATTTAAAAGGAAATCCCGATAAGGGCATATGGGTGAAAAATAATAATTCTAATGTAATATGTGGCTATTCCGATGCAGATTGGGCCGGTAGCTTTGATAGAAAATCCACCACCGGCTTTTGCACATTTGTAGGCGGAAACTTAGTCACATGGAAAAGTAAGAAGCAAAATATAGTGGCACAATCGAGAGCGGAAGCGGAGTACGAGCCATGGCGTCAACCGCAAGCGAATTGATATGGCTCAAACAATTGCTTAAAGACATGGGAATAAATGTTGATCAACCCATGAAGATGTATTGTGATAATAATTCGGCACGACACATTGCACTAAATCCCGTATTTCACGAACGGACCAAACACATAGAAGTCGATTGCCATTTTATTAGAGAGAAGGTCCAAGCCAAGGAAATAGAAACACCATTTGTTCGGAGTAAAGATCAACTAGCGGATGTTTTTACAAAAGAATTAGACCCTAAACCATTTGAAGAAATCACAAACAAGCTAGGATTATTCGATATTTACAAGCCTAGCTTGAGTGGGGGTGTTGAAGAATAATCTCAGAATTTAAATTCGTCATAGATTAGGAGTACATATGTAAAAGTGTAAATAAGGACAGCTGTACCAAATAGGAATGTACCAACGGTAAAAATTCTAACCGTTGGAGCAAATGTAATATATAGAGACATCTTTACTGTAACAATTAGAATGTTAAGAAATAAGAAAAATCAATTCTCCTCAGTTTTTGCATCTCTCAAAAATGACAGATGAACCACTTATATAGACTTAGATTTCTGAAGAGAAAATATAATAAAGGGACAATTTCAAATATACGCTTAAAAAAATTCAAAATTACGTCTTTTCGCCTCTAAAATTATATCATAATATTATATAAAAATTCTAATATTTACCCTTTTAAAATTTTGAAGTTACATATTTTTTCACTTCAAATTCAAAAATATTCAAACTGGAAATCTCAATAGATTAGAACTCCGCGCGTCTTTGTGGAAGAAACCAAGCAGTCACATATAATGCTCGCATATTGTAAAGACAAGTCAAGTCAGATCTGACGCGCATTTATTTCTATTTTTTTTAATCAATTCAGTTGCTCACTTGATATAGTCTACTAATTTAAACTTCATATATATGGTGCACTGCCCAAAGCTGCTCATTTGTATTTAATCCATTCGTCAAACTCAATGGCAAATCTCGAGATCTACTCATTTAAATTGTTTAATTCAGTTGCTTTAACCGAGTTCAGATCGCATATCTGCAGCAAGCTAGCTGTTATTGTGTACTAAACAAGAATAGCAATGACTAACTTTGTTGTTTAATGTATAAATATTCTTCTCCATCTTATGAATTAACCTACTTTATAAGTTCTCTTAACTCTTCAAACAGGTTAATTTTCGCAATTAATGGGGAGAAACCATTGACTTTAATTTGTCACATCTAGGTCTCATAATTGCGCTGCCCCTATTTGAAATTTTTTAAGAAAATATTCACGTACACTTGAGTTTCATGCATGATGATATCACACACTAAGTCTAAACTAGATGCATATTAACTAAAAATAACATCTAAACAAATTTCTATGGTGTTCTCGTATAATAAATATAAAATCTAATGAATACTGCATGTAGTATTTACTATTGTGTAATTAAAAGATAAATTAGGTGTTTTCTTGTATTATGTAATTTGGTAATAAGGTTAATTGTAACAACTTGAAGATAATTTGTTCTGTATTTTGACTTTTTTATCATTTTACCGAATCAATAGTTTGATTTTATATATAAAAAAATAAAATATTATCAAAATTTAAAAAGCGAAATGCCTCAATAAGACTCCAAAAATAGAAGTCAGACAAAAGTGAGGTCTTATCTTTCGGCGAAGGACATATCATTTATATGAACCATTAGCTGTGTTGAAAATTAATTAAAAGACCCAAATATCTAGAAAATCATCCACAAAATAGCCATTTATATAAAAGAAATCTTAACCATGAATATCACATTTAACAGTGCAGATCCCACTAACAGCTCTAGTTAGAATTTCTAAATGAAATTTTGAAGTCTTGCTTCTTGTGTTTCAAAAGTACTCACTGTGGTTTTTATTTTCTTCTACCAGTTCCAACTAATAAATGAAGATTTTTATAGTGAAGTGTCTAAAAGACAAATTGCATATAATAAATTATAGAATTTTGTGCCTACGTACGTTAGATTCTGGATTCGCCATTATTTATTGCTTTGAAACAAGTAATTCTTTCCACTTGTTTAGAAAGCTAACCTTTTTGTTTTATAATTTTTTTGTTTTGTCATTTAAAAGGGCTTATTTGTAAATTTGTTTTCTTATAATTTGCATGTTTTTTTGGACCTCTTTGTAATATGTGTAAATCCAATAAACTTATTTTTGTAATTTACTGTTAGTAAGAGAAAAATTAATAGAAAATTGTCTTACGCCTCCAAAATTTGCCTTGTGTCTGTGTTCTCTGTGTTGCTCAAAAACCCTAACATTTTCCTTGATAATAGGACAAGAGGACAATGAATCATAAACAACATAAATTATATATTTTTTTCCTTGGTAATCTTCTGTTTGTAAGATGTGTACAGCTACCGTGAGAACGTGAACAAATTTTCTTAACTTGCGAGTTAATTATATAAATCCATTTTATTTTCTCAAGATCAATATCCAAATTAAGGCGACTAACTAAGCAAGCAAGAAAGCATGAGCAATTCAGTTAGCTTACCTTCCTCTTCCAGCCCACCTGTTATCCCATGGAGGGCCCAACTGCTCATTTGAATTTAATTCATTAGTCAAACTCAATTGGCACGGTCAATTGGAACCGCTCAACTTGAATCTCCAAATAAAAATGTATTAGATGACTAAAATTTACATTTTTAAAACTTTTTTATTATTTTTTAATAAGAAGAAAAGCACCACTTTTCCTAGAAATAAATGAAGATTTTTACTCTAAAGTGTCAAAAAGACAAAAATGTCATTTAATAAATTACCGAATTATGTGCCTACGTTTCCTAGAAATCTGGATTCGCCACTCCTTATTGCTTTGGAACAAGTATTTTTTATTTTTTTTACTTTCTTCTTGTTTAGAAAGGTGTCCTCTTTTAATTACGAAATGAGGATAACTAATCATATACAACATAAATAAAATATTATTTTCCGTAATAAATGATAATCTTCTGTTTGTAAGTTGTGTACAGCTAGCTAACGTGTGACAACGTGTGAGAAGTTTCTTCACTAGCGAGATATATAAATCCATTTTATCTTCTCTCAAGATCAATACACAAATTAAGCAAGCAAAAAAGCATGAGCAATTCAGCTCGCTCAACTTCCTCTTCAGCTAACTCAGCTCCCTCTTCCAGCCCACCTGATATCCCAATGGACCCTCAACTACGACAAAGCATGAGCAATTCAGCTCGCTCAGCTTCCTCTTCCAGCCCACCTGTTATCCCAACGGACCCACAACTACGACAGCTCCTCAAGGCATGCACCAAAGGTGATGTCAACCTCTGCATCAACTTGATTGATGCCAACCCTGTTGAAAATAATCCAAGTCAGCAGCAAAGTGCATAAGAGATGCAGTTTTTTAGAAGTTTCGGTTTTAGTTGCAGTTTTATTTTCTGTTAAGAATTAATTAAAAGCTGATTGTAAACTTAGGCAGCAAGTTTTCTGTTTAGACATGTGCAGGAAGTAGTGGGTAGTTTCTTATTTAGTTTGTCATGTAGTGGGTTGGTTATAGGTTGGTTATAGCAGCATTAGTGGAGTTAGTGGGGTGCGAAATTAGGGATATGCACCATCATAAATACCGGATTTGTTTGTGTTGATGAATTAATGAAAATTGTGTTGTGTGAAAAACCCAGTTGCTGTTTTTCTGTTTTCTTCTTCCGAAAAACTCCCAACAAAATTGGTATCAGAGCCAAAGGTGAGAGATCAGGGCAGATCCGACCATGGCCGATGCAGGCAACAACACCACCATTAGCATGTCAAATCAGATGGTACCTTTGTTCAAGGGTGAGAGTTACGAATTCTGGAGCATCAAGATACGAACTATGCTAAAATCTCATGGCTTGTGGGAACTAGCAGACAAGGGAATACCGAATCCTGATCCGACACCAATCGACACAGCCAAGCGAGATGCAAAGGCGCTCTTCTTCATTCAGCAAGCCGTACACGAATCGGTGTTTGCGAAGATTGCAGCAGCAGAAACAGCAAACCAGGCCTGGACAACTCTGAAAACCGCATTTCAGGGAAGTTCCAAGGTGGTAGCCATCAAGTTGCAGGGCTTGAGACGGGAGTTTAGGACATTGAACATGAAATAAGGCGAGTCAGTTCAATCCTTCTTCACGCAAGTTACAACAATAGTCAACCAAATCCGAAGCTGTGGAGAAGATCTTCCAGAAAAGACGGTTGTGATGAAGGTGTTGCGCAGCCTGACAACCAAATTTGATCATGTGGTCGCGCCGATCGAAGAATCCAAAGATCTGTCCACCTACACGTTTGATGAGTTGATGGGATCACTGCAAGTCCATGAAGTTCGTCTCAACCGATCAGAAGTGAAGGACGACACCAAAGCTTTCTATACCAATGGCAATTCCTCAAGAAGCCAACAGCAAGGGAGAGGTTGAGGCCAAGGTTACAGCAGAGGTCGAGGCAGTCAAGCCGGCAGAGGCAGAGGCAAGCCTAGTTACAATCAACCGCATTCTAATCAACCGAAGAAAGATGTAGAATGCTACTACTGTCACAAGAAAGGGCATATGCAAGCCGATTGCTACAAGAAACAGAGAGAAGAAGGTCAAGACGTGGAGTGCTATTACTGCCACAAGCCCGGTCATGTGCAGGCCGACTGCTACAAGAAGAAAAGAGAAGAAGGACAAGCTAGTTTTGTTGAAGAGAAGAGCAATCAGTCACGGTTGTTCATGGCCAAAACCGATGAAAAATCAGATGTCTAAACAGACTATTGCCTCACCTCAACCCACTACATGCTACATGATGTGTACTATATAACCAACCCACTACATGACAAACTAAAAAAGAAACTACCCACTACTTCCTGCATATATCTAAACAGAAAACTTGTTGCCTAAGTTTAATAACCAGTTTATAATTAATTCTTAATAGAAATAAAAACTGCACCTAAACCGAAACTTCTAAAAACTGTATTTCTTATGCACTTTGCTGCTGACTTGGATTATTGTCAACACCCCCCCTTAATCCAAAGTCCAGCACATTCATCGTGTCTCGACACCAGTTGAACTTCTCACGTGTGAGTGATTTGGTCAGCACATCTGCAACTTGCTGGTTCGTGTTCACATACTGCAACTCTATCTTCTTTTGCTCAATCAGATCTCGTATGAAATGGAGCCGAGTGTCTATGTGCTTTGTTCTGTTGTGATGCACCGGGTTATTACTAATTGCCATTGTCGACTGATTATCACAATAGAGTATTGTTGCACCTTTCTGCTCACAATCTAACTCTTCCAATAAGCGCCTTAACCATACACCTTGGCATCCTGCTGATGTTACTGCATTGTACTCAGCTTCTACGGTTGATAGTGCAACTGTTGACTGTTTCTTTGAATTCCAACTTATTACGCTGTTGACAAAGAAGAACACCTGACCTGTTGTGCTTTTTCGATCATCTATGCTGCCTGCCCAGTCACTATCGTTGTAGCCTGTCAAACACGGTTCATCAACACCCTTGTACCACAGACCATAGCTTGTTGTACCTACAATGTACCTAAGAATTCGCTTTGCTGCTCCCATGTGTTGTTTAGTTGGATTCTGCATGTATCTCGCAACCATTCCAACTGCATGTGTGATGTCTGGTCTTGTGTGTGTCAAGTACAACAGACCTCCCACCAAACTCCTAAATCGAGTTGCATCTGCAGCTCCGGTTCCATCAATAGCTGTCAACTTCTCGTTTGTATTCATTGGAATTAGTACGGGATTGCAATCTTTTAATCCGAACTTTTCTACCAAGTCTCTTGCACTTGCGTTGGGACACAAAGATTCTTCCCTTCTCTTGTTCAACCTCCAGACCTAGAAAGTAATGCATTTCTCCTAGATCGGTCATCTCAAACACACGCATCATTTGCTCTTTAAACTCCTTCACCATTGCGTCATCTGTGCCAAAATAAATCATATCATCAACATAGAGACATACCGCTATTAAACCTCATTTTTCTTTGCGTTTGACATAGAGATTAGGCTCATTCTTGCTTCTCTCAAATCCCAAATTCTGAAAATGTGCATCAATCTTGCTGTACCATGCACGAGGGGCCTGCTTCAAGCCGTATAATTCTTTGAACAAACGGTACACCCACTGTTCTTTGCCCTTCACTACAAACCCTTCCGGTTGCTCAACATAAACCTCTTCTCTTAGTTCAGCATTGAGGAATGCTGACTTCACATCAAATTGATAGATAGGTTGTCTCATTGGGCAGCCAATGCAATCAACAACCGAACCGTTTCAAATCTGGCCACCGGGGAGAACGTCTCTTCATAGTCTATGCCTTGCTTTTGTGCATATCCTTTTGCCACTAACCTCGCTTTGTATTTTAATACACTGCCATCTGGACCAAATTTAGTCTTGTAAACCCATTTAACTCCAATTGCATTGCGATCTTTTGGTAATTCCACCAACTTCCAGGTTCGGTTTTGCTCGATTGAACTCATTTCTTCTTTCATTGCTTGCACCCATTCCTTTCTTTCTACGGCTTCTTCATAGGACAATGGATCTGCTACATACAAAACCTGTGTTGCTTCATACAATTCTTGTAAGGATCGTACCTTTCTTCCTTGTGTATCCGGATCAACCATCCGATGTGATGTGCTACTCGAGCTTGGACAGCTTTGCAGCTGCTCACTGCTGCCTTCTTCTTCTTCATCTTCTATTTCTGCTATTGGTGTGTTGTCTTCCTCCATAGACCAGCTCCAACTAGCATTCTCATCGAACATGATATTTCTACCAACTATAATCTTCTTTGTCACCGGATTAAACAACCTATACCCTTTAGATTGTATGCAATACCCAATGAACACACACTTTTCAGATTTTGAGTCCAGTTTTTTTCAGTTTTGTGTAGTTATGAGAGTGTAAGCAATGCACCCAAAAACACGCAAATGCCCCACACTGGGCTTCCTTTCAAACCACGCTTCAAACGGTGTTTTGTTCATCACTGCATTGGTTGGTGATAGATTTAGAACATATACTGCTGTTGCTACTGCTGCAGCCCAAAAACTATTCGGCATACCTTTAGATTTTAGCATACTTCTTGCTAATTCTACTACCGTGCGGTTCTTGCGTTCAGCTACCCCATTTTGCTCAGGTGTGTATGGAGTGGTCAGCTGCTGTAGCACCCCTTCTTTCTCACAAAACTGCTTGAATTCTTTTGATTGAAACTCACCACCACGATATGATCTTAGAGCTTTCAGCCTAGCCCCTGTTTGCGTCTCTGCCATGGCTTTGAACCTTTTGAACAGCCCAAACGCTTCACTTTTATAGCTAAGGAAATAAACCCAGGTCATCCTATTATAATCATCAATAAACAGCATAAAATACTTGCTTCCTCCCATTGATTCAACCTCCATGGGTCCACACAAATCAGTATGCACCAACTCGAGTACCTTGGATGCACGCATCGACTGATCTTTTGGAAATGGCAGCTTTGATTGCTTACCAAACACACATCCTTCACATAACCCGATTTCACCAATTTCGGGTAACCCATTCACCATTTTCTTTTGATTCAACAATCTCAAACCATTCATGTTTAGATGACCATACCTTAAATGCCATAACTCGCTGGAACTAATCTCCTTGGTTGCAAGTGCCTTGTCTTTCACCTTGGCTATCTCCAGAGGGAACAAGTTGTTTTGTGTCTTCTCGATTGTTGCCATTGTCTGATCCGTGGCTGCATCTACAATTCTGCAATTGTCACCTTCAAACTTGATGGTACACCCGCTGTCCATCATCTGACCGATGCTTAGTAGGTTCTGGGACAGTTGAGGAATATAGTACACATCATGTAGCATCCGTGTATTGTGAATGCTGCTCTGCACGGCTACTCTTCCTTTTCCTTCAACATGAATCTCTTTATCGTCACCAAGCTTTACTGCCTTCTTGTATGACTCATCTAATTCATCAAATAGATGTTTGAAACCCGTCATATGGTTTGAGCACCCGCTGTCCAAAAACCAGATTTGACTCACATCTGATTTTTCATCGGTTTTGGCCATGAACAACCGTACCTGATTGCTCTTATCTTCAACAAAACTTGCCTGTCCTTCTTCTCTTTTCTTCTTGTAGCAGTCGACCTGCACATGACCGGGCTTGTGGCAGTAATAGCACTCCACGTCTTGACCTTCTTCTCTCTGTTTCTTGTAACAATTGGCTTGCATATGCCCTTTCTTGTGACAGTAGTAGCATTCTACATCTTTCTTCGGTTGATTAGAATGCGGTTGATTGTAACTCGGCTTGCCTCTGCTTCTGCCGCCTTGACTGCCTCGACCTCTGCTGTAACCTTGGCCTCTACCTCTGCCTTGCTGTTGGTTTCTTGAGGAATCGCCCTTAGTATAGAAAGCTTTGGTGTCATCCTTCACTTCTGTTCTGTTGAGACGAACTTCATGGACCTGCAGTGATCCCATCAACTCATCAAACGTGTAGGTGGACAGATCTTTGGATTCTTCGATCGCCGCTACCACATGATCAAATTTGGCTGTCAGGCTGCGCAACACCTTCATCACAACCGTCTTTTCTGGAAGATCTTCTCCACAACTTTGGATTTGGTTGACTATTGTTGTAACTTGCGTGAAGAAGGATTGAACTGACTCGCCTTGTTTCATGTTCAATGTCTCAAACTCCCGTCTCAAGCCCTGCAACTTGATGGCTACCACCTTGGAACTTCCCTGAAATGCGGTTTTCAGAGTTTTCCAGGCTTGGTTTGCTGTTTCTGCTGCTGCAATCTTCGCAAACACCGATTCGTGTACGGCTTGCTGAATGAAGAAGAGTGCCTTTGCATCTCGCTTGGCTGTGTCGATTGGTGTCGGATCAGGATTCGGTATTCCCTTTTCTACTAGTTCCCACAAGCCATGAGATTTCAGCATAGTTCGTATCTTGATGCTCCAGAATTCGTAACTCTCACCCTTGAACAAAGGTACCATCTGATTTGACATGCTAATGGTGGTGTTGTTGCTTGCGTCGGCCATGGTCGGATCTGCCTTGATCTCTCACCTTTGGCTCTGATACCAATTTTGTTGGGAGTTTTTCGGAAAAGAGAGAAAAAAACAGAACACAGCCGCTGGATTTTGTTGGGAGTCTTTTCTGATATCCTGCTCTCTACCACTCCTCACAAAAACAACTGCCTTCACATTGCCGCCATGCTCGGCCATCATGACTTTGCAAATCAAGTCTGGTCCAGCGACTCTTCCAGAGTCCCTTACCTCCTCAGCGGAACCAACGCTGATGGTGAGACCCCGCTGATGACTGCTCTGATGGTGCCAAACCTATTGATGGTTTCTTCAATCATCACTGTTGCATTACGGTATATGCAGCGTGATGATTTGGAAGAAGGGAGGTCGTTGAGCTGCATGCTCCTGAAGGTCGATAGGCGCAATGAAAATGTGTTGCATCAAGCCATGAGGAATGGTTTTGAAAATTTTGCATTGCAGCTCTTAGAGATAGAGCCACAACTGTCTGCGCAAGTTACCAACGCAAATGAGTCACCCATGTATATGGCGGTCCGGAGAGGATATTCTAACATTGTAGAGCGATTGCTACAAATCCCGTTTTCCATGGATTCTGGCCCAGCAGGCGAATCAGCTCTGTATGTTGCTGTGCTATCCGGAAACACAGGTTCATTCCTTATAAGCCCAAACCATTGCATGTTATTTTTCATTCTAACGGATTAGAGATTTTGTATGCAATTGTACAAACAACTGTAGTTAGTCCTTATGTACCTCCGTTGAGAAAAGTATTATTTTGCCACCTGATTAATTTTACTCGTAATATTCGTTCAAATTATCTGAAATTAAGAACTCATTTAGTTTTGTGAAATTAAGAACTCCCACGCCAACTCTATATGCACCAATATTGCCTCACCCCAATGCTCAAGCTTTGGAGCGAGCAACTTTTTCCATCGCTCCAGAAAGGCTTGGAGCCACTATGGTTTCTCAATCCCGCCACACATTTGAACCATTTACTTCTTATAGATTCTAGCTGGTCTTGGTAAATGTTGTAATTTTATCGTGACATGTATTGTTAGGTATAGTTAAGCAACTGTTGGAAAGAAGGCCCCATCTAGCATGGCGTAAAGACAAAGCTGGATACAATCCTGTGGAGAGAGCTGTAATAGACAACAATCTCGATCTGGTCAAGATATTCTTAGAATTTAATGATAATTTCGCATATATGAAGAATGGACGAACAGGAAATACTCTATTTATTTTGGCAGACCATGCGTTCATTGCAAAAGAAATCATGAACACCTGCCCTGATTCTATTTATATCCCCAACAAATATGGGAATAATGCACTCCACGTAGCTATTTTTAGTGAAAACCAGGATATTGTAGACTACATACTAAGAACACCCCAGCTTCATAGGCTTATGAACCAAGCCAACGACGATGGCAAGCTTCCCCTACTTACAGCTGCTGATATGTGTGACCCAAAGCTCCTACGTTCTTTAATGACCCATACAGGACAAGATTATACTGCCAGAAATGTTAACGGGTCTCATGCACTCAGCATTGTCTATAGACAAACTTCGTTATGGAACACATTGAAATGGGTAAGTTAATTAATTTTCATTGCTCTTACACACACATAAATATAGTATTAAGTTTATACATTTCATTAATTCCAATCATGATAATGCTCGTGTTTTATATTATACAAGGTCAAGAATAATCATGCATATTTTTTTTCTTTTTTCTGTCACACAGAATGAATCGGTCACATTGTTGTTAAATGTAATTCCCTCTTGATGGAAATATGTAATAAGAGATGAAGTGAAAATGACCAATAAGAAGCGAGCAATTAAGGAGGTCAAATCACTTACAGAAAGGTACACTTCAAACACCTCTTTGGTCGCTGCCCTCATCGCTACTATCACTTTTGCTGCAGCTTTTACCTTGCCGGGAGGATTCAGTTCCGATCCCGCCAATGCTGGACTACCCATTTTTGCAAGGAAAGCAGCATTCCAGGTGTTCCTCATCTCTGACACCATAGCCATGTGTTCTTCCCTCGCCGTCACATTTCTCTGCATTTTGACTACATGGGAGGGCTTGGATTTCCTGCTCAATTACAGGAAAACAACCAAGGCGCTCATGTGGTCAGCCTATGGGGCTACTGCACTTGCGTTTGGTTCTGGTTTGTTCACAGTGATAGCGCCCAACAACTTGTGGCTTGCAATTCTCATTTTGGTACTCTCCACCATTCTTCCGCTCCTTTCCAAGATCATCGGCGAATGGCCTCTATTAATGGTTCGCTATAGGCTTCGTGGTATTTTTATAAAAGACCTCGTTCCAAATATTTGAACACGTGCAATCAAATAATAACTCATGGTAGAGAGTTGGATCGTTATTTAAAAATTTTGAGAGCCTTCGTTGTATGATGACTTTGAAGAAAAAATTCAAATGTATTATGTTATGTTATTATCTAAATTGCTTTTGGACCATTGGGCTAACTATGTATTCTTATATATAATATGTAATTTAAATTTTTTATGAGAGAAAAGTTAAAAAGTTCAGTATGCTGTGTCTCTCCTCCCTTTATCTCTTCTCCCTCTTCTCAAAAACTCTAACAAACTTGTATCTGCAAAAAAGAAATAGAAGAAGAAAAACAAAATAAAAAGAACATAAAATAATTAGTCGCTGTCATTGCTTTTGTTTGGTTCTTCTTCATTTCTAAGAATTTAAGGCTTATTTTAGTATTATGAGATGATTATATTATTCAATTATATTTTAAAAAAAAAATATCGAGATAATCATTAGGTGAAATGGCTTTTTGCTCTAAAATTGCAATTTACATAGCTCTTATATAGAATCTCGCTGCAATATATCGCGAACCGCCATAATTTGAAAGTGGGATTAAATACCATAATTTTTTTAGTTACCACTTCAATAATTCAAAATTCTGATATTGCCACCATTTTGACCAAAATTCAGATTTAAGCACGTGGGCAGACCCAGACTGCGTACTGTATTTGACAGGTGCGGAGACTGGGTCTGGTCTGCGTACCAAATTTTTTGTTTTGTTATGTTTCTTTTTATGTTGTGTTTAGTTAGAATTATACGTTTTCATCTGTTTTTTTCATGTTCTGTTATGTTTGAAATTATATGTTCGCATCATTAGATGAATAAACTATAGACTCGAACTTGATTAGAAAATGGAATTCAAATTAAAACCAATATGTTTAACAAATAAAACTTTGTACTAAGTTTGAACTAAAAATTACTACAAATTGTACTACAACATAACTAACAAATAAAACCTAAAAAAATTACAACTTCAATTGAAAATTAGAACTTCACTTATGATCGCCTCTTCGCTTATATCTCGTATTATGGACTTTTGTTGTTATTATTTTGATATTAGAGACTTATATTATGATATTAACGACTATATTTTGCTTTTATTATCTATCGTACTATTCTAATATTAGCGATATTAGCGACTTTTATCGAATTATTCATGGTAGTCACGATTACACGATTACTAATTATTATCGTCAAAACATTTGCAAGATCTAAAATAAATAAAATCTGATCAAAACAAAACTAAAAGAAATTATGTTCAAAAAAGAAAATAAATAAACGGTGCGCATACTACGTCTGTGCACCCATCTAAAACGGTACTGAGCAGACTGGGTTTGCGCAGGTGGTAAAATGTGAATTTTCTGTAAAACAGTGGCAATGTCAGAATTTTGAATTATTGAAGTGGCAACTAAAAAAATTCGGGATTAATATTGTACTAGTTACACTTGAAAACTCAATCAACAACTATTACCAGAATTTCAATATGACAAATTTATTACACCGACAACTCTTGCTATTTCTACCAGATAACATGCAATAGAGGTGTCAACGTGTACGATACAGATCAGGTGGAAGCATTTTTATACCCTGTACCCGTTATGATAATAAAAAAATATGTTTACCTTTACCGGTACCCGATAAGTTAGCGAAAAAAAATCTTATCCTTATCCGTCTTTTCTAATACGGTACGGTATGGGTCGGATAAACCGATAAAAAGATGTCATTGACATCCCAATTTGTGCTTTCAATAAAATATTTCAAAACAAGAAAATGAAGAAAAAATTAATAAATCAAAACCCAATATGATCATAATTGTGGGCTCTACCAATGTAAAAATCTCAGCCCGTTACTATTTCAAGAAAGCAGCTCCATCACCTGTAAATACGCAGGGTGTACATTACGAAAGATGCCAAATATTTGTGTACTTAAATTGTTATTTGCATGATGGCCGAAACAAATTGCACAGTCATGGGTTGCAAGAGGATGCCTACAATTTCAAGAAGTTGTTGCATAGAATTAGAGAGAGCACCAAAAGCAGATTGCAATTGCTCCGGAGAGAATGGCGCTAGAGTGGGCCATTAGCAAAGAAGAGAAGAAGCGTAAAGTGGATCTTGATTTTGGCGACTAAAAGACAATCAATCTTGATTTTCCGGTGAAAGATCGCCGGTGGCGCAAGAGACAATCAGAGAAGCTAGTTATTTTATGCACTACATCTCTCTCTCTCTCTCTCTTAAAAAATAATTGAATGATTTTCTCCTTGAGCATACTTGACCTTGAGCCATTTTCGTTGGAGATTGGAGAGAAGAAGGCGAAATGTTGTGCAACAAGATTAATTTATGCTTTTGTTATATCAATAGTCTAACAAAAGTTCATGTTTTGTAATATATTTATTTTGGTTTGTCTACAGCAGGCCCTTCGGCCATGGGCCTATACATATATGGGCCGATATACAACAGGTCAACTTAAGTTGGGCTATATATTATTTAGCAAATCAAGTTCAAACTTATTTAAGATAAGCAGTATTTCTTTCCATTCTTAATTTTTTGGCAAAAAAGTCGAGAGAGGAAAAATAATCTCATCTAAGAACTTGCCAACTCATTAAGAAATTATCTGCTACAAAGGAGAACGGAAGAGGAAGCATGAAAAGAAATCCTGCATAATTCGAACCTGATTTTGAACCGACTTAAAAAAATAAATAGGTAAATGTAAATTACAAAATACCTGATTTTCTAATTCGATCAAGTCTTGACACTAACCAGACCAATATCTCCATGTCCGTTAAAAATAATGAAAAAATGACTTCCATCAAATAGGGAACAAGTTCACACTCCACTGGAGATCTCCCGTAATTATAAATGGAGAAATAATATTCCAGGTAAATTAAGGTCTGCAGAATTTTTTTTATAAAGGGGGAAGGAGATACATATATAGTTGCATACATCTAGAGACAGTTATTTAGTTTATTTTTTGCTGTTTGACTAAAGTAAAGAATGGGACTGTACTAGCTGTAAGTTAGAGATTCAACATTATGAAATTGAAGCGAGGAAATTAGTTCTCAGTAATTTAATCAGAGTAGAACTAAGGTGTTCTTAAGCTCATCAAGCCTCTTTGTGAGCTTAACTCAAAAACTTATCCGATTGAATTCAAATGAAGCATCCAAACCGTTGAAACCGATCTACTTCACGAGTGATGCATTTACATGTCAAATTTTTAATTTTTTGAACTAGTTTAGTATAAAGTCAAGCGGTCAAAAAATGATGAAAAATGAACTCATTAAAATTAACTTATGAATCATCTTTTTTTGACCACTTGACTTCATACTAAATTAGTTCAAAAATTTAACGGTTTGATGCGTTGTTTGAAGTCAATCCAATAATATAAGAATCTAAATTAGTGTTAGGTCATATTTTGTTCTCTGTAATTTAATCACACATTAAGAATAGTACATATTTTATTCTCTGTAATTAGAGATTGTATAAAAATCTAAATTAATGTTAGTTAAAATAGTTCTTTGTAATTTATTCACACATTTAAATAGTGCTGTTGTTAAAATAGTTCTTTTATACAACATTCGTAGTTAGTCAGCTCATATTTTGTTATATAACTTCTTTTTTTCGACATTAAGATCATATTGAATTTTAGTCAAATTTGAAATATACATAATAATAAATTTGTAATGTTTTGTTATATAATTTCTTATTTGGCAGTAAAAGGTGTGTTCTAGTTGTAATGCTTGTATTATATTATATAATTCGTGGATTATTTGAGTGTAATATTTTGTCTTAACATAGTTTTTTGACAAATTATTTTTTATCAGTTTTTTTTCCTATTGTTTTTGTAAAACAAGCTTCTGCTAAAAAAATTAGAGTTTCCGTTCCGATTCAGTCGATTTATCTGATTCTGATTCCATGGTCAAGTGACCGATTCCGATATTCAGAACCATGTTATGTTAATAAGGGCCTGCAACTTCCGGGAAGTTAAGCATATTGCATGCTAGAGTATAAAAGAATTTGGAGAACTTAACTCTCGACTTTGGTCCCAGTTAATCACCCCAAATAACATTTATGTGACTATAATCGCAGTCAACAAAATGACAAACCAAATTAAGTTATAAAAAACTGTGCAGTAGTCAAAACAATTGAAGAAAAACTCAACGAGTTGAGGAACAAGTTAAGGCAGCACGAGCTGAGCAGATCGGTAAGTTTGAACTCGACTCATTCCAAATGGAGCCGAGCCAACTCGTTAGCAGCTCGACGAGCCTAAAGCGAGCTAATTACCAACTTTTTCCGAGCCAATCTCGTGTAAAATAAATCTTCTAATTTTGTCACACTTATAAGAAAGGTAGATAGGCCTTTTAAACAAAGGCCTCTTCCTGTCCTAAATTAAATGTGTTTTTGTCGGTCGAACTATGCATTACATAGAAGGCCTATAAGATGAACCACGTTTATATAGACTTAGATTTCAGAAGAGAAAATATAATAAAGGGACAATTTCAAATATACGCTTAAAAAAATTCAAAATTACGTCTTTTCGCCTCTAAAATTATATCATAGTATTATATAAAAATTCTAATATATACCCTTTTAAAATTTTGAAGTTACATATTTTTTCACTTCAAATTCAAAAATATTCAAACTGGAAGTCTCAATAGATTAGAACTCCGCGCGTCTTTGTGGAAGAAACCAAGCAGTCACATATAATTCTAGCATATTGTAAAGTCAAGTCAAGTCAGATCTGACGCGCATTTATTTCTATTTTTTTTAATCAATTCAGTTGCTCACTTGATATAGTCTACTAATTTAAACTTCATATGGTGCACTGCCCAAAGCTGCTCATTTGTATTTAATTCATTCGTCAAACTCAATGGCAAATCTCGAGATCTACTCATTTCAATTGTTTAATTCAGTTGCTTTAACCGAGTTCAGATCGCATATCTGCAGCATGCTAGCTGTTATTGTGTACTAAACTGAGTTGTTTAATGTATAAACAATCTTCTCCATCTTATGAATTAACCTACTTTATAAGTTCTCTTAACTCTTGAAACAGGTTAATTTTCGCAATTAATGGGGAGAAACCATTGACTTTGTCACATCTAGGTCTCATAATTGCGCTGCCCCTATTTGAATTTTTTTTTTAAATTATTCACGTACACTTGAGTTTCATGCATGATGATATCATACACTAAGTCTAAACTAGATGCATATTAACTAAAAATAACATCTAAACAAATTTCTATGGTGTTCTCTTATAATTAATAAATATAAAATCTAATGAATACTGCATGTAGTATTTACTATTGTGTAATTAACAGATAAATTAGGTGTTTTCTTGTATTATGTAATTTGGTAATAAGGTTAATTGTAACAACTTGAAGAGAATTTGTTCTGTATTTTGACTTTCTTTTATCATTTTACCGAATCAATAGTTTGATTTTATATATAAAAAATAAAATATTATCAAAATTTAAAAAGCGAAATGCCACAGTAAGACTCAAAAAATAAAAGTCAGACAAAAGTGAGGTCTTATCTTTCGGCAAAGGACATATCATTTATATGAACCATTAGCTGTGTTTGAAAATTAATTAAAAGACCAAAATATCTAGAAAATCATCCACAAAATAGCCATTTATATAAAAGAAATCTTAACCATGAATATCACATTTAACAGTGCAGATCCCACTAACAGCTCTAGTTGGAATTTCTAAATGAAATTTTGAAGTCTTGCTTCTTGTGTTTCAAAAGTACTTACTGTGGTTTTTATTTTCTTCTACCAATTCTTACTAATAAATGAAGATTTTTATATAAAGTCTCTAAAAGACAAATTGCATATAATAAATTATAGAATTTTGTGCCTACGTTAGAAATCTGGATTTGCCATTATTTATTGCTTTGAAACAAGTAATTTTTTCCACTTGTTTAGAAAGCTAACCTTTTTTGTTTTATAATTTTTTTGTTTTGTCATTTAAAAGGGCTTACTTGTAAATTTGTTTTTTCTTATAATTTGCATGATTTTTTGGACCTCTATGTAATATGTGTAAATCAAATAAACTTATTTTTGTAATTTACAGTTAGTAAGAGAAAAATTAATAGAAAATTGTCTTACGCCTCCAAAATTCGCGTTGTGTCTGTGTTCTCTCTGTTGCTCAAAAACCCTAACATTTTCCTTGATAATAGGACAAGAGGACAATGAATCATAAACAACATAATTAATTATATATTTTTTTCCTTGATAATCTTCTGTTTGTAAGATGTGTACAGCTACCGTGAGAACGTGAACGAATTTTCTGAACTTGCGAGTTATATATATAAATCCATTTTATCTTCTCAAGATCAATACCCAAATTAAGGCGACTAACTAAGCAAGCAAGAAAGCATGAGCGCGCTCTCGGTTTGTGCTATGACTTCATATGTCCGTTTCCATATTCAAATTAAATGGTCTATCAAAACCGCTCAACATGATCTCCAAATGAAAATTTAATTGGTGACTAAAATTGACATTTCTTAAAACTTTTTTACAATTTTTTTAGGTAAGTAGAAAATCACCACTTCGAATGGTCCACAATATTTTAGATGAAATGATTTTTTTACCCATCTAAAAGAAAATAATGAAAAAAATGTCAAAATGTAGAATTTGGTTTTTCATTACATTTTGATATGGAGATTATATTCAGATCAGATCGATTGTTTAAACTTTAAAAACAAAAATATGGAAGTATATTACGAATCAGTGTGTGCCATGCATTGTACCATAGCCTCACTCTAATTAATAATATGCTGCACTTTGGATAGCTAGATTTGTAGGAGGTATAGCGAGTGTCCTCTTGACTTGAGTGACACATTTTTCTGAGTAAAGGTTGGAGATGAAGCCACTCAACTAATATCTGTAAAGGATTGTTCCTTTCGGATTTCGAACCTTTAATCTCCCACACGGAGTGTATTGATTTTGCCACTAGACCACACAGAGAGCATTGACTTTACTGAATTAGATTAAATAGTTGATATATAGGGAGTATTAATTGAGATATAGATCCAATCCGTTCGAGTGGCACTTGTGCTCCAAAAGTTTAGCTGCACAGATGTAGGGTTCATGATGTAAAAGAACCAGCTTATTTATTAGATAAATCCTACATAATTGGTACCATCTGTTCGAAAGTAATGTATTCAAGCACAATAATTCACTTTTACCTGCCACATGTAATTAGACCTTTTTCTTATATAAAAAAAAGTTCCTTCAAATCTTTTTTCTAAAAGTGTATTTTTTCACATGTATCTATTTAGTGATTTTTTCTTCTACCAATTTCTACAAATAAATGACGATATTTACTGTAAAGTGCCTCAAAGACAAAAATATCATTTAATAAATTACAGAATTATGTGCCTACGTTTCCTAGAAATCTAGATTCAGCCGATCGATAATCTATTTGTTAGATAGCTTAGAAAGGTGTCCTCTTTTAATTACGAAATAAGTATTTCTCCTGGTAATCTATTTCTCCTCCCGCTCAGATTATACTTCTTCCATGAAAAGAGGATAACGAATCATGTACAACATCAATAATATATATTTTTCCTTAATAAATGATAATCTTCTGTTTGTAAGTTGTGTACAGCTAGCTAACGTGTGAGAACGTGAATCAAGTTTCTTGACTGGCGAGATATATAAATCCATCATATCTTCTCAAGATCAATACACAAATTAAGGCTACTAACAAAGCAAGAAAGAAGGCATGAGCGATTCAGCTAGCTTAGCTTCCCCTTCCAGCCCATCTGTTATCTGGATGGACCGAGAGCTCCTGAAGGCATGCAGCAATGGTGATCTCACCCTCTTCAACCACTTGATTGATGCCAACACTGGTATCCTGCTCTCTACCACTCCTCACAAAAACAACTGCCTTCACATTGCCGCCATGCTCGGCCATGACGAGTTCGCTAAGGAGGTCTGGTCCAAAGCCCCTTCCCTCTTCTCCGGCACCAACATCGATGGCGAGACCCCACTGATAGCTGCTCTGATGGCAGCTAACGTTTCATTGGCTTCTGACATTATAACTGCTGCAACACAGTTTATGCAGCATGACGATTTGGAGGAAGGGATGCCGTTGAACAGCATGCTCTTGAAGCTCGATAGAAACAAAGCAAATGCGTTGCATCATGCCATGAGGAATGGCTTCGAAAATTTTGCACTGCAGCTCTTGAACATAGAGCCACGACTGTCCGAACAAGTTACTTGCACTGATGAGTCACCAATGTATACGGCCGCCCGCAGAGGATATTCTGCAGTTGTAGCGCGATTGCTAGAAATCCCATCTTCAGCAGTTTCTGGCCCAGATGGTGAATCACCTATGCATGCTGCTGTGAGATTCCATCACACAGGTTCATTACTTGGAACTTAATAGCCCAATTCTGTGCATGTTTTCTGTCATACTAATTATACATTCTTATGCAATAGTACTTACAATTGTAGTCAGATCCTATGTATTTCAGTAAAGAAACTATTGTTTGTCTTCTAAACCAATTAAGTTTGACTTGAAACATTAGTTCTTTTTTCATTCCTCTCTTCTTTCAATTAAGAAACATTAGTTCAAATTATCTGAAGTCCACCAGTTCAGAGTTTGAAGATAAAACTCAAAGTACTCATTTCGTTTGGTGAAATTAAGAACTCAATTGGTCTAGTAAATGTTGTAATTTTATCGTGATATGTACTATCAGGTATAGTTAAGCAACTGTTGGAAGGACGGCCCCAACTAGCATATCATACAGACAAAGATAGTGATAATTCGCTGCACAGAGCTGTATATCACAACAATCTTGAGATGGTGAAGATATTCTTAGAGTACGATCATAATATGGCATATATTAGGAATGAAAAATTAAGTACTCCATTTAGTTTAGCAGCGGAAAAAGGCTTTTGGTCGATTGCAGAAGAGATCATGACCACTTGCCCCGACTCGGTTTATACTCCCAACAATTATGGGAATAATCCACTCATGCAAGCTATTATATATGAGAAACCAGATATTATCAACAACATACTTAGAACAATCCAGCTTCATAGGTTTATTAACACACCCAATGACGATGGTGTTCTTCCCCTACATGAGGCTGCTATCACGTGCGACCCGAAGCTCCTTCGTTCTCTTCTATCCCATGCAGGACAAGATTATACTGCTGTTAGTGGTAACGGGGATGATGCAGTTAACCAAATGTATAACGAGAAAGCCTTATGGAAGACATTGAAATGGGTAAGTTGACAAATTTTCATTGCTCTTACCCATAACACTTAATTTAGTATTAAATTTGTACATTTCCACATAATTCTAATCATGACGTAGCTAGTGTTTTTAAAAAAAAGTCAACAAACATCATGCATATTTTTTATTTCTGTCACACAGAATGAGTCGTTCAGATTGTTGTCAAGTGTAATTCCCTCCATAGGGAAACATCAAATGAGAGATAACGTAAAACAAACGAACAAGAAGGAAGCAATTCTGGAAATCAAGTCACTTACAACAAAGTACACTTCCAACACATCTCTGGTCGCTGCCCTCCTTGCTACTATTACTTTTGCTGCTGCTTTTACATTGCCAGGAGGATTCAGTACAGATACCTCTGATGCCGGACAACCCCTTTTTGCAAGGAAGGCAGCATTCCAGGTGTTTCTCATCTCTGACACCATAGCCATGTGTTCTTCCCTCGCCGTCGCATTTCTCTGCATTTTGGCGACATGGGAGGACTTGGATTTCCTGTTGAATTACAGGAAAACAACGAGGGCACTCATGTGGTGTGCATACGTGGCTACTGCACTTGCATTCGGTACTGGTTTGTTCACGGTGATTGCACCCAACAACTTGTGGCTTGCAATTCTCATACTGATATTCTGCACCATCCTTCCACTCCTCTCCAAGATCATCGGTGAATGGCCCCTTTTAATGGTTCGCTACAGGCTACATGGTTTTTTTGTTAAAGACCTCGTTCCAAATATTTGAAAAAGTACAAAATCATATCATAATTCATAACAGAGTTGTACCATTATTTAAATAAATGTCAGAGCCTTCGTGGAATGAGTTTGAAAAAAATTATGAAAAAAATTTCAATTTTTTTTTTTATGTTATTATCTAAATTGCTTTTGGACCATTGGGCTAGGTGGCTAGCTCTGTATTCTTATATATAATTATATGTAATTTAATATTTTTGTGAGAGAGAATTTGAAAAATTCAGTATACTAGCTGTGTCTCTCCTTCCCTTGTCTCTTCTTCCTCTTTTCAAAAACTCTAACAAAATTGTATCCGCCAAAAAGAAATAAAAGAAGAAGAAGAAAAAAAATAAAAAGAACAAACATAACATAATTATATAAGTCGCTGTCATCGCTTTTGTTTGGTTCTTCTTCATATCTGATATGTGATCTCATCTATGAGCTAATGATCAATAGATGTTTGATGTGACAACTCCAGGCATTGTTTTTTTTCTGTCTCATCTTTGAACTTTGTATTCCAATACTATGGTTTCAATTTGAATATAGTAATTATTTTTTCTGACAAAGGCTCCTTCACTTGGACACTCCACTTCCGTCATTTTTTTCAAACATAATTCACTTTTACCTGCCACATGTAATTAGACTTTTTTCTTATATAAAAGAAAGTTCCTTTAAATCTTTTTTCTATAAGTGTATTTTTTCATATGTATCTATTTAGTGATTTTTTCTTCTACCAATTTCAACAAATAAATGACGATTTTTACTGTAAAGTGCCTGGAAGAGAAAAATGTCATTTAATAAATTACAGAATTATGTGCGCCTACGTTTCCTAGAAATCTAGATTCGCCCGATAATCTATTTGTTAGATATATAGCTCAGAAAGGTGTCGTCTTTTAATTACGAAATTAATACTTCTCCCGCTAATCTATTTCTCTCCCGCTCAGATTATCCAACTTCTTATATGAAAAGAGGATAACGAATCATATACGACATAAATAATATATATTTTCCCTTAATAAATGATAATCTTTGTTCACGTGTGAGAATGTGAACCAAGTTTCTTGACTTGCAAGATATATAAATCCATCATATCTTTTCGATCAATACACAAATTAAGGATACTAACAAAGCAAGAAAGAAAGCATGAGCGGTTCAGCTAGCTTAGCTTCCCCTTCCAGCCCATCCATTATCCAGATGGACCGACAGCTCCTCGTGGCATGCAACAGAGGTGATCTCAGCCTCATGCCATGAAGAATGACTTTGAAATTTTTGCATTGCAGCTCTTGAAGATAGAGCCACGACTGTCAGAGCAAGTTACCAATGCTGGAGAGTCGCCCATGTATATGGCAGCCCGCAGAGGATATTCTAGAGTTATAGAGCGATTGCTAGAAATCCCATTTTCAGCAGATTGTGGCCCAATAGATGAATCAGCTATGCATGCTGCTGTGAGATTCAACCACCCAGGTTCATTACCTTTAAGCCCAATTCTGTGCATGTTAATTTTCATACTAATTAATTAGAGATTTTTTATGCAATTGTACAAACCACTGTAGTTAAGTCCTTATGCACTTCAGTTGACAAAACTATTATTTTGGTTTCTGAACGGACGACCTGAAATATTTGTTCAAATTAATTATCTGAAGTCCACCATTTCAGAATCAGAAGAAAAAAAATAAAAATTACTTATTTCCTTTTGCGAAATTAAGAACTCTATGAAACACAGTAGCAACCCCACCACTTTGTCTCCCAACTCCCATACCAACTCTATACGTCGCTATTGCCTCTACTATTGAGAGTCCCAAATCCACCTCCGCACGTTGTCCCATCACTTCACAAAGGCTTGGAGCCACTGTCGCTGTCGTTGCTCCCTCCATGCATTTGAACCACTTACTTCTCATAGATTATCGGTGATCTTAGTAAATGTTGTAATTTTATCGTGACTTGTACTATCAGGTATTGCTAAGCAACTGTGAAGGACGGCCCCAACTAGCATGTTATAAAGACAAAAATGGATACCAACCGCTGATGAGAGAGCTATACTTGAAAACAATCTCGAGCTATTGAAAATATTCTTAGAATATGATCATAATTTGACATATACTAAGATTGAAAAAGATGAAAGTAGTCCATTTATTATAGCAGTGGCACAAGGCTATATGTCGATTGCAGAAGAGATCATGAGCACTTGCCCTGACTCTGTATATACTCCCGACATGGGGGATAGTGCACTCATTTATACTATTTTAAATGAGAAACCGGATTCCGTCAACTACATACACAAATTAAACACCCCAACTTCATAGGCTTATTAGCCAAGTCAACAACAAGGGCGAGCATCCCCTTCATAAGGCTGCTCACAAGTGCGATCCGAAGCTCCTTTGTTCTTTACTAACCCATGCAGGACAGGATTGTAGTGCTGTTAATGTTTACAGTGCTGATGTAGTTAACATAGTCTATGCAAAGACCTGTTGGAATTAATTTCAATTAATTACAACATATGGGCTTATATGTGATATAAATATATATTGAAAAATAGACTGTCAAATATCTAATTAGACCTGTTATGAAGTGATCAAATTAAGTATTATTTATCGGGTTCAATATGTGACATGAGAAGTGGGGCCTTTAATGTGTAGAATGCGTATTAATAACTTTATGATTTAGTGATGGTCTAAATTATATAAAGTTTGGTAATAATACAATTATACTATTGGTCCCTGGAGAACACGATTAAATAAGGCAATGTTCTGTAAATAAGAAAATACCCAATAAGACAAGTTCTAAATCAAGACCCGCTAAGGATCCAATAAGATAATAGGCTACAGATCCAATAAGAAAAACAAGATTAATTAATTAATTAATTAATTGATTAATTTAATTAATTGATTAATTAATTAATGGATATAAAGGAGGCGCCTATTCAAAAAATTGGAATACGGCTATTCAATTAAAAGGGTTCTGTCTCCTCTTAAAACCAACAGAAAACATTCGGCTATCTCTCTCTCTAATTTCTCTCTCTACTGAAAATTGAAATAGAGAAAAACAGAAAACTGAGAGGATGAGAAGAGGATTTTAAATTAAAGAACTTGAATCGGGTATTTTTCCTTGTGCAAGAAGAGAACATTGCCGCTGCCGCCTCTCTCGCTCTCTCCATCGGACTTGAGAGGGATTACTTGGAAATCTAAAGGCTTCCGTGTTGGATTTATTGCCAACCTCGTTGAATTTAATGCCAACATTGAGCATATATGTAATCTAATTATGGATTGTTTACTGTCATATATAATTGTCAATTAAAGTGATCAAATAAGGTAATAGACAATCAATATATTCATTTTTTGATGTGGTCCACAAATGTGTAGAACAATTTAGGCAAAGATCAAATCATTGATGGACTGATTCTGAAATTTGCAATTAAGGAAACCGATTCTGCAGTAGCCGCACGGATTTTGATGTGATTGCACGGTTTTTGATGCAATTACACAAAATACTTTTTTTAAGTTGGCATATGCCCAGAAAGTCGGTTTTGAATTAGGGTTTAGCTATATGCCGACCCCAAATCTCTATAAATAGGATTGGTCCCCAAAGCACAAGAACATAACGAAAAGTTGCATAATTTTCTAGCCGTCAATCTAGTCAATTATGTGGCCTTCTCTACTTCTCCCCATTAAAGAATAGAGAGGTGAGATCATTAAGGAATTGTGAACACGATCTCACAAGGGCAGTCTTGTAGCTTTGGAAGGCTTCATCCTACCACTAAGGAGGCCGCCAACGCTTCAACCTCTACATCGGCACGAAGGCTTTCTTGCCGCTGTCCCACAAGTTCATCAACCGCTTTTGAGTGAAGCTTTGCTTAAATACGCTAATGGAATCTGGTATTGCTTCTGCTCCCTAAGAATTGATGATTTTTGCATGATGGCCATTTTGGCATAGGTAGATCAATAGTGGCATATTGAATTGAATTGAATTGTTTATGTGACTGAATTGTTTTAGTGTAATAATAAAGTCCCAACAAGTGGTATCAGAGCCACTCCTATGCCAATTTGGATTATTTGTTTAGAATTGATCTAGAGAATAAGCAATCGATTGTTGATTTTTCAATTGCTTTGAAATTGTTTCGGCTTTAAAGTTGGATTTATTTTTCAATTGTTTTTTTCAATTGCTTTGAAGTTGAATTTATTAATCATACAAGCTTTGAAATTGTTGCCAATTCATTTTTTTCAAGAGATTCGGCTTATATGATTAATTGATTCGGCTTACTTATATGATTAAACAATTCGGATATTATGGATCTGTGATTTGGCATAAATCCAACTTCCATTTTTTAGATTAATTTGACCTGAACTGGATTTAAGGTTTCCGAATAACAGAGGCAATTTAATTTGTTAAGCCATTTTTTTTTTTTAAGTATTCCGCTGCAATAATTTAATTATAGGGTTAAGCCAAATTTCGGAAACTCCAGATTATTGTAATGAAATTAAAATTTTCGTTTGTGTTAGTTTGATTGCACATTTAGATTAAATAATTAGGGTATAAATTATCGTTCTTTTAAAGGCAAAGGGATATGTAATTTGGATTTGAATTAATTGATTCCTAATTGTACCCAAAGGTACCTCTTTTGATGAGGTTAATTCAAATGCATTTTATGAAGGAAGTTAAGGTGCAATTAATGGATGTAATCATTATCGGCCCAAAGGAAGATAATGGTTACAAAAATTATTTGTGCAAGTGAGTGATAATAAAGTATAGTGATGACTAAAAATTTACACATATGTCAACATTGTCGGCCCAAAGGAAGGCATGTTGTTCGGTATGTTCTAGGTTATCAATACTTTATTATTGCGCCAAAGTATCATAAGAAATTGACCCGTTACCCAAAGGTAGCCGCTTAATGGAAACCGATACTTTGGTTTTATGATGATATTAAGACTCATAAAATATATGGTGATTTATTAAGATAAGTTGCAACACTATGAACGTAACAATGTCTAGGCAAGTTCTGTCTAGGCAAGTCGGAATTTGAAGCAGATCCTTGTGATCCCTGACTTACCTGGGAACTTACCTGGTTGTGAAATTCGGATGTGTTGTGACAATAAGGGAAAATCATCAAATATATATATATATATATATATATTTTTTTTTGAGCATTATGGCCTTTACTAGAATTTATAATTTATAATTTAAAATTTCTGAATTAAGACTAAATCGTGTTTATGGTGTGTTTTTCGTGAATCAGCTAGCATTACTACAGGTCTTAAGGATATGCCTATGTTGAATGGGACCAATTTCAAGTATTGGCAGGAGAGCTTAATGATAGTTCTCGGTGTCATGGATCTGGACCTTGCTTTTAGAGAAACTTGTCCCACTATTACGGCTACAAGTACTTCTGATCAAAAGAAGGAAAAGGAAAAGTGGGACAGGTCTAATCGTATGAGTCTCATGATAATGAAACGGTCCATTCCAGAGGTATTTCGGGGCGCTATTTCAGAGTCCATTTTGAGCGCTAAACTCTACCTTAAGGACATTGAGGATAGATTTGTTAAGAGTGAGAAAGGTGAAATTGGAACACTCTTGACAAGACTAGTCTCAATGAAATATAAGGAAAAAGGAAACATTAGAGAGTACATTATGGAGATGTCTAATGTCGTTTCTAAGCTTAGGGCACTAAAGATGGAGATCTCTGATGATCTTCTGGTGCACCTAGCGTTGATCTCTCTTCCCTCACACTTTGGACAGTTTAAAATCAGCTACAATTGTCAGAAGGATAAATGGACAATAAATGAGCTGATTTCACACTGTGTGGAGGAAGAGGAGAGGCTGAAACGGGATAAGACAGAAACTGTCCATGTTGCTACTACCTCTAAGACTAAGGGTGGAGCCAAGCGCAAGAAACCGGACAAGTCTAAGGATACTAAAGCTGCAATCTGCACGCAGCAGAACAAACCGGATAAGGGCAAGTCAGTTGCAAAAACTGATGAGCCGGTTTGCTTCTTCTGCAATGGAGCAGGACACAAGAAGAAGTACTGTCAGGCTTACCACGCATGGCGTGCTAAGAAAGGTACATCTCTTGCTTTGGTTTGTACAGAAGTTAATTTGATTTCTGTATCTAGATACACTTGGTGGATAGATTCAGGTGCAACTACTCACATAAGTGTATCTTTGCAGGGCTGCCAAAGTTACCGGAAGCCAAGTGATGATGAAAGATTCATCTTTGTAGGCGATGGTAGCAAGGTGGAAGTGCAAGCTATTGGAGTGTTTAGATTATTACTAAAATCAGGCTTTTATTTGGATTTGTATGAAACCTTTGTTGTTCCGTCTTTTAGACGAAATTTAATTTCTATATCATCTTTGGACAAGCATGGTTTTGCTTGTAATTTTGGTAATGGAAAATTTAATTTGTTTCATGATTCAAAGTGTGTTAGCTCTGGTTTTCTTTCTGCTTATGATAATCTATACACATTGGATGTAAATAGCTCGTACATTGAGGCTTTGCAAACAGATACAAGAAAAAGAAAATTAACAAATGAGAACTCAGCCACATTATGGCACAAGCGATTAGGTCACATTTCTATAAAAAGAATTGAACGCCTTGTGTCAAATGAAATTCTCCAACCCTTAGATTTCTCAGATCTTAATGATTGTGTAAATTGCATAAAAGGGAAACAAACCAACTTAAGAAAATATCAAGCCAGAAAGTGTTCGGAAGTCTTAGAATTGATACATACGGATATCTGTGGTCCGTTTCCAACGGCCACAAGAAACGGACACCGTTATTTCATTTCTTTCATAGATGACCATTCGAGATATGGCTATGTATATTTGATTAAAGAAAAGGCACAAGCCCTTGACATGTTCAAAAGTTTCAAGGCGGAAGTTGAGCTACAACTCAACAGACGCATTAAGGCCATCAGATCTGACCGTGGTGGAGAATACTATGGCAGATATGATGGATCAGGTGAACAACGTCGAGGGCCTTTTGCTCAGTTCATAGATGAATGCGGAATTGTCCCTCAGTATACATTGCCTGGTTCACCAGCAATGAACGGAGTATCTGAGAGGCGCAATAGAACGCTTAAGGACATGGTAAGGAGTATGATTAGTCGTACTACTTTACCAGATAATCTATGGGGTGAGGCCTTAAAGTCTGTAGCTTATATCCTTAACAGAGTACCCACTAAAGCAACTAACAAAACCCCATACGAGATTTGGACCGGGCGTAAGCCAAGTTTAGGTCATTTGCGAGTATGGGGATGTCCAGCTGAGGCAAGGCCTTACAAACCTACCGAAAAGAAACTGGATGAAAGGACAGTTAGTTGTTATTTTATTGGGTATGCCGAGCGCTCAAGGGGTTATAAATTTTATAATCCTACAGAACATAATGTATTTGAGACGGGAAATGCAAAATTTTTCGAGGATGTTGAGTTTGTGGGGGGTGAGAAAATTATTGATTTCGAAGAGGAATATGCAAATATTCCATCAAGTATTGAGGAATATGCAAATATTCCATCAGGTGTTGCAAGTTTTGTGGATATAGATCCGAGTTTTACTCAAAACACCATTACGGACGAAATCATTATTGAAACTCAAACTCAACAAGATGAAATAGCACAAAATGAAAATCCAGAAACGGGTGTAGGCCACTCAAGGCCGCACGAAGATCTGGAAGATGCTATTGTAGGCCAGATTGTTTCAGACAATGCTGGAAATCCTCAGGAAAATTTAGAAGAGCCAATTAGGAGGTCCACTAGAGAGAGAAGGCCTGCAATATCTTCGGATTATGTAGTCTACCTTCAAGAGTATGAGTTTGATGTTGGCATGTTAGACAATGACCCCATTAATGTCAAACAAGCTATGGAAAGCTCTAACTCTCACAAGTGGACCGCTGCCATGAATGAAGAAATAAAATCTATGGCAGACAATGACGTTTGGGAAATTGTCCCATTACCAGCAGGAAAGAGAACTATTGGTTGCAAATGGATATTTAAAACCAAGCGGGACTCGAAGGGTAATGTGGAGAAATATAAGGCACGTCTTGTCGCTAAAGGTTTTACTCAAAAAGAAGGCATTGATTATAAAGAGACTTTCTCTCCGGTTTCACTGAAAGACTCTTTAAGAATCATATTGGCATTAGTGGCTCATTTCAATTTGGAGCTTCATCAGATGGATGTTAAAACTGCGTTTCTTAATGGTGACATTGAAGAAACAATCTATATGGTGCAACCAGAAAACTATGTATCAACAGATGCAAAGTCTATGGTGTGCAAACTTAAAAAATCCATCTATGGGCTAAAGCAGGCGTCTCGTCAGTGGTATTACAAATTTCACAGTGTGATTGTCTCATTTGGATTCGAGTCTAACATTGTGGATGAGTGTATATATCTCAAGTTCTGTGGGAGTAAATTTGTGTTTCTGGTTTTATATGTCGATGACATTTTACTTGCCAGTAATGATATAAGTATGTTGCAACAAACTAAGAACTTTCTGATGAAAGATCTTGGTAATGCATCATTTGTCCTAGGGATAGAAATACTGAGGAATAGAACTCAAGGTATATTAGGATTATCCCAAAGGAATTATATCGATAAGGTTTTGGCAAGATATGGCATGCAGAACTGTAAACCAGGAAATACCCCTGTGGCAAAGGGAGACAAGTTCAGTCTAAACCAATGCCCGAAAAACAATTCAGAAAAGGAAGTAATGCTACAGTATCCATATGCCTCAGTCGTTGGGAGCATCATGTATGCGCAAGTATGTACGCGTCCGGATATTGCGTTCATCACTGGCATGCTAGGGAGATACTTGTCAAATCCAGGTCCAGATCATTGGAAAGCTGCCAAGTGAGTCTTGAGGTACCTGAAGCGAACGAAAGACCATATACTCACGTATCGGAAATCGGAGAAGCTAGAGGTCATTGGCTATACCGACTCTGATTTTGGAGGATGTCAAGATAGCATGAAATCGACATCCGGCTACATTTACATGTTAGCCGGAGGAGTCGTTTCATGGAAGAGTGCAAAACAATCCCTTGTTGCATCTTCCACTATGGCGGCAGAATTTGTGGCATGCTATGAGGCATCAAATCACGGTGTATGGCTACGGAATTTTGTTACAAGACTCCGAGTGGTGGATTCTATTGAGAGGCCACTACAATTATTCTGTGACAACAATTCGGCAGTGCTGTACGCAAACAACAACCGAAGTTCATCGAAGTCCAAGTACATCGAAATTAAGTTCATGGTTGTAAAGGAAAGAGTACAGAATGGTGAATTAAAAATAGAACATATAGGAACAGACTCTATGTTAGCAGATCCTCTTACTAAGGGATTGACACCAGCTAAGTTTGAAGAGCATGTTGCTCATATGGGTGTAATATCTATTGAAGATATTCAGTTTTAGTGGGAGTCTGTTATTTTAATTTCATGTTCTATTTTTCATTGTAATTTTGGATATGTGACTTGTGACATGTAACAAGTGCTATATATATTATGAAGTTTTTTGATATTCTGTTTCTCATTTATGTTTGACCTCTAATTCAGTTAATTTATGAAATTCAGTTTCAAGATTTAAGTAGGAGACCAAGTTAGAAATAGGCATGTGAAGATCACAATTGCATGTAATTTCTATGCTACACATCCACATCATGATTCATGTCATTTAGCTGTATTAGTGATGTGATTATTGAGGGTTTAGTTGCGAATAAATGCGACGAATGCCGCTTTAGTCCTTTACTAATATAGTTGATGGACCGAATTGGTTTGGGAATATATAAGGAAGACAGTAAAGAAATGTGCGCACATAAGGAACACAATTCATAATTAAAAAGTCATAACATATTGCTCAAGTGGGAGATTGTTGGATTTATTGCCAACCTCGTTGGATTTAATGCCAACATTGAGCATATATGTAATCTAATTATGGATTGTTTACTGTCATATATAATTGTCAATTAAAGTGATCAAATAAGGTAATAGACAATCAATATATTCATTTTTTGATGTGGTCCACAAATGTGTAGAACAATTTAGGCAAAGATCAAATCATTGATGGACTGATTCTGAAATTTGCAATTAAGGAAACCGATTCTGCAGCAGACGCACGGATTTTGATGTGATTGCACGGTTTTTGATGCAATTACACAAAATACTTTTTTTAAGTTGGCATATGCCCAGAAAGTCGGTTTTGAATTAGGGTTTAGCTATATGCCGACCCCAAATCTCTATAAATAGGATTGGTCCCCAAAGCACAAGAACATAACGAAAAGTTGCATAATTTTCTAGCCGTCAATCTAGTCAATTATGTGGCCTTCTCTACTTCTCCCCATTAAAGAATAGAGAGGTGAGATCATTAAGGAATTGTGAACACGATCTCACAAGGGCAGTCTTGTAGCTTTGGAAGGCTTCATCCTACCACTAAGGAGGCCGCCAACGCTTCAACCTCTACATCGGCACGAAGGCTTTCTTGCCGCTGTCCCACAAGTTCATCAACCGCTTTTGAGTGAAGCTTTGCTTAAATACGCTAATGGAATCTGGTATTGCTTCTGCTCCCTAAGAATTGATGATTTTTGCATGATGGCCATTTTGGCATAGGTAGATCAATAGTGGCATATTGAATTGAATTGAATTGTTTATGTGACTGAATTGTTTTAGTGTAATAATAAAGTCCCAACATTCCGGTGATCAACGGTGCTTGTGTCTCTCTGGAAGATCATGGCTATGGACCAAGGTAACTTAAAATTTCAGATTATGGCTCACTAGAGGATCATGGTAAATCTAGGGTTTATGAATTGCGGTATGATTTTTCATGAAATAAATCCTACAAGTGGTATCAGAGCCTATTCTAGTTGAACCGATTAATTTCTGCAAAATCAATTTCTGTTAAGATTTCAGAAATTAATTATTTCGAAAATTTATATTTTATAATTTTGCGTTACTCTGTTTTGACCGAGAGGTTGATTGCTAATTGATTTATTGTGCGTAACTCTATTTTATCAAAAGTACAACCAATAAAAGTTTTTATGATTTCGAATCATTGTGTGCTACTCCATTTTTGCAATAATCATTGGACCAAGGGTTGACTGCAAATTGATTTGTATTTCATTGCAAATCGATTTGTATTATAATTTTTTTTAAAGTATTTATGATTTCGGAAATTTTGATTTGATTTGTATTTCTGATTCTGGTCAAACTCTGGTCAATTTACTGATGGCCTAATTATGATTTGTATTTCCATATATCCAATTTTTAATTCCGCTGCATAATTAATTTGGCCAATCCAATTCCGGTTACAATTTATCAATCATTTTTTACGAAATGAGTTCAGAATAAATTTTCAACCAGAACAGTGATGTAATTTTTCGGCCAGACCAAAGATGTAATAAATTTTGGTATTTCTGATAGACAGTAAATTGGGCCGAACCAGAACAGAATAATAATTCGGTTAAGCCAAATTTTGATAAATGTTTCTTTGGATAATATTAAATCATTATGAAGGCTTCAGATTAAGATATATTTTGAAAAATGATTAATAAAGGTATCATCTTGCCAAAGTAAACTCTCATACCGGCGTTAATCATTTGCCAATTTATACACAGTGAATATACATATGATGTTTGGTTAGTGGACTGGCCCAAAGGAAAGACAATAATCAAGTATTGTATGTGTATGCTTGTGGTAATGAATGGGTAATAGTCATTAAGTTTTGGATGTAATTAGTTAATCGGTCCAAAGGAAGGTTGACTATTTGACATCAAATGGACTGTTATATTCAATTGCTACACCTATTTATCTTAGAATAATAATTGACTCCAAAGAGCACTTATTGTTCGAAGATACTTAGTTGATGGAATATGCCTTATTTTGATTTTAAATATTATAATTCGGCTATTTAATTCGTTCTTTGTGAATATTTTTCAGCAAAAATTACTGATCTTACAGCAGGCATCAATAGCATTCCGATGCTGACGGGTTCTAATTACAAGGATTGGAAAGATAATCTTGAGATTATCCTTGGGTGCCTTGACCTGGACACAGCGTTGCAGGAGACCAAACCTACTGTGCTTGTTGAAACTAGTTCTGAAAAGGAACAAACTGCACATGCACGGTGGATGAGGTCAAATCGCTTATGTCTCCGGGTCATGCAAAAGACCATTCCTGAAAGTTTTAGGGGACCGGTTTCTGATTCCACTCTTGCTAAAGACTATCTTAAGGAACTTGAGCAGAGGTTTGTTAGGAATGAGAAGGCTGAAATAGGCATTCTATTAAACAAACTCTGCACAATGAAGTACAATGGCAAGAGCAATGTTAGGGAGCACATTCTTGAAATGATGCATACCGCTTCAAAACTGAAGGGACATAAACTGGATATATCGGATGATATGCTAGTATATTTGGCCCTTAACTTTCTTCCTGCCTCATTTGGACAGTTCAAGGTGAGTTACAACTATCAGAGGGAAACATGGACAGTTAATGAACTCATCTCGCACTGTGTTCAGAAGGAAGAGAGATTGAAGTCGGACAAGAGCGAAAGCGCAAACATTGCTTCTACCTCTAAGGGAAAAGGGAAACAAAAATGTAAGGCCAATTCAGATGCTGCAACTACAAGTTTGCAGAAGAAGCCCATTAAGGACAAGAAACTGGTTACCGGATCGGAGCCGAATAAAGAAAAGAAAAAGGGTTGTTTCTTCTGTGGATCTGAAGGGCATGTGAAGAAGGATTGTACCAATTATCACGCATGGCGTGTCAAGAAAGGTATTAATTTTTCTTTTGTTTGTACAAAAGTTAATGCAGTTTCAGTTTCAATAGACACATGGTGGATAGATTCAGGTGCAACTACTTACATTTCTGTGTCTATGCAGGGTTGCCGAAGTTACCGGAAGCCAAGTGATGGTGAAAGATACATCTATAGTGGGCGATGGAAACAAGGTAGAAGTTGAAGCTATAGGGCATTTTAGATTACTTTTGAAAACTGGCTTGTATTTGGATTTGTTTGATACTTTTGTTGTACCGTCTTTTAGGCAGAACTTGATTTCTATTTCTACATTGGACAAATTAGGTTTTACTTGTTCATTTGGAGATAGAACGTTTGGTTTGTATCAAAACTCCAATTTGGTTGCTACTGGTTTTCTATCTGTTTTGGACAATCTTTATGCTTTAGATACTATTGCTTCCTATAATGAGACCTTGAACAATTAAACTATAAACGTTAGACAAAAATTAACACATCAGGATTTAGCTGCACTTTGGCATAAGCATTTAGGTCATATTTCTCAACAGAGAATTACACGTCTTATTCAAAGTGATATTCTGCGGCCCTTAGACATGTCGTATCTCGGTCCGTGCATTGAGTGTGCTAAGGGCAAACAAACAAGCATGCGCAAATATACAGCCAATCGTATGACAGACGTCCTTGAACTGATACATACGGACATATGTGGGCCATTCCCTACAGCTACTAGGAATGGACATGTATATTTTATCAGTTTCATTGACGATTATTCTAGATATGGTTATATATTTTTAATTAAAGAAAAGGCTCAAGCTTTGGACACATTTAAATCCTTCAAGGCTGAAGTTGAGTTGCAACTCAACAAAAGGATTAAAAGCGTCAGATCAGATCGTGGTGGTGAATACTATGGTCGATATAACGGCTCAGGAGAACAACGTCCAGGGCCTTTTGCTAAATTTCTAGAGGAAAATGGAATTGTACCACAGTATACAATGTCGGGTTCGCCCGCAATGAATGGTGTGGCTGAAAGGCGCAATCGAATATTAATGGAGATGGTGAGGAGTATGATTTCTCATACTTCACTTCCATTAAACCTCTGGGGAGAAGCACTTAAGACAGCAGCATATATTCTGAATCGGGTACCGACTAAGCCAGCAAACAAAACTCCATATGAATTGTGGACTGGGCGGAAGCCTAGTCTACAGCACTTGAAAATCTGGGGTTGTCCGGCTGAAGCTCGGCCTTATAGGCCACAAGAGAAAAAGCTAGACGAAAGGACAGTTAGGTGTTATTTTGTCGGATTTGCAGAAAGGTCCCGGGGGTAAAAGTTTTATGATCCCACTAATAGAACAATTTTCGAGAAAAATACAGTTAAGTTCTTTGAGGATGTTATGGTTCAAGGGGAAATACAAATCAAATTGTCTTTGAAGAGAAACAAGATTCTCCTATACAAGAGGTGCCAGCAATGGTACCAATTGTAATAAAAATATCTGGAGACTCATTGGTTCAGGATCGTACAGTGAATGAAACTACAGTGGATGAACCTCTAGAAATGGAAGAGAATCTAATACAAGACAATGTTGATGTTGAAGAGGAACCTATACCATCTCAAGAACTTCAAGAAACAGTGCCTTTAAGGCGGTCCACCAGAGATAGAAGAAGCGCAATATCTAAGGATTATGTTGTGTTCCTTCAAGAACATGAATTCGACATTGGCATGATGGAGGATGACCCTCTCAGTCTCCGTCAGGCTTTGGAAAGTGCAAATTCTCAGAAATGGATCGAGGCCGTGAATGATGAAATAAAATCAATGTATGACAACAAAGTCTGGGATATCGTCCCATTACCTCAAGGTGTGAAGCCTGTTGGTTGCAAATGGATATTTAAGACCAAGAAGGATTCAGAAGGTAATGTGAAAAGATACAAAGCGCAGCTTGTTGCTAAGGGATTTACACAAAAAGAAGGCATTGACTTTATGGAAACTTTCTCACCTGTTTCTATGAAAGATTCCTTCAGAATTATCATGGCTTTAGTGTCACATTTTGATCTTGAGTTACACCAAATGGATGTTAAGACTGCGATTCTCAATGGCGACATTGATGAATCCATTTATATGGTGCAACCACCTAACTTTGAGACTGATGACGAAAACTCAAAGCAGATGGTTTGCAAATTAAAGAAATCCATCTATGGACTCAAACAAGCGTCTCGACAGTGGTATTTCAAATTTCATCAAGTAATTGTCTCATTTGGATTTGAGCCTAACTTGGTGGATGAATGCATATATCACAAGTTCAGTAGGAGTAAGTTTATGTTTCTGGTTTTATATGTTGATGACATATTGCTTGCCAGTAACGATATAAACATGATGCGTGAAACTAAGAGATTTCTTTTCAAGCATTTTGATATGAAAGATCTTGGTGAAGCATCATATGTGTTAGGCCTTAAAATACATAGAGATTGAAATAAGGGTATTTTAGGGCTTTCACAACAAGCATATATCGATAAAATTCTCAAGCGATATGGTATGGAACACTGCAAACCAGGAAATGCCCCTGTGGCAAAAGGAGACAAATTTAGTCTCAATCAGTGCCCAAAGACAGAACTCGAGAAATCAGAAATGCACCAGATTCCATATGCTTCGGTAGTAGGAAGTCTGATGTATGCTCAGGTGTGTACGCATCCGGATATTGCGTACATCACAGGAATGTTAGGCCAGTATCTCAGTAATCCTGGTATGAATCACTGGAAAGCAGCCAAGAGGGTACTTAGGTACTTGCAAAGAACGAAGGATCACATGCTGACATATCGGAGATCAGATAAGCTTGAGGTCATTGGATATACTGATTCTGATTTTGTGGGCTGTGTGGATAGCATGAAATCAACATCTGGTTATATTTTTATGTTGGCTGGAGGAGCTATTTCTTGGAGGAGTGCAAAACAGACTATGATTGCTTCTTCCACCATGGCAACCGAATTCATTGCGTGTTTCGAGGCATCGAACCATGGAATATGGCTAAGGAATTTTATCACTGGGCTGCGTATTGTGGATACTATTAAGTTGTCACTCAAGATATATTGTGACAATAATTCAGCAGTATTGTATTCCAACAACAACAGGAGCTCGTCGAAATCCAAACATATCGACATTAAGTTTCTTGCTGTGAAGGAAAGATTTCAGAGTGGACTTATAGGTATTGAGCATATTGGTACAGCTTCCATGCTAGCAGATCCACTGACTAAGGCATTGGTACCCAAACAGTTTCACGAGCATGTTGCTCACATGGGTATCTGTGTTAAAGAGGATTGTCAGAATTAGTGGGAGTTTGTATTTTATGTATCATCTTTTATGTTTTATATGATATACTTTTACAGATATCATGCAGTTAACTTTTATATGATATTCTGTTATTTGTATGTATCATGCAGTTCAGACTTTAGTTATTCAGTTTATTATGCACTCTGAATTTATGATTGATCTCAAAATTAAATTAAGATAAAGTGACCAAATTGGAGATAGGCATGTAGATCACATTGCATGTAATTCCCAAACTACACATCCCCTTCATGATTCATGTCATTCAGTTATGTTTACACAGTGATTTTATGTTGGTTTAGTTTCGATTCATGAGACGAATACTGCTTAAGTCCTTGTGAATATGATTGATGGACGGAATTGGTTCATGACACAAAAGGCTATGACAGCATAGTTTGAGTACTCAATTCGGTTTTATCAATATATATTATTCGGATATACATATAGCCCAAGTGGGAGACTGTTGGAATTAATTTCAATTAATTACAACATATGGGCTTATATGTGATATAAATATATATTGAATAATAGACTGTCAAATATCTAATTAGACCCGTTATGAAGTGATCAAATTAAGTATTATTTATCGGGTTCAATATGTGTCATGAGAAGTGGGGCCTTTAATGTATAGAATGCGTATTAATAACTTTATGATTTAGTGATGGTCTAAATTATATAAAGTTTGGTAATAATACAATTATGCTATTGGTCCCTGGAGAACACGATTAAATACGGCAATGTTCTGTAAATAAGGAAGTACCCAATAAGACAAGTTCTAAATCAAGACCCGCTAAGGATTCAATAAGATAATAGGCTACAAATCCAATAAGAAAAACAAGATTAATTAATTAATTAATTAATTGATGAATTTAATTAATTGATTAATTAATTAATGGATATAAAGGAGGCGCCTATTCAAAAAATTGGAATACGGCTATTCAATTAAAAGGGTTCTGTCTCCTCTTAAAACCAACAGAAAACATTCGGCTATCTCTCTCTCTAATTTCTCTCTCTACGGAAAATTGAAATAGAGAAAAACAGAAAACTGAGAGGATGAGAAGAGGATGAGAAGAGGATTTTAAATTAAAGAACTTGAATCGGGTATTTTTCCTTGTGCAAGAAGAGAACATTGCCGCTGCCGCCTCTCTCACTCTCTCCATCGGACTTGAGAGGGATTACTTGGAAATCTAAAGGCTTCCGGTGATCAACGGTGCTTGTGTCTCTCTGGAAGATCATGGCTATGGACCAAGGTAACTTAAAATTTCATATTAGGGTTCACTAGAGGATCATGGTAAATCTAGAGTTTATGAATTGCGGTATGGTTTTGCATGAAATAAATCCTACAAGACCGCCTTGTGGAAGACGTTGAAGTGGGTAAGTTAATTAATTTACATTGCTCTTACCCACAACACTTACTAATTAATTAATTTACATTGCTTGTATATTCCAACAATGTTTTTTATTTAATTTTAAGAAAAATCATGCAATTTTTTCTTGCTGTCACGGAATGAGTCATTCACATTGTTGTCAAATATAATTCCCTCTGGATGGAAACACACAATAAAAGATAATGCAAAACAGACAATCAAGAAGCAAGCAATTGAGGAGGTCAAATCACTTACAACAAAGTACACTTCCAACATATCTCTGGTCGCTGCCCTTCTCGCTACTATCACTTTTGCTGCTGCTTTTACCTTGCCAGGAGGATTCACTGCCGATCCCTCTAATGCCGTACAACCCCTTTTTGCTAGGAAAGCAGCTTTCCAGGTGTTTCTCATCTCTGACACAATAGCCATGTGTTCTTCTCTTTCTGTTGCATTTCTCTGCATTTTAGCGACATGAGAGGACTTGGATTTCCTACTGAATTACAGGAAAACAACGAGGGCACTCATGTGGTGTGGCTGTGGGGCTACTGCACTTGCGTTTGGTACCGGTTTGTTCACAGTGATATCCCCTAACAACTTGTGGCTTGCAATTCTCATACTGGGACTCTGCACCATCCTTCCGTTGCTCTCAAAGGCCATCTGTGACTGGCCCTTATTAATGCTGCGCTACAGGCTTGGTGGTCTTTTTCATAAAAACCTTGTTCAAAATATTTAAAAAAGTGTAAAATACTGAGAACTTTGTTTTGTCTATCGCATCTTTGACCTTTGAATTCTAATGCTATGGTTTCAATTTGAATGTAGTAATTATTTTTCCTGACAAAGGTTGGTTCACCTTCTCTTCTCCTACTCCCTCTCGTCTCGTATTTATCTCTTCTATCTACTTCTTATTACTGATTTTATTTTTAATACTCATAATTTTGTACTTAATGCTTAGATTCGAGCAAAAAATAAGTAAATTGATTAGTGAAAGGTCAAGTACTTATCATCTGTACAATATAACAACTACAGTTCATATAATATATAACACATTTAATTGAGCGATAGTTTTTCAGTACAAATTTTGGTTTAGTTATGTATTAAAAACATAAGGCTTATTTTAGTATTTATGATATGATTATATTTTTATATCATATTAAAAATAAATATCGAAATAATCATTAGGTGAAATGGTTTTTTTGCTATAATAATGCTATTTACATAGCTCTTATTTAGAATCTCACTACAATATAGGGAACCGCCATAATTTAAAAGTGGGAATAAATATTGTACCTAGTTACACTTGAAAAATCAATCGACAACTATTACCCGAGTTTCAATATGACAAATTTATTATTGTTGGTCTTCCTATTTCTACAAAATAAATGTAATAGGGGTGTCAATGGGTATGATACTGGTTGGGTGGAAGAATTTTCATACCACGTACCCGTCATGATAACGAAAAAAATCTTTACCCTTATTGGTACCCAATAAGTTAACGAAGAAGATGTCATTGATATCCTAATTTGTGATTTCGATAAAATATTATTCAAAAGAAGAAAAAAGAAGAAGAAATTATTAATTCAAAGCCCAATATGATCATAATTGTGGGCTTCACCAATGAAAAATTCTCAGACAGTCTGTGGAGGCCCAACTATGTTATTACTATTTCAAGAAAGCAACTCCATCACCTCTAAATACCAGTGTTGTAAAAATCGGCCGTTTAGACCAATTAATATTTGGCAGCAACTAATTGGCCGATTATTTCCGATTATGGCAGATTATTTCTAATTATTCCTGATTAATTGCTTGACGGTACTGTCACACCCCGGGACAACCCGCCACGTATTTCTACGCAAGGCGTATTCCCATTACATACATTATCAATAACAATATAAATAAAGCCACATTTATTTCATACTCAAAAGAGTTTCACAAACGATCATGGCGGACATGGCTAGTAACACAAGCACTGCCATGCCTGCTCAATGTATTAATTATTGAATCATAGAAAAAAAACTAAACAACATGTGGCAATTTATCAATCATAAGCCTTCCCGCTTAGTCTCACTCTTGTCCTTGCTCGAATCATTCTTCTTTGTTACCTGGAACCCACGTAAAAGTAGAACGGGTGAGAGATCGAACCTTCTCTCAATGCGGGATTTAGTTCCAGCCCAGAGATTATAAAACATTTACTTATTCTCACAAATATGAACATACATAATTAAAATGCGTATGCTTCTTCTGATGCAATGCATATCCTATCATTACTTACTACTTTCATTTACTTTCAAAATTCCGTTAATCCATTTCATTTGCCTCACTAGACGGTGAATTCATATGCCGCTAGGTCTTGGCGGTGATAGGACCGCTTGCGCCTACAATCACGACCGTGACAAGACTGCTTGCGCCTACAATCACGTCCGTGACAGGACCGCGTCAGCCTACAATCACATCCGTGACAGGACCGCTTTCGCCTACAGTCACGTTAACGAGGGGTCCAATAGAACACTAGACCCGATGTATACATCCCAATATGCAAGCATATTGGCCCCTGTTCAATTTCCTTGTTCTTGCATGTCACGTAAATTTATTCAATCACACAATTCATGCCATGCTCAACGCATCCTATTCATGCAAGTCCATTGGTCAATGTATGAATCCTATCCTTTCATGCAATTTATTTATGTACTACTCAAGTCATACGAATGGTTCGAAAAACAACACGCATAATTCCAACTAATGCCACATAATAAACAGTTGAATGACAATAGGCAAGTAAGATAGTTTTATAAAGTCTAGAAAACCCACACCTGATGTCTAAGTAAATCCTTGATTGTCTCTTACGTCATCTAAATCTTTAAATGTCGAATCTAAAATATAAACATAATAAACATACATTTTAATTAATGATGTTTGAATTCAATTCTCGTTTTCTAACCTTAATGTTATATCTCATTTATCCTTGTTTACTATCTAGGCGAACTCTGACAATTAAATTAGGTTTACAATAATTTGATTTCTACTCTCCGTTTATCATTACGAGAATAAAACAATATAATAAATAATTAAATAAAGATAAAAATATATAAACAAAATAGATGATTTTAGCTTCTGTTAACTTTATCTTTATCATAACCGAGAGTTTTTGTTTTGACTATATATGATAAAAATATATCCAATTAAATATATATTAAGTTTGAAAACATAGACTAAATTAAAATAAACTATTTGGTGAAATATAGTTTTCAATCTACAAAAAATAGAAGTGAGTAATTATAGGAATTACTATTTATTTCAAAACTCTTTTATAAGGAGATAGCTGTATTGGATATCATCATGTATAACTATAGATCAAAATAATTTATTTGTTTTATTCTAATAAACAAAACGGATATGAAATTATTAAAATACTAATGATGACAATTAGTGAGTTTAGTCAATTTCTATTTGAAGTTATCAAATACAAAGGTATACATCACATTTTGAAATCAGATCTTGATTACTTGATGAAAGGAAAAAGTTGAAACTAATTGTATGAATGTAATTGAATAAATACAAAAAAAATTAAGAGAATAACTTCGGGTTATAATATCTTTTAAGAAACTAAATTTTCAGATTTTAATTAATGATACTTATTCATAAAATTATAGAATTTAGAACGAAATTGATTCTACCAACAAGATCTAATTTATCATCTCCTAATCTATTTAATTTATTCCACAAAATAATAAAATGTTTAATTACCTTGATGAAGAATTTTTAACACAAAAGAGCAGGATTTGAGAACCCTTCGGTGGTTGTGAAGAAAAGAGTGAAAGAGAGATGCGGGAGAGGGGAAGAAATGGAGAGAGGTTTTCTCATTGATTATGTGAATACATAAATGGCTGCCTGGAAGGGTTACCAATTTTAAATGGGGTTCCGGGGGCATTAATTGGAAAATCAAGGAAAAAGGAAATTGCTCATAAGGAAAGAAATATAAATTTGCAGATTTCATTTTTTTCTGTTTTACATGTATTGAATTGTATCTTCACATTTATCTATTTTATTTTTATATAATCAGTTATATTGATTTAGAAGCTTTATTTTATTTTAATGTCCATTATTTAAATTACGTGGCGTTACAGGTACCCTGTCCGTCCGACGAGCGCATACCGTTATTTACAACACTAGTAAATACGCAGGGTGTACAGTACAAACATGCCAAATATTTGTATGCTTAAATTGTACCGTCCGATCTGGTCTGGCACAAATATTAAAGGGTCCCGGAGCATTCCATCACGGACTGGATTGGCCTGGATTCTATTCGGACAATCCAGATCCACTGGTACCTAGCGATGCCCATTTCGCTAGGTACTGTAAATTTTTTATATATGGACATCAGTGACGGAGTTATTGAAATTAGTATCTAGTTTCTAATACTGATACTAAAACTGAAATGTAATCAAATTCAGATAAAGAAAACACAAGAGCATTAATTATATGTGTAGCAGGAAATCATCAGTTACTTTTTTCAATGAAAAGTTAATACGACTAATAATGACTGTCTCATAATCGGTATTCTATAGTCTATACATGTATTGCATAATTGATATTTTAATTGTTTGTATGAATTTGATGCTTAAGAACTATATATTAGCAGTAAGCATGTTTCATTTTTCAAACATAATAGCGTATAGTTTTAGAATATTTGTCTTTTAAAACTGATTTTCATTAAGGTTTTCACAATAAAAATGAAAAGAGGTTTAATGTTTATATCAGTAAAAAAGTTTGTATATGATATCATAAGACATAATTTTTCTAGCGTTGCCAGTGAAATCCAACAATCAATTCTGATTCGGAAATGAAGGATCTAGATTAATATTCAGTTACATACAGATTAAATTTTCGCTAACCAAGTGTACAAGTATTGAATACAAAGTTTGTAAAAAGTTGATAAATTCCATCTGGACATACAAATTATTTTCTTTAGGATTTTACATTGTTATATTTGTAAGTAGTATATAATATTGTATGAATATTAATTATATAGTCCGATTCTACGGGAATAAGCTTTGCTGGAAAATGGCTATGGAAGATACAGTCCGATCCCACAGGATATTGGTCCTCCACACTGCGATCGCTCGATGGTATCACGGGATATGAATAGGTCAGCTGTCATGAGGGTCAATATTTTTTTCTCGAATCAATGGCACAATCCAAACACCTACTGGTGTGCTCAGGTCTCTTCACGGTCAGCTCCTCCTACAAATTCATCCAAGAAAGAGGCATCTCCTTTATTTTCTGGCGCAGACTGTGCAATATTATCTCAGCAGGAATATTCTCTGCGGCAATAATGAAATGGAGAATAGACATCACCTGCTTTGGCATTGTTCTTTTTCACGAAGGTTCTGGCCTTCTGACAGGCGTTACTGGCACATTTTAATATTACACATTTTATACAATTGTTAGTTAGCTTAAAGCCACTAACCTTAAAAAATATATATTGCATGAATAATGTTTTATTTTACTTATTTTAATATTTGAAATAATAGCTTTCTTTACATTATTGATAAGTGGAAATGGTGAAGTAAGATAAAATCCCTAAAAAGCTCACAAAATTACCTATTTCTCCCTCTAAACTTTGAAATTACGTATTCCCCCTTCTAAACTTAAAAAACTCACAAATTTACCCATTTAAGTTTCTTTTATATTAAAACTCATTTTAAATTTATAAAATACTCATTCCACCGTCCGATCCGTGCGCATCGCATTAAGATCAGTCCTTGTCGCTAAAATATACGTGTGTGTTCACTTCAAGATCCGTGTGTTCTAGTGTGCACAAATCTTAACGAAATTCGGATCCGAAAGCTCCGCATTAAGATCTGTGCACCTCGCTTCAATATGCATGCATGTTCGCTTTAAGATTCGTGTTGATCTTAAAGTAGTTCGGACGGTAGAGGAACCTTTCAGATTCAAATATGAGTATGATGGGCGTTTTATGCTTTTAATAAAGGGTAAAATGGATATTTTATAAATTTAGAATGAGTTTTAATATAAAAGACAATAAAATGGGTAAATTTGTGACTTATTAAAGTTAAGAAGGGGAAATATGTAATTTCAAAGTTTAGAGGGGGAAATACGTAATTTTGAAGTTTTTGAGGAGTATCGTGAAATTGCCCCTTTATTTTATGGTGTTTCTTTTTTGAAAGAAAAAATAATGAATATTAAATGCACTATGAATTATTGTGAATTTTGATTTATTTTTTCGATCAAATCATGTTTTTAGATTTTAAATATGGAAAATCAACGGCTATGATGGTGGGGAACACCACAAAAGGCAATAATTTAGATTAATATTTAATTAGATTGTGTATCGCACTAATGTTCATTGGGTCACTAGTTTAGTCAGAACCGCTGATTTGTACCATAGTAACAAATTCAAATTTGTTATTCATTTTATATGATTTAAAAATTCGTTTTTAGGTTATAAATAGTTCTTTTTTACAATATAAACAATATTATAAAATACTGATTACTATTACAAAGTAAAACAAAAAATTTCATAAATTGTGTAAATAATACGAGTGTAATTTACGTATTATTCATGAAATTCTTAAAATTAATGAGTAACATAGATGTTATACACAAGGTTGTATAATTAGGAAATAATTTTGTTTACCTACATACAAAATATATTCAATATTAAACTGATATAATTGTAATGAGTAAATGAATAAATTCAAAGTAAATTTAAACCAACACACATTTATATTAGAGCATATATGTATTTTAAAAATAATCATGGCATCTATGTATAGAAGCATTTTAGCGCAAGAATTAATTAAAATGCTCTTTGCATTCTACTAAAATATATAGTATGTAAGAAAGACAAGCTTGTTACATGCACTTTGAAGAGGTGAAGAGGTGTTTTACCATATATTGCACAAACGATGCAACAGATCAGCATCACCAAAAGAAAGAAACATGCAAGCTAGCCCGAAATTTTTAAATATACCATTCACAAAAAAAAAAAAAAACCAAATAACCACGAGATTCTAAAAATTTCAGATTTGAGTGTCCGCAACCTCAGATGACGGACAGCTAGTTTATCAAAAATTCCGAATACAACAGAATTTGAATATGTTTCTTTATTAATTTTTAAAAATGAATGGAGCAACTTATAATTTGAATATACTAGAAGGAATATCAAACAAAATAGGTATAACATCTTATAATTTATATGTACTAGAAGTACTACGAAATATTTTTCAGACATGATTTTTTGCGGCTATAAACAAAATTGAATTATTTCTTGGTGTGTTCCTGAAAAAAAAAATTTGGATCTGAGTTATTGATTCCTATTCAAAAATCACTTCTGAGTATATAAAAAAATTATTGTGCTCCTTCTAGTACATACAAATTCTAAGGTAGTCCATCTATTTCTCTAGAAGTGATTTTAGGAATAGATGGACCATGATAATTTTTTTATATACCCAGATATTATTTTTGAACAGCAATCAATAACTCAGATTCAAAACATTTTCTTTTTTTCCAGTAACACACCAAGAAATATTTTAAATTTTTTTACAGTTGCAAAAAATTCTACCCCAAAAATGTTTCATATTACTTCTAGTATATCTAAATTATAAGATATTTTATCTATTTTGTTTGATATTTCTTCTAGTATATTCAAATTATATGCTAGTTCGTCCATCTATTTTTTAAAATTAATAAAAAATATATTCAACGCAACAGTTGAATTCCCAATTTTTTGAGAAATTTGGTGTCCGCCATCGGAGATTGCGGACACTCGTTTAGTGTCCGCAATCTCAGACGGCAGAAGTATTAAATCTGAAATTTTTAGAATTTCGTGGTTATTTGATTTATCTTTATTTTGTGAATGGTATATTTAAAAATTTCGGCACGCAAGCATTGTCCATTAAGGTAAATGAAAACGAGTGAACGAGGGATATGTCCATTTGTCCCTTACAACAAGAGTTGCATCAACCTCAATGAAAGATCAGAGAATATGATATGAAGCTAGATTGACTTGCATCAACCTCAATTAATGCTACCAAGTCAAATGGATGTATATCGTTGCTAAAAACGTGTACCATATCACATTGCCTCAAGCTCAATTAAACACAAATATCATATCACCTTGCTTACATCAATCTCAATCAATCAGAATATTATTGCTAAAAACGTGTCTCCCACCTATTTTTTTCTTTTATTAAAGAAATACGGAGGTTTAGCTTTTAAAATTCTAATATTTACAAAAAAAATCTATTCAGGTTTCAAACATTCATGTAATCTTCACACGGAGAATATTATCTTTTACCAATTCTACTAACAATCTATCTTTTAAAGGAATTGCAGGATGTACCGACTGACAAGAAAAAGTATAACCATGGCAAGACAAAATCCAAGTCCAAATCTGTCTAATATATAAGAGCACTGAACAAACAAATGATCAGTACTTTCTGATTCACCATAGAATACACACCCAGTAGTACATGGGCATCCTCTCCTTACTAGATTAATTTTAGTCAGAATCCTATTTTTCCTAAGTAACCATAGGAAAACCTTAACCTTAAGAGGAATTCTGGATTTCCATATGGTGGCATATTTCTTATTTAGAATGCTACCATATATATTCTAACCTTTTATAAAAAGAGTTAACAGCAAACTCATGTTTATTGGACCATCGCCAAAGCAATTTATCTTCTAAAGTAGGATTTAATGAGAAGTGTAAGAATTTGAAACAGAAATGAATTGTAGCTAGGTTGAATAAATTACATACAAATAGTTACTATTTAGATGTCGTTGTGTTATTACATTTTTATTTTTTCTATTCTTTTATTACTTTTCTATGTGGTGGCCAAACGCCATTACATATAGACCGGCACATCTATCAGCATAATTGTATACTTGATGCTTAGATTTGAGCAGAAAATTGATTGCTGGAATGGTTCAACTACTTATCGTCAGTGTACATACAATAGCGACTACAGTTGATATAAAATAGAACACATTTAAGTTAGCGATAGGTTTTCAGTGCAAACTTTAGTTATGCTATATATTAAGAATTTGAGGTTTCTTTTAGTATTTATAATAATTATATTTTATATCATGTTAAAAATATATCTCGAGATAATCATTATGTGAAATGGCTTCTGCCATAATAATCCTATTTACTATATATCTTTGCAAGGGAATATGAAAGCATCACATCACCCATTGCCTTGAACTACAAGTCTCCAAAAGAGTGAAAAAAACAAAAAATAAAACCCAATATGCCCTCAATTGTGGCCTCCACCAATGAAAAAAAAATTCTCAGACGGGTTGTGGAGGCCCAGCTATGTTATACTATTTCAAGATGCCTAATATCTGTACCATGCTTAAATTTTTGTTATCTTTTGTTTGAAAATAATGATTTTTCATTCCTCCAGATTCCATTTGCATGATAACCTAAACAAAATGCACAATCATTGTTGCAATTACAATCAAAGGATAGACTACATGGACTCCGTATCAGATTGACTGTTACCGGTCTCTAAACACTCCTGGACCCACACATATATTTTTGGGCTAAAAGCCCATAGGCACTGGATCGACACATATTAAAACAAAAAAGAAAAAGCATGCAAAGGCCTCAGCTTAACCAAAACAAAGTTTAAAAAGAAAAAGTATTCAAAGACCTCAGCTTAACCTATACAATTTAAAAAAAGAAAAAGCATGCAAAGGCCTCAGCTTAACCAAAACAAAGTTTAAAAAGAAAAAAAGTATTCAAAGACCTCAGCTTAACCTATACAATTTTACAAAAGAAGAAGTATTCAAAGACCTCAGCTTAACCTAAACAAATTTTAAAAAGAAAATGCATTCAAAGGCCTCAGCTTAACCTAAACAATTTGAAAAAGAAAAAGTATTCAAAGACCTCAGTTTAACCTAAACAATTTAAAAAAGAAAAAGCATTCAAAGAACTCAGCTTAACCTAAACAAAAAGGAAGTAATGATTGAGCCCACTGTCAATCTCATGCGAGTTCAATACTCTAAACAAACTGTACATGTGATATGCAAGTGGTAACTTTTATTCAAAATAAAAGTAGTACAAAAAAGAAACTGATACATTAACCAAGTTACCATGGCATACTAAAAGTTACCTAGGATAGAATTAATATTATATTTGATGACATTAACCAAGTTACCATGGCATACTAAAAGTACCTTATAAATTTAGCTAAATAGTACCAAGCTCTATGAGCTGTCTCCAACCTTTTTCCAAATAAAGTAATACTCACTTTTGATTCATTCATAATTCATAGTGTACTAGTGAGAAATGCTTTATTGATTTACCTGCCTCCCTCTGTTTTCTTATAAAACTATTCAGTTATCCTACACCCAAAAAATTTCACCAAAACATGCGCTAGATACAATTGAAAATCTAACATAATTTTGTAATTGTACCAAGATAATTTGTGTGGGTATTTTTTTTTTTGAAGTAGTAGGCAATAATCTATTAATTATGACATACAGTATTAGACAAAGAAAAAATAATTACACCTAATTTGGTTTGATTTTACAAAAGCTGAATGTATATTAAATCTCAAACTAGCAAGTGGGTGATGGTATGTTCGAAATTTAATATATATATATATGTTAGAAAGGAAATAAGAGAGTTTTAAGCCTCATTACATATATTAACAAAAATCTCGTAGTAATTTTGTACGTAAGCATCGTTATCTTTAAGTACCGCTCATTCGAGAACCTCAAGCAATTCCTCGTGTTGTCTGCATATCCTTTTACTCCTTTTGAAATGTTTCAAGAAGTAGATGTAAAGAGAATATCCCAAGATTTCACAATTGATGCCGTAAGTGTCTTACGGTATAGCCACTGGAGTTTTTGGGATTTTTTTATATATATAGATTGTTAGGGTGATATATGGTGATCTTATATTAATCCAGTCTCGCTCTTATGTCAAATTCAAACTAAAATTTTTATTATTTATATTATGTATTGTTAGATTTTATAGTAATTTTTTTCTCAAATAATCTTTGGCTATAATATATATGATGATTACTAATATCCTTTGGTCTTGATATGATAATTGTCAAGTTCATTTTTTTTCTTACTAAGTCAAGTACACTATTCCACATAAATTATTTTTTTTATCTTTTTAAAGTTTGCTAATATGTGCATGATGGGCCTTGTAAATCTTTCTATACTAACATTATCCTTCGAACTTTGTTTCGAAATTTGAATTTTTGTAATAATAATTTCTATAAAAAAAATTCTTGTTGTTAAGTTAATTTTGGAAATAAATAAACCATTTTTTCAAAATTCTAAAAATCTATATATAATAAAAATTGAGTGAGCCTATGGTGCTATGCATAGCAAGGATGGCTAGTGTACTACGGCTCAATATGGTACTTTTTAAAATCCTAACGGTCGATCCAACCGTTCAATGTGATAACCATATGAATATGTACTTGCAAACTAAATTTTATATTTTTTCGAATTTTTTTACTATTTTTTTAGATAGGTAGAATTTTGATGGTCCAGAATTTTCAGAAAACACTGATTTTTCTACCTATCTAAAAAAATAGTAAAAAAATTCGAAAAAATATAAAATTTAGTTTGCAAGTACATATTCATATGGTTATCACATTGAACGGTTCGATCGACCGTTAGGATTTTAAAAAGTATCATATTGAGCCGTAGTACACTAGCCATCCGTGCTATGCATAGCACCATAGCCTCACTCATAAAAATTACACAGTTAGCCAGCCAGATGGAATAGTTCTAGAAAAATATAGCGTAAACCAGAAAGTGTATTTTTTTTTTTTTAGTGAATGCTATATTCTGATATTCACCTCCTCTAGGCTACCTCTAGGGACAATACAAAAAAGCCTCATTGGTGTAAATGTGGAATTACTACCTTCCTTTGATAGAAGTAGGACTTTTGGAGTTAGTGGGTGTAGGGGTCGCCTATACAAAAAAGTCTCATTGCTTCACATGTGGAATTGATACCTTCCTTGTTGCTTTCAAGTCCATATTCCCCTTTAAGTATTCATGTAATGATTGAGCCACTGTCACTATCATGCCAGTTCAATATTCCTAACTTATCGAGTTGTATGAATCTTTTATTTTTATATCTTTCACTGGGAATTAGTACCCTATTTAAGGCAACTAATTAAGCAAACAAGCAACCAACCATCAACTTGAAACGCCAAAGAGGTTTATTAACTTGTGGAGTTAATAATACAAATCCATTTTATTTTCTCAAGATCAATACCAACCAAGAAAGCATGAGCAATTCAGCTAGCTTAGCTTCCCCTTCAGCTAACTCAGCTTCCTCTTCCAGCCCACCTCATATCCCAATGGACCCTCAACTACGACAAAGCAAGAGCAATTCAGCTCGCCCAGCTTCCTCTTCAGCTAACTCAGCTTCCTCTTCCAGCCCACTCCCAACAGACCCACAACTACGACAGCTCCTCAAGGCATGCTCTGAAGGTGATGTCAACCTCTGCATCAACTTGATTGATGCCAACCCTGATATCCTGCTCTCTACCACTCCTCACAAAAACAACTGCCTTCATATTGCCGCCATGCTCGGCCATGAGGAGTTGGCAAATCAAGTCATAATGGAACCAACGCTGTCTCACCTCCTCAACGGAACCAACGCTGATGGTGAGACACCACTAATGGTTGCTCTGATGGCGCCAAATATATTGATGGCTTCTTCAATCATCGCTGTTGCATTACGGTATATGCAGCGTGATGATTTGGAAGAAGGGAGGTCGTTGAGCTGCATGCTCCTGAAGGTCGATAGGCGCAATGAAAATGTGTTGCATCATGCCATGAGGAATGGCTTGGAAGATTTGGCATTGTGGCTCTTGGAGATAGAGCCACAACTGTCCGTGCAAGTTACCAACGCAGATGAGTCACCCATGTATATGGCAGTCCGGAGAGGATATTCTAACATTGTAGAGCGATTGCTACAAATCCCGTTTTCCGTGGATTCTGGCCCAGGAGACGAATCAGCTCTGTATGTTGCTGTGCTATCCGGAAACACAGGTTCATTCCTTATAAGCCCAAACCATTGCATGTTATTTTTCATACTAACGGATTAGAGATTTTGTATGCAATTGTACAAACAACTGTAGTTAAGTCCTTGTGTACTTCCGTTGACAAAAGTATTATTTTGCCACCTGATTAATTTTACTCGTAATATTCGTTCAAATTATCTGAAATTAAGAACTCATTTAGTTTTGTAAAATTAAGAACTCCCACGCCAACTCTATATGCACCACTATTGCCTCACCCCAATGCTCAAGCTTTGGAGCGAGCAACTTTTTCCATCGCTCCAGAAAGGCTTGGAGCCACTATGGTTTCTCAATCCCTCCACACATTTGAACCATTTACTTCTTATAGATTCTAGCTGGTCTTGGCAAATGTTGTAATTTTATTGTGACATGTATTGTTAGGTATAGTTAAGCAACTGTTGGAAAGAAGGCCCCATCTAGCATGGCGTAAAGACAAAACTGGATACAATCCTGTGGAGAGAGCTGTACTAGACTACAATCTTGATCTGGTCAAGATATTCTTAGAATTTAATGATAATTTCGCATATATGAAGGACGAACTACACGGAAATACTCTATTTCTTTTAGCAGCGCAAAATGACTTGTCCATTGCAAAAGAAATCATGAACACCTGCCCTGATTCTGTTTATATCACCAACAAATTAGGGTATAATGCACTCCACTTAGCTATTTGTTATGAGAAACCTGATATTGTAGACTACATACTCAGAACACCCCAGCTTCATAGGCTTATGAACCAAGCCAACAACTTTGGCGAGCTTCCCCTCCTTACAGCTGCTAGCATGTGTGACCCGAAGGTCCTACGTTCTTTAATGACCCATACAGGACAAGACTATACTGCCAGAAATGTTAACGCGTCCCATGCACTCAACATTGTCTATGCAATTACTTCGTTATGGAACACATTGAAATGGGTAAGTTAATTAATTTTCATTGCTCTTACACACACATAAATATAGTATTAGGTTCATACATTTCATTAATTCCAATCATGATAATGCTTGTGTTTTTTTTTATACAAGGTCAAAGAATAATCATGCATATTTTTTTCTTTTTTTCTGTCACACAGAATGAATCGGTCACATTGTTGTTAAATGTAATTCCCTCCGGATGGAAATACGTAATAAGAGATGAAGTAAAAAAGACCAATAAGAAGCAAGCAATTAAGGAGGTCAAATCACTTACAGAAAGGTACACTTCAAACACCTCTTTGGTTGCTACCCTCATCGCTACTATCACTTTTGCTGCAGCTTTTACCTTGCCGGGAGGATTCAGTTCCGATCCCGCCAATGCTGGACTACCCATTTTTGCAAGGAAAGCAGCATTCCAGGTGTTCCTCATCTCTGACACCATAGCCATGTGTTCTTCCCTCGCCGTCGCATTTCTCTGCATTTTGACTACATGGGAGGACTTGGATTTCCTGCTAAATTACAGGAAAACAACAAAGGCGCTCATGTGGTCAGCCTATGGGGCTACTGCACTTGCGTTTGGTTCTGGTTTGTTCACAGTGATAGCGCCCAACAACTTGTGGCTTGCAATTCTCATTTTGGTACTCTCCACCATTCTTCCGCTCCTTTCCAAGATCATCGGCGAATGGCCTCTATTAATGGTTCGCTACAGGCTTCGTGGTATTTTTATAAAAGACCTCGTTCCAAATATTTGAACACGTGCGAAATCAAATCATAACTCATGGTAGAGAGTTGGATCGTTATTTAAAAAATTTGAGAGCCTTCGTTGTATGATGACTTTGAAGAAAATGTATATTATCTAAATTGCTTTTGGACCATTGGGCTAGCTATGTATTCTTATATATAATATGTAATTTAAATTTTTTTATGAGAGAGAAGTTAAAAACTCCTACAAACTGTGTCTCTCCTCCCTTTTATCACTTCTCCCTCTTCTCAAAAACTCCTACAAACTTGTATCTGCAAAAAAAAATAGAAGAAGAAAAACAAAATAAAAAAGAACAAACATAAAATAATTAGTCGCTGTCATTGCTTTTGTTTGGTTCTTCTTCATTTTTAAGAATTTAAGGCTTATTTTAGTATTATGAGATGATTATATTATTCAATAATATTTTTAAAAAAAATATCGAGATAATCATTAGGTGAAATGGCTTTTTGCTATAAAATTTCAATTTACATAGCTCTTATTTAGAATCTCACTACAATATACTGCGAACCTCCATAATTTTAAAGTGGGATTAACTACCAAAATATTTTTAATTACCACTTCAATAATTCAAAATTCTGATATTGCCACCATTTTGACAAAATTTCAGATTTTAGCACGTGGGCAGACCCAGTCTGCGCACCGTATTTGACAGGTGCAGAGATTGGGTCTGGTCTGCATACCAAATGTTTTTTTTGTTATGTTTCTTTTTATGTTGTGTTTAGTTAGAATTATACGTTTCATCTGTTTTTTCCTATTCTGTTCTGTTTGAAATTATATGTTCGCATCATATTAGATGAATAAATTCGAACTTGATTAGAAAAAAAAATTCAAATTAAAACCAACATGTTTAACAAATAAAAATTTGTACTAAGTTTGAACTACAAATTACTACAAATTGTACTACAACATAACTAACAAATAAAACCTAAAAAAATTACAACTTCAATAGAAAATTAGAACTTCACTTATGATCGCCTCTTCACTTATATCTCATATTATGGACTTTTGTTGTTATTATTTTGATATTAGAGACTTATATTATGATATTAGCGACTATATTTTGCTTTTATTATCTATCGTACTATTCTAATATTAGCGATAGTGGCGACTTTTATCGAATTATTCATGGTAGTCACGATTACACAATTACTAATTATTATCGTCAAAACATCTTCAAGATCTAAAATAAATAAAATCTGATCAAAACAAAACTAAAAGAAATTATGTTAAAAAAAGAAAATAAATAAACGGTGCGCATTCTAGGTCTGTGCACCCGTCTAAAATGGTACTGCGCAAACTGGGTGTGCGCACGTTGTAAAATTTGAATTTATAACAAAGTGAAATTTGGTAAAATTCCACGGATATCGAAAGAATTAGGATTTCCTTAAGCTCACCAAGGAATTGGTGAACTCAACTTCAAAACCTATCGAAATGACTTCAAATGACGAATCCAAACCATCAAAATCAATCTACTTCACGAGTTATGTGTTTACATCTCAAATATATAAATTTATAAATTAATTTAGCACAAAGTCAAACAGTCAAGTATCAATGAAAAATGAATGTATTAAAATTATATAACTTATAAATCTTCTTTTACTGCTTAACTTTGCACAAGATCAGGATCGGGGCCAATCCGGCCCATGATGAAACACACGGGCATCTTTAATATTCATGCCAACACGGATCGGACGGTCCGGATTCAATCCCTTCTCTGTAGGGGTGACCTTTATATTTTTGTCTAATTACTTGGTCCTCTGTTTTCTTTATTTTATTTTTTTTCCATCCTTTAGATTGTAGCATGAGTGGTTCTGATTTGAATTAAGGTGTCAGAATTTGTGTAGTCAGGGTTTATAATCTAAGGGTTGTGAAATGCTAATGTGCCCTCTTCAACTGAAAGGAGAAAACTTTGGGGTACACTTGTTAGTATACCAAGCCAAATTAATCTCTAATGGTAACAAATTATAATGGTTATTATTGTTGGAAACTTGGCTGACTGCAGCAGCCTTTTGCTTTCAATTTCACACAAACTCTCTGTTTCACAAAAGAAAAATAATAGAATTTTCTGAACTTCTCTAAAACAGAAACAATTTTCATTCACTTTCCTTTTTTTAATCGTTGCAAAATTCTTCTCTGTCTTACATCATTAATATACCTAATACAAAGTCTAATTTTAGACCTCAACTACTTCCATAACATTCTAAAATTGATACATGTTGCCATAATTAACTTTGCTAAATATTGAAATACGTACGCTAATTATAGCACCCACGCCTCTGATGCTAATTGCAACTTTTAATCAATTTTTAAATATTATTGCAGTAAAAGTAATTCCCTTAACAAATTCTCCAAAAGGAAAGCACCAAAACATATAGACACAGTGACCCCACTCAACCGAAAGTAATCCACTCTCGTGAAAAAGAAAAAGTAGAAGCATTGTACACGCCACTTCTAAGAACTTACCTTACCCCTCAGATCTCAACACTCTCCTCCTCTTTCAAAAGAAAATATAAGAAAAAAGAAAACCTGACAAAAACATTGGCTACTGTATTAAGTCTTATTTAGTCTAAGTGCTTACCTTACCTCATCAGAAAATTCTGATATTGCCACCATTTTGACAAAAATTCAGATTTTAGCACGTGGGCAGACCCAGTCTGCGCACTGTATTTGACAGGTGCGGAGATTGGGTCTTGTCTGCATACCAAATGTTTTTTTTTTGTGTTTCTTTTTATGTTGTGTTTAGTTAGAATTATAGGTTTCATCTGTTTTTTTCCTGTTCTGTTATGTTTGAAATTATATGTTCACATCATATTAGATGCATAAATTATAAACCCGAACTTGATTAGAAAAAAGAATTCAAATTAACACCAACATGTTTAACAAATAAAAATTTGTACTAAGTTTGAAGTACAAATTACTACAAATTGTACTACGACATAACTAACAAATAAAACCTAAAAAATTACAACTTCAATTGAAAATTAGAACTTCACTTATGATCGCCTCTTCGCTTATATCTTGTATTATGGACTTTTGTTGTTATTATTTTGATATTAGAGACTTATATTATGATATTAGCGACTATATTTTGCTTTTATTATCTATCGTACTATTCTAATATTAGCGATATTGGCGACTTTTATCGAATTGTTCATGGTAGTCACGATTACACGATTACTAATTATTATCGTCAAAACATCTCCAAGATCTACAATAAATAAATCTGATCAAAACAAAACTAAAAGAAATTATGTTCAAAAAAGAAAATAAATAAACGGTGCGCATTCTAAGTCTGTGCACCTGTCTAAAATGGTACTGCGCAGACCGTGTGCGCACGTTGTAAAATTTGAATTTTTGCAAAACAGTGGCAATGTCAGAATTTTGAATTATTGAAGTGGTAACAAAAAAAAAAATTCGGGATTAAATATTGTACTAGTTACACTTGAAAACTCAATCGACAACTATTACCAGAATTTCAATATGACAAATTTATTACACCGACAATTCTTCCTATTTCTACCAGATAACATGTAATAGAGGTGTCAACGAGTACGATACAGATCGGGTGGAAGCATTTTTATACCCTGTACCTGTTATGATAATAAAAAAATATGTTTACCTTTACCAGTACCCGATAAGTTAAGGAAAAAAAATCTTACCCTTATCCGTCTTTTCTAATTTGGTATGGTATGGGTCGGGTAAATGGATAAAAATGTGTCATTGACATTCCAATTTGTGCTTTCAAACAAATATTTCAAAACAAGAAAATGAAGAAAAAATTAATAAATCAAAACCCAATATGATCATAATTGTGGGCTCTACCAATGAAAAAATCTCAGAGGGGCTGTGGAGGCCCAACTATGTTATTACTATTTCAAGAAAGGAGCTCCATCACCTGTAAATATGCAGGGTGTGCATTACAAAAGATGCCAAATATTTCGTGTACTTAAATTGTTATTTGCATATTGGCCCAAACAAAATGCACAGTCATGGGTTGCAAGAGGGTGCCTACAATTCCAAGAAGTTGTTGCATAGAATTAGAGAGAGCACCACAAGCAGATTGCAATTGCTCCGGAGAGAATGGCGCCAGAGTTGGCCATTAGCAAAGAAGAGAAGAAGCGTAAAGTGGATCTTGATTTTTGCGACTAAGAGAACAATCTTGATTTTCCGGTGAAAGATCGCCGGTGGCGCAAGAGACAATCAGAGAAGCTAGTTATTTTATGCACTACTTCATCTCTCTTTCTCTCTCTTAAAAAATAACTGAATGATTTTCTTTTTCTCCTTGAGCATACTTGACCTTGAGCCATTTTCGTTGGAGATTGGAGAGAAGAAGGCGAAATTTTGTGCAACAAGATTAATTTATGCTTTGTTATATCAATAGTCTAACAAAAGTTCATGTTTTGTTATATATATATTTTTGGTTTGTCTACAGCAGGCCCTTCGGCCATGGGCCTATACATATATGGGCCGATATACTACAGGTCAACTTAAGTTGGGCTATATATTATTTAGCAAATCAAGTTCAAACTTATTTAAGATAAGCTGTATTTCTTTCCATTCTTAATTTTTTGGCAAAACAGTCGAGAGAGGAAAAATAATCTCATCTAAGAACTCGCCGCAACTCATTAAGAAATTCTCTGCTACAAAGGAGAACGGAAGAGGAAGCATGAAAAGAGGAGACGAGACGTTGATGCCCCGTCTGACATTCGTGAAAAAAAAAACAAAATAAATTATTCATTAGATAACTGTCCTTTTAATTATAGGAAGGTCTAAAAAATAAAAAATAAAAATTAGGCTGGGAAGGAATTATAGCATTATTATTTCCACTTATTTAATACACGCCGTCCATGAGCTAATTAGTAATTAGAAAATTGAGCTAATTATAGCATGATTTCCACTTATGTTTGGTCATCTTTAATTGATAGGACACGAAGAGTAAATTTTTAAAGCAATGAACAAACCTGATGCTTAACAATTTAGAGCATCTCCATTGGTGAAAACCTTTGCAATTGCAAACAACTTATCATGAAGATAATTACAATTTCATTTGATTTTAATTTCAATCCCTTTACATCCATGAAATTTAATTTAATTTTATTTTGACCGCCACATCAGCGATATCTTTTTTTGTTGACCTCTTTCTTTCTTCTCCGTCGTTTCCATTCATTTTCTTCTCTCCTTTGTCCGCCTCACCACGTCGTTTCCGTTCCATTTTCTTCTCTCCTTTCTCCGCATCACCACTTCACTTCACTAACCCCTCTCTCTCTCTCTCTCCACGATGACCAGCACAAGCTCCATTAGCCTCCGTGAAAGCCATTCAAATATCATACAGATGATAATGTGACTAAAAGGAAATATTGCAAATATATACTGATGCAGTAAGACCAATGCTAGCTCATTGCCTTTGAATTCCTTTTAAAGACTTGATTTGGTCCAATTGAACAATTGAAACAGACAGGAGGTTAATGGATTTCACGGAGGCTAATGGAGTATTAATCATGTACAATTGTAAATTACATGGTCAATTCAGGCATAAAAAGTGAATTTATTGGCATGCACATGTTTGATCCAGTGTTACATTCACAAATCACAATAACGCTTATGCACCAACAACTGCTAGCTAATGAACAAACAAAAATGTATTGGACAGGTACATCAAAACATAACCAAATAAAAGGAGATGAGAAAATATTTTCTTTGCAGGCTCTCTTTTCTCTCAGAAAATAAGAATTGATACATCCATTACAAAGCATCGAAATGCATCCCAGGAGCTGAGCTGCTCACCTGAATTGTTAAATAAAATGAAGCATAGTATTACTTTTAATCTATTACAAAAACCACAAACCTGGAAAATATCACCAATTACCAAAGATACTATACCAGTGAGATGCCTCTTCACGGGTTGGTACGTACATGACAATACAATCACTTAATCTTTGCCACTAGGCACAAACTAGTCTAGCAATTCTTATCAAGGTACAAATTGTGATAGTATCAGGTAAAGCTTATTTATAAATTCAAACAAAGGATTACATTACCAACATTTAAATGGTGCCAGTAAATTAACATACATATTGGAAAGGCAGTCAGAGATTGAAAAACCATCAGTTGATAAGTGCTTATTGCAACTCGAGGAACTCCAGTTTTCTTCTCCTCTCAGAGACAGAATCTTCTGATGGCAATGCGGTACCAACAGTACCAACAACCTCCTCAGGCAGTGAAGAAAGTGTCGCAACAACTGCCTCCGCAGGCTTCAACTTGCCAGATACATTGAAAGCCCTAGTAGACATCACAAACAACACTAGCGTTTTCTGGAAAAAGGGTACACTAACATTTCTCTTTCAAAATCAAATGCTAGCATTTCAAAAAAACTAAACTGTCCCATTATCTTATCCAGGGACAATTTAGTGATTTGCTGCTACCCTCCAAAAATGTGAAGTATCTTATATGTAATCCTGGTTTTTCTCGTTGATTTTGTTGGAAATTATTCAGTAAAAAAACAGAACACAGAATTTTTCTCACACAAAAACGAAATTCTACTCTTCATACATGCTTGTTACATATGCTGTATATAAAGGACATTACACAACCTAAATTTAGCACCCCACTAACTCTATTACAAGTGCTGCCATATTTAGACATCCACTAACCCCACTAAGCACACAACTCATGACTCAACTAACTACAGAAATTACCTTTCCTAAAATACGAATTAACCAGAAATAACCTGCTACTAAAAAAACGCTGCTTCTAATCTGCACCTTCTATGTCTTGCTGACTTGGATTACAATTAACACTCCCCCTTAATCCATAGTCATCTACGTCCATTATTCTTCGACACCAAACAAACTTCTCTCTTGCAAGAGCCTTGGTCATGACATCTGCAACTTGTTCATTCGTATTAACATACTTTAATTCGATTTCCTTTTGCTCAACCAACTCTCGGATGAAGTGTTGCTTCGTATCAATATGCTTCGTACGACTATGAAACACCGGATTTTTGCTCATTGCTATCGTTGACTGGTTGTCGCATAGTATTATTGTTGCTCCTTTTTGCTTGCAATTTAACTCTTCTAGCATGCGTCTAAGCCAGACACCTTGACGTGCAGCTGAAGTCACAGCATTGTACTCCGCTTCTGCTGTGGAAAGTGCAACAGTTGATTGCTTCTTCGAATTCCAACAAATTGCATTGTCACCATAGAAGAACACTTGCCCGGATGTGCTCCTTCTATCGTCTAGGCTCCCTGCCCAATCACTATCGCTATATCCAATTAAGCTCAGATTCTCCACAGATTTGTACCACAGACCATAGCTCGTTGTGCCTGCAACATACCTTAATATCCTTCTTGCTGCACCCATGTGTTGTTTGGTCGGTGTTTGCATGAACCTCGAGATGACCCCAACTGAGTGCGAGATGTCGGGACGTGTGTGTGTCAAATACATTAAGCCTCCAACCAAACTCCGGAATCGTGTTGCATCAATATGTCCTGTGCCATCCTCTGCTGTGAGTTTTTCGTTGACATTAGATGGTGTTTGCACAGGATTGCATCCTTTCATTCCGAACTTCTCGACTAGATCTTTGGCATACTTCCTCTGAGAAATGAACATATGACCCATTTCTTGTTCAATCTCTAGCCCTAGAAAGTAGTGCATCTTACCCAAATCTGTCATCTTGAACATACTCATCATTTGTTCTTTAAATGTTTGAACCATTCCTTGATCTGTACCGAAATAGATCATATCATCAACATATAAACAAACAACCAGCAGACCTAGGTTATGTTTAATGTAGAGATTCGGCTCGTTCTTGCTTCTTGTGAACCCCAAGGTCTGAAAGCATGCATCTACCTTGCTATACCACGCTCGTGGGGCTTGCTTCAAGCCATAAAGTGCCTTGTAGAGCCGATACACCCAATTTTCTTTGCCTTTGATTTTGAAGCCTTCAGGTTGCTCGACAGACACCTCTTCCATTAGTTCTCCATTCAAGAAAGCAGACTTAACATCGAGTTGAAAGATCGGTTGCTTTAATTGGACAGCTAGCGCTAACAAGAGTCGAACGGTTTCAAACCTCGCAACAGGGGAGAATGTTTCGTTGTAGTCAATTCCCTGCCTTTGTGCATAGCCCTTCACAACTAATCTTGCCTTGTATTTGAGCACCTTCCCATCAGGACCAAGCTTGGTTTTGTAGACCCATTTGACCCCGATTTCCTTATGATCCTTTGGCAGTTCAACTAACTCCCAAGTGTTGTTTTCCTCGATTGCTCGCATTTCTTCTTTCATCGCTGTAACCCATTCTTCTTTTTCAACGGCTTCTTCAAAGCACTCGGGATCAGCCACCAAAAGCGCTTGTGTTGTTGCATATAATTCTTGCAAGGTTTTGGTCTTTTGCTGTGGCGGTTGGTTGCCTCTTCTTGTATAAACTTGTAATGGTGTTGGTATGTCATCGTTTATGTTTGTTTCAAGTTGAGGCTGCTCGCTGTCCTCATCCTCCTCGTCTTGTAAAGTAGTCGGTACTTCAACACCTTCCGAGTTCCATCTCCAACTCGTATTCTCGTCGAACGTCACGTTACGGCTGACAATTGTCTTCTTTGTTTCAGGGTTGTAGAGTCGATATCCCTTCGATTGAATACAGTACCCAATGAATATGCACTTTTCAGATTTGGCATCCAACTTCTTTCGGTTGTGTGAATTGATAAGAGTGTAAGCAACGCATCCAAAGACTCTTAAGTGACTCACGGTTGGTTTCCTTCCGAACCACGCCTCATATGGAGTTTTGTTCATGACTGCCTTTGTCGGTGAAAGGTTGAGGATGTAGACTGCGGTGGCTACGGCTTCTGCCCAAAAAGAATTCGGCATGCCTTTTGATTTCAGCATGCTTCTTGCCAATTCAACAACGGTTCGATTCTTTCGCTCGGCTACACCGTTTTGCTCGGGGGTGTAGGGTGTGGTTAGTTGCTGCAAGATTCCTTCTTGTTCACAAAATTGCTTGAATTCGGTTGATTGATACTCACCTCCTCGATCCGATCTTAACGCTTTCAGTTTCATGCCGGTTTGCGTTTCTGTCATGGCTTTGAACTTCTTGAACATATTAAATGCTTCGCTTTTGTAGGTAATGAAGAATACCCATGTCATTCTACTGAAATCGTCGATGAACAACATGAAATATTTACTTCCTCCCATTGAACTCGTCTCCATGGGCCCACATAGGTCGGTATGCACCAATTCAAGTACTCGAGTTGCACGGAGAGATTGATCCTTCGGAAATGATAATTTTGATTGTTTGCCAAGAATACACCCTTCGCATAACCCGACTTCCTCTATCTTTGGTAGTCCTATCACCATATTTTTCTGGTTTAGCAATTTCAAACCATTAATATTTAAATGCCCGTACCTTTGATGCCATAACCTGCTTTGATTAGGTTCCATAACTGCAAGTGCAGTATCATCAACCTCTGTAATTTCCAGCGGAAACAAGTTATTTTGTGTCTTCCGAATGGTTGCCATCACATGCTTTGTTGATGACTCCTCAACCTTACAAGTGTTGCCTTCGAATTTGATCGCATACCCACTGTCCATCATTTGCACGATGCTTAGGAGGTTTTGTGAAAGTTGCGGGATGTAGTATACATTGTGTAGATACCTTGTATTGTTTGCAGTTTGGACAGCCACCTTACCGATACCTTCAACTTGTATTTGTTTGTCGTTGCCGAGTCTCACTGACTTCTTGTATGACTCGTCCAATTCTTCGAAGAGATACTTGAAACCGGACATGTGATTAGAACATCCGCTGTCCAGGAACCAAACTTGACTCATGTCTGATTTCTCGTCGGTTTTTGCCATGAAGAGCCTGGTTTCGGTGCCTTTCTCATTGCCTTTCTCCTCTACAACATTGGCATGCTCTTCCTCACGCTTCTTCTTGTAGCAATCAGCCTGCACATGGCCGATTCTGTGACAATAGTGGCATTCAACGCCTTGCTGGCCTTGTCCGTCTTCCCTCTTCTTCTTGTAGCAATCTGCCTTGACGTGACCGAACTTGTGGCAATAGTAGCACTCGATATCCTTCTTTGTTGTTTGTTGTTGACGGTTGTCTCCGCTGCTCATGCCTCTTCCACGACCTCTACCACTGCGACCTCTTCCTCTACTTGAGTTGCCTTTGGTGAGGAACGCCTTAGAATCGTCCTTCTCTTCAGATCTGAGAAGTCGAACTTCATGGGCTTGCAGCGAACCCATCAACTCGTCGAAAGAGTATGTGGACAGATCCTTGGACTCTTCGATTGCTGCCACGACATGGTCGAATTTTGCTGTAAGGCTGCGGAGCACCTTCATAACCACGATCTTTTCTGTGAGATCCTCGCCACAACTCTTGATTTGGTTGACAGTGGATGTGACTCTTGTGAGAAACGCTTGAACAGATTCGCCTTGATTCATGTTCAACGTCTCGAACTCTCTTCTCAAGCCTTGTAGCCTTATCTCGAGAACTTTTGAATTTCCCCGGAAGGCGGTTTTCAGTGTTGTCCATGCCTCCTTTGCGTTGGTGGCTGCTGCAATTTTCGAGAAGATGGTGTCATGCACTGCTTGTTGGATGAAAAACAAAGCTCGTGCATCTTTCTTCTGATTCTCTTGCGGATTAGGATCTGGATTAGGAACTCCATTTGCTATCAAGTCCCATAGGCCATGAGACTTGAACAAGGTCGTCATCTTGATGCTCCAAAAAGCATAGTTTTCGCCTTTGAAGAGAGGTATTGCTGGTTGTGTGACATTCACCATGGTGCTGCCGTTTTCTGCCATGGTCGGATCTGCCCTGATCTCTCACCTTTGGCTCTGATACCAATTTTGTTGGAAATTATTCAGTAAAAAAACAGAACACAGAATTTTTCTCACACAAAAACGAAATTCTACTCTTCATACATGCTTGTTACATATGCTGTATATAAAGGACATTACACAACCTAAATTTAGCACCCCACTAACTCTATTACAAGTGCTGCCATATTTAGACATCCACTAACCCCACTAAGCACACAACTCATGACTCAACTAACTACAGAAATTACCTTTCCTAAAATACGAATCAACCAGAAATAACCTGCTACTAAAAAAACGCTGCTTCTAATCTGCACCTTCTATGTCTTGCTGACTTGGATTACAATTAACAGATTTGACCATTTCATGATTAGTGTACCACTGTCAATCAGAGAATTTAAGGCCAAGATCATTATACCGGTACCTGATTTATACCAGTATATACTACTGTACCTATCCTTAATGTGTGATTTTCATGCTTTTCCCTAGCTAGAAATTTTAAACCAATTAACTGCCAATAACCCAAATTGAAATTAAGTTGTTACATGTACCCATTTCATACCTGCCATTACTGACATCTAGTATTCTTATATTTCCTCCTTTTTCATTACAAAATTCTAATTGTATCGGATAATTACCGTTGATATAGCAATAAAAAGGTTGACAGAAATCGGCATTTCACATATGAATTTAAGGGTGAGCAAGATATTTCTGCTAGAAGAGAAGTAAGAATGTCAGTTCCAATTACCTCGGTAATTTTACCGGAGAGGAAGAGGCGTCGCGGAATTCATGAGAGGAAGATGCGTCGCGGAATGGAGGCGAACAGGGAGGGGAAGAGCTGCGAAATAGCGGAGGCGGTTTCGACGAAAACGGTGACAGCGGAGGAACGGGGACGAGAAGGGGAAGGATGGGAGAAGAAATTTAAGCTCGAGTTTAGTGGCGACTGGCAGCGTGAGAGAGCGTATTTGAAGATTGAGAGCGAAATGAAAGGCGGATGAAAGCTTGCAAATTTTGAAAGCTTGCAAATTTAGAAAAGCCTCTGCATCGGTGATTGAGGAATTGAAATGGAATTGAAATGCCACGTCGGAGCCAGAGTGGACTTTGCAATTTCAAATGAAAGCCGATGCAGATGCTCTTACCAATCAATCATCTTATGTACTTATGATACTTGTTGATCTAACCTGTCAAAGACAAAAATTGAATAAATAATTACATCCAAATAGTTACTTTTTAGTTGTTGTGATACTATTATATATATATATATACACACCTTTTTGTTTTGTTATATATTTAATGGTCAAACAACCATTAATTACACAGAGACCAGAATGTCTCTATCAGTAAACATAATTATATACATATATAATGCTTAGATTTGAGCAGGAAATAAATAAGTAAATATTAGTGTAAGGTTTAAGTACTTATCATATGGATAAAATAGCGACTACAGTTGATGAAAATAGAACACATTTTAGTTACCGTAGTTTTTCTGTTCAAATTTTAGTTATGCTATCTATTAAGAATTTGAGGCTTATTTTAGTAGTTATGATATAATTACATTTTACATTATATTTAAAATAACTACAGAGTTAATCATTATTTGAAATGGCATTTGCAACAATACATTTTACATTTTACATTACATTTTAGTTATGCCAGACGTTGGACTGAAGAGGTTGCCAGGCTCACAATCCTCTCGAACTATCTCCAAAAGTTGGTCCTTGGGTGCCTCCCCTTCTGAAATTGACACTAGGACCTCCACTTCCGTGGTCAGATCCATGGTGCCCTCCTCCACTACCGGGAGCTAGTATGGGATTTCCTTAATATCATATGGAAAAATGAGAATCATCATTACGAGAGTTTTACCATAGAATACATATGATCAGTACTTTCTGATTCACCATAGAATACACACTCAGTAGTACATGGGCATCCTCTCCTTACTAGATTAATTTTAGTCAGAATCCTATTTTTCCTATGTAACCATAGGAAAACCTTAACCTTAAGAGGAATTCTGGATTTCCATATGGTGGCATATTTCTTATTTAGAATGCTACCATATATATTCTAACCTTTTATAAAAAGAGTTAACAGCAAACTCATGTTTATTGGACCATCGCCAAAGCAATTTATCTTCTAAAGTAGGATTTAATGAGAAGTGTAAGAATTTGAAACAGGAATGAATTGTAGCTAGGTTGAATAAATTACATACAAATAGTTACTATTTAGATGTCGTTGTGTTATTACATTTTTGTTTTTTCTATTCTTTTATTACTTTTCTATGTGGTGGCCAAACGCCATTACATATAGACCGGCACATCTATCAGCATAATTGTATACTTGATGCTTAGATTTGAGCAGAAAATTGATTGCTGGAATGGTTCAACTACTTATCGTCAGTGTACATACAATAGCGACTACAGTTGATATAAAATAGAACGCATTTAAGTTAGCGATAGGTTTTAGTGCAAATTTTAGTTACGCTATATATTAAGAATTTGAGGTTTCTTTTAGTATTTATAATAATTATATTTATATCATGTTAAAAATATATCTCGAGATAATCATTATGTGAAATGGCTTCTGCCATAATAATCCTATTTACTATATATCTTTGCAAGGGAATATGAGAGCACATGCAGAAAGCATCACATCACCTGACACGGCCCAAGATGCAACAACAAAATCAGACTAGTTCAAAACTGCCACCTGCTGACACGCCTCAGTATTTTGATCATATCGGGCTCATACGAACTCGGATTAAGATGATTCAAAATTCTGTGGAAAGCTATCAACAAGTTCTACAATGTTTATGTGATACATTTGTCCAGATTCCGAACATATCATGATCAAACAGGCGTGCCAAGAGAACTGATCTGTTTTGAGTCAGTTTGTTATTAATTAGTTAGGTGTGAGTTCTTAGTGGGTTTTAAATATGGTCAAAAGTATATTTGAATTCTGTGGGTTTCTAGGAGAGTCTTTTTAGAGTCTCTGGGAGGTTATTAACAGTATTTTGATATTAGCAAAAGTAGTTGGGGTAGTATTAATGTCTAGGTGTCTTTTGAGGGTTAATGTAAGGCTATAAGAGAAGCCAAACTTAGTTTGTAAGGCAGCTTTTGAATATATACGAATTTGATATTTTGAGTTGAGTTATCTCCTCTTTGTGCTCTTAGAGTAGAGCTTGCTCCTCTTTGAGTGAAATTTAGTTGAGATAGTTGTGTCCTTGTGAATCTCCTTGGCCGGCCGGTGTCATTTGGTATCAGAGCTCAAGGTTGAAGATGGTGCGTCCTAGAACACGCAACAACACTAACCGGCAAGAGCAAGAGACCCGTGACCTGCAAGACATTGAGGTGAATGAGTTGAGACAACTTGTCCGACAACTCCAGCAGCGTCTAGAGCGTGTGGAGGCCTCTGGGCGAGACCGCGATGATTCCTATCGTGGCTCAGATGGCGGAAATTCCAGCGGTGACGAAGAAGAGACTAACCCCTTCCACGACAACCATTCTCCGGTTTCCAGTGATGAAGAGGCTCTCCATCATAACTGCACCCGAAGGAACACTCATTTCCAACGGGCCATTGATCTAAAGTCGGATATTCCGATGTACGAAGGTCGTATTCAGCCGGATGTGTTCATAGATTGGCTCAACACGGTAGAACGTGTGTTTGATTACCAAGATGTCCCTGAAGAAGAGAAGGTGAAGATTGTTGCCAATAAACTGAAGAAGCACGCTTCTATTTGGTGGGAGCAGCTGAAAATGAGGCGATTCCGTGAGGGTAAGTCAAAAATACGAAGTTGGGAGAAAATGAAGAAAGAGTTGCGAAAAAAATTTCTTCCCGAAGGTTACTTGCAAGAAGCATTTCTCCACCTTCACGACTTTACTCAACGCGACAAAACCGTGGCAGATTACACGGAAGAATTTGACCATCTCATGTTGAAGTGTGAAATTGTAGAACCCGAAGAGCAAACCATAGCCCGGTATCTTCGCGGGCTTCGAAGAGAAATTCATGACATGGTAACTCTCCAACCCTTTATTACTTATCACGATGTTTTTAAACTTGCCACAAAAGTTGAGAAACAACTCAAGGAGAAAGAGGGCAGAAAATCAATGGTTTATGGCAGTAACCGAGTTCCAAGCCGTGGCTATTCGACTAGTCATGGAAGCGGCTCTCAACCAAACAAGCCGGCAGCAACCAAAATATCTAAACCATTTCCAGCAAAAGAGACAGCGGCTGGACCTTCTCGAGCAACGCCAAAAACTGTGCAATGTTACAAATGCAAGGGATACGGTCACATCGCATCCGAATGTCCGAACCAACGGGTTTTTACACTCGTTGAGGAGCCTATAGAAGATGAGCACATTGAATTTGACTCCCCACCGATCTTTGATGAACCACTAGAAGAAGAAGAAATCATATATGGAGACACGGGTGAGATGTTGGTGATTAGAAGAGTACTAAATTCTAGCCCGGTAGAAGATGAGGTATGGCTTCGCAATAATATTTTTCATACGCGTTGCACCTCTCATGGCAAGGTATGTGATGTTATTATTGATAGTGGGAGTTGTGAGAATGTGGTTTCCGACACCATGGTTCATAAATTGCCTCTCAAAACTGAAAAACACCCTCAACCGTATAAGCTTTCTTGGTTGCAAAAGGGAAAATCTGTGCAGGTAGATCAGCGGTGTTTAGTGTTTTTTTCCATTGGGAATAAGTATCGGGATGAGATTTGGTGTGATGTAGTACCCATGGATGCATGCCATTTACTTTTGGGGAGGCCTTGGCAATTTGATAGAAAAGTTGTTCATGACGGGTTCAAAAATACGTATTCTTTTGAGAAGGAGGGTGTGAAAATTATTTTGGGTCCTTTCAAGAAGAAAATCATATCCAAACCAGCACATGGGGAGGGTAGTTTCTTTCTTTCAAAATCTGAATTTAGTGAAGCTTTGGAAGAATCTAAGGTAGCTTATGCACTGGTGTTAAAAGAAGTTGGAGATGAAAACCCAAAAATTCCCGAAGTGTTGGTCCCTTTACTTGATAAATTCCAGGAAATTTTCCCGGATGAAATTCCAGGAAATTTTCCCGGATGAAATTCCAGCAGGATTACCTCCTATGAGGGATGTGCAACATTGCATTGATTTCGTACCAGGTGCAGTTTTGCCGAACAAAGCGGCATACCGAATGAACCCGACAGAAAATGTCGAACTTCAGCAGCAAGTAGATGAACTTTTGAGCAAAGGATTGGTGCGGGAAAGCATGAGTCCTTGTGCTGTTCCGGCCCTTCTTGTTCCAAAGAAAGATGGGTCGTTTCGCATGTGTGTGGATAGTAGAGCGGTCAACAAGATTACCATCAAGTATCGGTTTCCTATCCCACGTCTTGATGACATGCTGGACCAACTTCATGGTGCTAGTGTGTTCTCAAAAATTGATCTTCGAAGTGGCTACCATCAGATTCGTATGAGACCCGGTGACGAATGGAAAACGGCGTTTAAGACACGTGATGGGCTGTACGAGTGGTTGGTAATGCCATTTGGATTCTCTAATGCTCCTAGTACTTTTATGAGACTAATGAATCTTGTTTTCAAGCCGTTTATTGGCAGATTTGTGGTGGTTTATTTTGATGACATTCTCGTGTATAGCACGGGTCCAGCGGAGCATTTGGAGCATCTCTGACAAATCTTTGAAGTGCTAGCCGACCAAAAGCTCTACATCAACAAGAAAAAGTGTGAATTCCTAACCAACAGCTTGGTGTTCTTGGGCTATGTCGTCTCGACCGAAGGAATTCACGTGGATCCATACAAAGTAGATGCTATTCTCTCATGGCCAATTCCAGCAACCATTCATGAAGTACGAAGCTTTCATGGACTAGCATCATTCTATCGCCGGTTCATTCGAAATTTCAGCACTCTTGTCTCGCCAATCACCGAGTGCTTGAAAGGCGGTGTATTCAAGTGGACAGAAGAGGCTCAACTGAGCTTTGAGCTTATCAAAGAGAAAATGACAGCAGCTCCTATCCTTGGTTTGCCTAATTTTGAGAAGGTTTTCGAGCTCGAATGTGATGCATCAGGTGTGGGCATCGGTGCAGTTCTCAATCAAGATGGACGACCTATCGCTTTCTTTAGCGAAAAGTTGTCAGATTCGCGCAAAAACTACTCGACATATGACAAAGAGTTCTATGCAATTGTGCGAGCACTTGGGCATTGGAGGCATTATCTCATTTCCAAAGAATTCATCCTCTACTCCGACCACGAGACGCTGAAATTCATCAATGGGCAGCACAAGCTCAAACCGAGGCATGCACGTTGGGTGGAATTTTTGCAAGCTTACACATTTCACATCAAGCACAAAAGTGGGTCTTCTAATCAAGTGGCGGATGCCTTGAGTCGACGGCATTCCTTGTTGTCCACAATGCAAACAAAAGTCTTGGGTTTTGAAGAAGTAAAGGGGTTGTACAAGGAAGATGAGTTCTTTCGCAAGATGATCGGTGAATGTGCAAATGGAGCATACAAGGAGTTCGTTTTACTAGACGGCTTCCTCTTCAACAACAATCGTTTGTGCATTCCAGATTGTTCATTGCGGTGGGAAATTATTAAAGAGGTTCATGACGGAGGATTGAGCGGTCACTTTGGGCGAGATAAAATCGTTGCATTACTCAATGACCGTTTCTTTTGGCCAAAAATGAAGAGGGATGTGAACCATTACATCTTGAGATGCCGGATTTGTCACATAACGAAATCAAAGTCCCAAAATACCGGCCTTTACACACCTCTCCCTGTTCCAATTGCGCCTTGGGAGGATGTGAGTATGGACTTTGTCATGGGACTACCACGGACTCAAAGGAGCAAAGATTCCATTATGGTAGTAGTTGATCGGTTCTCTAAAATGGTTCACTTTGTGCCATGTTCTAAAACAATGGATGCAACTAATGTGGCAGATTTGTATTTCAAGGACATAGTGAAGTTGTACGGTATTCCCAAGACCATAACTTCTGACCGTGACCCGAAGTTTGTTGGGCATTTTTGGCGTACTCTTTGGAGGAAGTTAGGAACGAAGCTTCAGTTTAGTTCATCTTATCATCCCCAAACGGATGGACAAACTGAGACAGTAAATCGAAGTTTGGGCAACTTATTGAGGAGTTTGGTAGGAGAAAACATTCAGCGCTGGGATCTTGTTTTGCCCCAAGCTGAATTTGTTTACAACCGGTCTTGCAGCCAAACAACCGGTAAAAGTCCGTTTGAAGTTGTGTATGGATGTAATCCAGCAAGTCCTCTTGATCTTGTGCCTTTGCCAATAAATCAGAGTTATAGTGCAGATGCGGATGAGCGTGCTAAGTCCATTCAAGTGTTACATGAGCAAGTTAGAAGGCGAATTGAGAAGCAAAATCAGAGATACGAAAAGCAAGCTAACAAGCATCGCAAGGCTCAGATATTTAAAGAAGGAGATCTTGTTTGGGTTCACTTGAGCAAGGAGCGTTTTCCACCTGGTCGCAATGCTAAACTCAAACAGCGAGGTGATGCACCTTTTAAGATTGTGCGGTGCATAGGAGACAATGCATACAAGGTGGAGCTGCCAGGAGACTATGGAGTATCGGCTACATTCAATGTGAAGGATCTTCAACCATACTATGGAGAAAATGAGACGAACTCGTGGGCGAGTTCTTTTCAACCGGGGGAGAATGACACGGCCCAAGATGCAACAACAAAATCAGACTAGTTCAAAAACTGCCACCTGCTGACACGCCTCAGTATTTTGATCATATCGGGCTCATACGAACTCGGATTAAGATGATTCAAAATTCTGTGGAAAGCTGTCAACAAGCTCTACAATGTTTATGTGATACATTTGTCCAGATTCCGAACATATCATGATCAAACAGGCGTGCCAAGAGAACTGATCTGTTTTGAGTCAGTTTGTTATTAATTAGTTAGGTGTGAGTTCTTAGTGGGTTTTAAATATGGTCAAAAGTGTATTTGAATTCTGTGGGTTTCTAAGAGAGTCTTTTTAGAGTCTCTAGAAGGTTATTAAGAGTATTTTGATATTAGCAAAAGTAGTTGGGGTAGTATTAATGTCTAGGTGTCTTTTGAGGGTTAATGTAAGGCTATAAGAGAAGCCAAATTTAGTTTGTAAGGCAGCTTTTGAATATATACGAATTTGATATTTTGAGTTGAGTTATCTCCTCTTTGTGCTCTGTAGAGTAGAGCTTGCTCCTCTTTGAGTGAAATTTAGTTGAGATAGTTGTATCCTTGTGAATCTCCTTGGCCGGCCGGTGTCATCACCTATTGCCTTGAACTACAAGTCTCCAAAAGAGTGAAAAAAACAAAAAAAAATAAAGCCCAATATGCCCTCAATTGTGGCCTCCACCAATGAAAAAAAAATTCTCAGACAGGTTGTGGAGGCCCAGCTATGTTATACTATTTCAAGATGGCTAATATCTGTATCATGCATAAATTTTTGTTATCTTTTGTTTGAAAATAATGATTTTTCATTCCTCCAGATTCCATTTGCATGACAATCTAAACAAAATGCACAATCATTGTTGCAATTACAATCAAAGGATAGACTACATGGAATCCGTATCAGATTGACTGTTACCAGTCTCTAAACACTCCTTGACCCACACATATATTTTTGGGCTAAAAGCCCGTAGGCACTGGACCGACACATATTGAAACAAAAAAGAAAAAGCATGCAAAGGCCTCAGCTTAACCAAAACAAAGTTTAAAAAGAAAAAGTATTCAAAGACCTCAGCTTAACCTATACAATTTTAAAAAAGAAAAAGCATGCAAAGGCCTCAGCTTAACCAAAACAAAGTTTAAAAAGAAAAAGTATTCAAATACCTCAGCTTAACCTATACAATTTTAAAAAAGAAGTATTCAAAGACCTCAGCCTAACCTAAACAAATTTTAAAAAGAAAAAGCATTCAAAGGCCTCAGCTTAACCTAAACAATTTGAAAAAGAAAAAGTATTCAAACACCTCAGCTTAACCTAAACAATTTTAAAAAGAAAAAGCATTCAAAGAACTCAGCTTAACCTAAACAAAAAGGAAGTAATGATTGAGCCCACTGTGAATCTCATGCGAGTTCAATACTCTAAACAAAAAGTAAGTACTAGTTCTAGTCTACTCATACAAAAATAAAAAATGCCTACTATGTACAAACTGTACATGTTATATGCAAGTGGTAACTTTTATTCAAAATAAAAGTAGTACAAAAGAAACTGATACATTAACCAAGTTACCATGGCATACTAAAAGTTACGTAGGAGAGAATTAATATATATTTGATGACACCTGCAATTCAAAGTACCTTATAAATTTAGCTAAATAGTACCAAGCTCTATGAGCTGTCTCCAACATTTTTCCAAATAAAGTAATACTCACTTTTGATTCATTCATAATTCATAGTGTACTAGTGAGAAATGCTTTATTGATTTACCTGCCTCCCTCTGTTTTCTTATAAAACTATTCAGTTATCCTACACCCAAAAAATTTCACCAAAACATGCGCTAGATACAATTGAAAATCTAACATAATTTTGTAATTGTACCAAGATAATTTGTGTGGGTCTTTTTTTTTTGAAGTAGTAGGCAATTATCTATTAATGACATGCTGTATTAGACAAAGAAAAAATAATTACACCTAATCTGGGTTGATTTTACAAAAGTTGAAAGTATATTAAATCTCAAACTAGCAAGTTATGGTATGTTCAAAATTTAATATATATATATATATATATATATATATAGAGAGAGAGAGAGAGAGAGAGAGAGTGGCTAAGATCAAAGTGGTATGACCAAGGCCTTTGGTGCTACCAAGTCATTTTTGGATTTTCAAAGTCCAAACGGTCGATCTAAACCGTTAGATGTGATCTCTATATTAAAATCTGCTTGGAGACCAAATTTTACATTTTTTGGAACTTTTTTACTATTTTTTAAGCCACTTTGAAAATTGTTGATCACATGGTCCAGAATTTGGTTGCACTGTTTTTACTGTTCACCCAGATCTGCCATTTTCAAAGTGGCTTAAAAAATAGTAAAAAAATTCCAAAAAATGTAAAATTTGGTCTCCAAGCATATTTTAATATAGATTGAACATCTAACGGTTTGAATCGACTATTTGAACTTTAAAATTGCAAAAACTAATTGGTAGCACCAAGGCCTTGGTCATACCACTTTGACCTTAGCCACTCTCATATATATATATATATATATATATATATATATATATGAGCTTGGCTACTATGCTTATATAAGCAAAAGCCCACATATGCTTAAATGAGCATTTTTGAGTTTCCAATGTTCAAATGGTCGATCCGACCGTTCATCTTGTTCTCCATATTAATATGTGCTTGGAGACTAAATTTTACAGTTTTCTGAATTTTTTTACTATTTATTAAGCAACTTTGAAAGTTTCTGATCTGGTGGTCCAGAATTTTGGAAACACTGTTTTTACTGTTCACCCAGATCAGCAATTTTCAAAGTGGCTTAATAAATAGTAAAAAAATTCAGAAAAATGTAAAATTTAGTCTCCAAGCACATATTAATATGGAGAACAAGATGAACGGTCGGATCGACCATTTGAACATTGGAAACGCAAAAATGAGTTATAAGCATATGTGGGCTTTTGCTTATATAAGCATAGTAGCCAAGCTCTATATATATATATATATATATATATATGTTAGAAAAGGAAATAAAGAGAGTTTTAAGCCTCATTACATATATTAACAAAAATCTAGTAGTAATTTTGTACGTAAGCATCGTTATCTTTAAGTACCGCTCATTCGAGAACCTAAAGCAATTCCTCGTGTTCTCTACATATCCTTTTACTCCTTTTGAAATGTTTCAAGAAATAGATGAAAAGAGAATATCCCAAGATTTCAGAACTGATGCCGAAAGTGTCTTACGGTATAGCCACTGGAGTTTTCAGGAATTTTTTTATATATATAGATTGTTAGGGTGATATATGGTGATCTTATATTAATCCAGCCTCGCTCTTATGTCAAATTCAAACTAAAAATTTAATTATTTATATTATGTATTGTTAGATTTTATAGTATTTTTTTTCTCAAATAATCTTTGGCTATAATATATACGATAATTACTAATATCCTTTGGTCTTGATATGATAATTGTCAAGTTCATTTTTTTTCTTCCTAAGTCAAGTACACTATTCCACATAAATGATTTTTTTATCTTTTTAAAGTTTGCTAATATGTGCATGATGGACCTTGTAAATCTTTCTATACTAACATTATCGTTCGAACTTTGTTTCGAAAGTAGAATTTTTTGTAATAATAATTTCTATAAAATAAAAACCATCTTTTCAAAATTCTATAAATCTATATATAATAAAAATTACACAGTTAGGCAGCCAGATGGAATAGTTCTAGAAAAATATAGCGTAAACCAAAAAGTGTATTTTGTTTTTTTAGTGAATGCCATATTCTGATATTCACCTCCTCTAGGCCACTTCTAGGGATAATACAAAAAAGCCTCATTGGTGTAATGTGGAATTAATACCTTCCTTTGATACTGGAAGTAGGACTTTTGGAGTTATTGGGTGTAGGGGTGGCCCATAAAAAAAGTCTCATTGGTTCAAATGTAGAATTGATACCTTCATTGTTGCTTTCAAGTCCATATTCCCCTTTAAGTATTCATGTAATGATTGAGCCCACTGTCAATCTCATGCGAGTTTAATATTCCTAACTTGTCGAGTTGTATAAATCATTTATTTTTATATCTTTCACTGGGAATTAGTACTCTATTTAAGGCAACTAATTAAGCAAACAAGCAACCAACCATCAACTTGAAACGCCAAAGAGGTTTATTAACTTGTCGAGTTAATTATAAAAATTCATTTTATTTTCTCAAGATCAATACCAAGCAAGAAAACATGAGTAATTCAGCTAGCTCAGCTTCCTCTTCCCGCCCACCTGTTATCCCAATGGACCAACCACAAGAACTACGAGAGTTCTTCAAGGTATGCGTAAAAGGTGATTTCAGCCACTGCATCAACTTGATTGATGCCAACCCTGATATCCTGCTCTCTACCAACCCTTGCATGAACAACTGCCTTCACATTGCCGCCATGCTCGGTCATCATGACTTTGCAAATGGAGTCTGGTCGAGTGCCCCTTCCAGAGTCCCTTACCTCCTCAACGGAACGAACGCTGATGGTGAGACCCCACTGATGGCTGCTCTGATGGCGCCTAACCTTTTGATGGCTTCTGCAATCATTACCGCTGCATCCCGGTATATGCAGCATGATGATTTGGAAGAAGGGAGGTCGTTGAGTCACATGCTCCTGAAGGTCAATAGGCGCAACGAAAATGTGTTGCATCATGCCATGAGGAATGGCTTTGAAGATTTTGCATTGCGGCTCTTGGAGATAGAGCCACGACTGTCCGTGCAAAAAACCAACGCACTTGAATCGCCCATGTTTATGGCGGCCCGGAGAGGATATTCTAACATTGTAGAGCGATTGCTACAAATCACGTTTTCCACCGATTCTGGCCCACATAATCAATCAGCTCTGCATGGTGCTGTGCTATCCGGAAACACAGGTTCATTACTTATAAGCCCAAATATTTGCATGCATTTTTTCATAATAATTGATTAGAGATTTTTATGCAATTGTACAAACAACTGTACTTTAAGTCCTTATGTACTTCACTTGAGAACAGTATTATTTTGCCGCCTGATTAATTTGACTCGAAATATTCATTCAAATTATCTAAGTCCACCAGTTCAGTCAGAAGACAAAACTCAAAAGCGACAACAGCGACCCCACCACTAACTTTGCCTCCCAACTACCACACCAACTCTATATGTGCCGCTATTGCCTCTACCTGAAAGTCCGAAATCCACATCCCCCCAGTTGTCTCACCTCTTTTCCCAGCCTTGGAGCGAGCCGCTATTGCCATCGCTCCAGAAAGGCTTGGAGCAACTATCGTTGCTCAATCCCTGCACGCATTTGAACCACTTACGTCTTGTAGATTTTAGGTGGTCTTGGTAAATGTTGTAATTTTATTGTGACATGTACTGTTAGGTATAGTTAAGCAACTGTTGGAAAGACGGCCCCAACTAGCATACCAGATCGACAAAACTGGAAACAATCCGTTCGACAGAGCTATAATTAGCAACAATCTCGATCTAGTGAAGATGTTCTTAGAATTTAATGATAGTTTCACATATATGAAGCATGCAAAACTAGGAATACCTCCATTTATTTCGGCAGCGCAAAAAGGCTTTCTGTCAATTGCAAAAGAAATTATGAACACCTGGCCAGATTCTGTTTATATGACTGGCTTATATGGGGAAAATGCACTCCATCACGCTATTAAAAATGAGAAACAGGATATTATTGACTACATAGTCAGAACACCCCAGCTTCATAGGCTAATTAACCAAGCTGACTACAAAGGCGAGCTTCCCCTGCTTGCTGCCGCTCACAAGTGCAACCCAAAGATCCTTCGTTCTTTACTAACCCATGCAGAACAGGATTGCACTGCTGTTAATTTTACCGGGGTTAATCCAGTTGACGCAGCCCATGCACAGAAAGCCTTATGGAAGACTTTGAAATGGGTAAGTTAATTAATTTTCATTGCTCTTACCCGCGACACTTAAATTTAGTATTAAAATTTGTACATGTCCTTAATTCTAATCATGATGTAACTAGTGTTTTTATATATGAGCTCCAGAAAGATCATGCATAATTTGTTTTTATTTTTTGCTGACACAGAATGAGTCGTTCACATTATTGTCAAATGTAATTCCATCATCATGGAAACACTCAACAAGAGATTACGTAAAACAGACAATCAAGAATCAAGCAATTCAGGAGGTGAAGTCCCTTACAGCAAAGTACACGCAAAACACTTCTCTGGTCGCTGCCCTCCTCGCTACCATCACTTTTGCTGCGGCTTTTACATTGCCAGGAGGATACAGTTCTGATGACGCCAACGCCGGACTACCCATTTTTTCAAGAAAAGTTGTTTTCCAGTTGTTCCTCATTTCTGACACCATAGCCATGTGTTCTTCCCTTTCTGTAGCATTTCTCTGCATTTTGGCGACATGGGAGGACTTGGATTTCCTGCTCAATTACAGGAAAACAACGAGGGCACTCATGTGGTGTGCTTACGTGGCTACTGCACTTGCGTTTGGTACCGGTTTGTTCACAGTGATTGCGCCCAACAACTTGTGGCTTGCAATTCTCATATTGGTACTTTGCACCATCCTCCCTCTCATCTCCAAGATCATCGGTGAATGGCCCCTATTAATAGTTCGTTACAGGCTTGGTGGTCTTTTTGAAAAAGACTTCGTTCCAAATATTTAAAAAAGTGCAAAATGCTGGGAACTTTGTTTTTTTTATCGCATCTTTGATGGTTTCAATTTGAATGTAGTAATTATTTTTCCTGACAAATGTTGGTACAATATTTCAATTTGAAATGGCTTTTGCATAGCTCGTTGCAATATATTGGGAACCGCCATAATTTAAAAGTGGTATTAAATATTTACCCTAGTTATACTTGAAAAATCAATTGACAACTATTACCAGGGTTTCAATATGAGAAATTTATTACACCGACAACTCTTACTATTTCTACCAGATAGAATCTTTGTATAAAGAATATGAGAGCACAAGAAAAAAAAAAAGCATCACCTTGCCTAATGCCTTGACTTGAACTAGTAGTCTCCAATAGCGTGCAAAATATAAATCAAGGCCCAATATGACCACAATTCTGGCCTCCACCAATTGTTGAGGCCCAACTAAGTAATTACTATTTAAACAAAGCAGCTCCATCACTTGTAAATACGCAGGCTATCCGGTACAAAGATGCCAAATATTTGTATGCTTAAATTGTTATCATCTTTTGTTTCTAAATAATGGTTTTTCATACCTCCAAATTTCATTTATATGTATACCGAACAAAATGCACAGTCATGGGTTGCAGTTACATATTGAAGAGTAGACTGCACGGAACCCGTATATACCAGATCCACTGCCACTGGTATCAGTCCCTAAACAGTAAACACCTCTGGACCAGAATTCGGATCCCCTAAAATAACTCAAATTTTGAGTTTAGATCCAGACCGTCCGATATGCTCCGGCACAACTATTTGAATGCTTAAACATCCAAGATTAAACCTCTACTACTTATAATATCCTACACCTTCAAACTACTACAACACTCTCTACTTCTGTTCTTCTCTTACTTCTCTCTTTCTTGGCTTTCTTGCATGGTTTTGCTTGGTTCAAAATAGAGACCAAGTCACCCTATTTATACATGCTATGGAATTCTCTAGACCGCCACTAAAATATCTGTTACGTTTTCCTGTAATAGTTTCTTATGGTCATCTTTAATTGATAGGCCACGAAGAGTTAGTTTTTAAAGCAATGAACAAACCTGATGCTTAACAATTTACCAATCAATCATCTTATGTACTTATGATACTTGATCTAATCAATCACAGACAAAAATTGAATAAATAATTACATCCAAGTAGTTAGTTTTTGTGTTACTATTATATATACCTTTTTGTTTTGTTATATATTTAATGGTCAAACAACCATTACACAGAGACCAGAATGTCTCTATCAGTCAGCATAATTATATACTTAGGTCATGCTTTAAAAATTATCACATTTCGATTTTGGGTTTACGTGAATCAATAAGTTGAAAAATCAACGTCTATAAATTATCCACATTAGTACGTTTTTTACAAGCTCTTGATGACAACCAAAACAAAATTGAAATGTCATAATTTTTTACACGTATATAGATAAAATGATGTAGATCATATCCAATGGTTTTATTTTGACTTTTAAGTTTTAAATTGTGAGTTATTAAAGTTTTTAAAAATGGAGGCATGGTGGAGGCATGAAAAATGGAGGCATTTGAACCCTCCTCTTGATATATATAGGTGGGATATGGTGTGTTTTGTATTTGTATTTTCTTGTTGATTAATTAATGTTAATTACACAATTTTCAAACATTTCTTGCATCAATGAAAATGTACTAACCGTCAAATCCGACCATCTTAGAAACAAACATATGTACTTAATAGAGAAAATTACAAGGACTAGACTTTTGGAACGGGCTTAAATGGGCCAAAACAACTTCCTAATTTATTAGGCCCGCTCCGTTTTGATAAAACAATTTTAATATCTAACAGGGATATCTTGCGTTATAAAGATTAGTTGCATGGATAATTTTTTATCGGTAGAAAATATAAAAAAGAAGAGTGAAACAGAAAGAGTACAGTTGATTTCTTTATGATAGAAGGATCAGTATAGATTCTACCGATTCAAATTATCCAAAGTTTGGATTGGTTTAGATTTTACCCAAACTAATTTTTTTTCCACATATTTAGATATGTTCGGATTTTCTGTGGTTTTATTATCTATGATTCCTTGATTTATGCTATGCTCCTCATATGTTGAAAACACAGAGAATCCAGACACATTTCTGTTTTTCCGAAAAAAAAAATGTGGTTTGAATCAGTAAAATCTACACTGAATTACCGATCATTCTATTCATGAAATTCCAGCTTGTACTCTTTCTATTTCTCTCTTCTTCTTTTTCTTCTTCATTTTTTTGATATATTCTACAGATAAAAAATTCTCAGTTGCATGCCGCATTTTTTTGTTCAACAAAACATAAACATGCTTCATAAAACCATGACAAATAGATAAATGTGTACCCTAGTAAGTAGTAGTTCTAGTATACTCATAAAAAAAAAACAAAAAATGCCTACTATGTACAAACTGTACATGTTTTATGCAAGTGGTAACTTTTATTCAAAATAAAAGTAGTACAAAAAAGTGACTGATACATTAACCAAGTTACCATGGCATACTAAAAGTTACCTAGGAGAGAATTAATATTATATTTGATGACATGTGCAATTAAAAGTACACTTATAAATTCTAGCTAAATAGTACCAAGCTATGTGAGCTGTCTCCAATCTTTTTCCAAATAAAGTAATGCTCACTTTTGTTTCATTCATAATAATTCATAGTGTACTATATTCATAGGACAATAGGAGGAATGATTTATTGCTTTACCTGCCTCTCTCTGTTTTCTTATAAAACTGTTCAGTTATCATACACCCAAAAAAAGTTTCACAAAAACATGCCTACTTTTCCTATCAACTGTTTCATCAAGACAAAGCAACTCCATGTCTCCATGCGACTATACTTGGTAATAAACTAGATACAATTTTTGAGTAAAAACTGAGGTCTGGCCTCAGTTTGTTGTATTAAAAGTTGCAAAGAGTTTTGGAACAGAGGGAAAATTACAATGCGGCTCAACGTTTTGAGCCTGAAATAAAGTTAAAAGAAATAAAGCTAAAAGAAAATCACAATGTGAAAATGACGGATAAAATAATAATAAAAGTAGATTTAGTAAGGGGGCATTGTCGGTTGATGCCTAATTGTTGCCGGGTGGTCTTCTTGTATCTCGGTTACTCGAGTTGTATTTCCACTGGTCAATCACTTCTTGTATCAGTTCTTGTTCTTCTTTATCGGTGTTTTTGAAGATCCTGTTGCATCTCTCCCTCCATGTTATGAATTGTGTGATCGCACAAAGGGATTTCTCTTTGTTGCTGTATGTGGGATCCACTGTCTTGGTGAGTGACATTCGTGTAACCTGCGTGCCAGTCCGAGTTTGTACCTGCTGGTATATGCGGCAGACCATTGAGCATTCGTTGTATAAGTGTCTGACCGATTCCAATGCTCTTTTACAAAGTATGCATCTGTTGACGAGGTAGATGCCTCTCTTTGCCAAATTATCAAGTGTCAGAATTCGGTTGAGCTGAGCTAGCCATGCGAATACTAGCATTCTGGGCGGGAATTTGAGTTTCCAAATCTTCTGTGCCGTATTTGTAACAGTAGGTGTGCTCTTGAGGCCCAGGTATGCTGCTCTCACTGTGAATATCTTGTTGCGCGCTGGAGTCCATATCGCGTTGTCCTGTTGTCTGCTTAATTGTATAGTTTGCAGGTCTTGCCGGAGGGAAACGATCTCGTTAAGGGCCGTGAGGGATAGGTGCGGTCTGAATAGTGTTCGTAGGTTGGCCGTTTGGAGTGCCGTTGCGAGGAGAAGTGCTGGGTCTAGGGCAAAGGAGAATAGGTCTGGGTACCTATTTCTGAGAATGCCTTTGCCCCAGTTCTGATGCCACATGTGTATGCACTGCCCGTTTCCCGGTTCCATTTGTATTGAGAGTTCCGCATACTGCCGGTACTGGTAAGGTATTTGTGCTATGATCCCGGTTTGTGGGGTGCCTTCCAGTGAAGGTTGTGTAGTGAATTGCATGGCTTCCTTCCATAATCTTGCTGATGGTGATCTCCATTGCCAATACCATTTTAATGCAAGTGCTTGGTTGAAAAGTTGGAGGTCATGAACTCCTAGTCCCCCTAGTTTCTTTGGTTTGCACACTGTTTCCCATCGGACTAGGCTCAGTTTGCCAGCATTCGGTGCAGCACCATGCCACAGGAACCTCCTTCTCACCTTGTCGAGTTCCTTGATTACCCAGTCGGGCAGAAGGAAGGCTGTCATGAAATAGACAGGTAGTGCTGACAGGACGGCTTTTATAAGAGTGAGCCTCCCCGCGATCGATAGGTGCTTAGCTGCCCAACCCGACAACCTTTTATGGAAGTTGTGAATAAGTGGCAAGTATGATGGCTTTGTCAGTTTCTTGTTGGAGAGAGGCAAACCGAGGTAGGTGAAGGGGAAGGAACCGACTTTACATCCCATGAGTCTTGCCATTTCTGCTGTTGCATGTGCCGGTGGTGTGGAGCAAAGAAGTTCCGATTTGTTGAGGTTGACTGCTAGACCAGAGATGGATTGGAAGGCCAGGAGGGCTATTTTGAGGGCTTGTACTTGCTGTGGAACTGGTTTGACGAAGAATAATGCATCGTCTGCGTAGAGTAAGCACGGCTTCATGTCGGGAAAGGGCAGTTGGATGGCCCCGCTTGCTTTGAGTTTGTGAAACCATCGAGGGATGAAGTCCATAGCTATGATGAAGAGAAAAGGCGAAAGAGGATCGCCTTGACGGACTCCCCTTCGCAGTCTGGTCACTTTCCCCAAAAGCCCATTTACTATTACCTGTGATGTGCCTTGGAGAACTGCATTTGCGATCCATTGCAGCCACTGTTGGGGGAAGCCGAGGTTTGCCATAACCTTTTGTAGGAAAGCCCAACTAACAGTGTCAAAGGCTTTTTGTATGTCCGCCTTGAAAATTGCTAGTGGTATTTTGTCTCTGTGTGAAGCTTGGAGTATTTGTTGTGCATACAGGAACCCCTCTGTAATTTGTCGATTTTTGACAAATCCAGTTTGTGATGTATCAACAATGGTGTGAATGTACTGTTGCAACCGATTTGAGAGTATTTTGGAGAAGATTCGTTGTACCCCGTTGACTAAGCTGATCGGCCTGTAGCTTTGCGGTTTTTGGTGGCATTTGCTTCTTTTGGTAGGAGGATGATATATGAGTTGTTTAGTGGGCTTAAGGTTGTGTTGTGCTGGGTGACATGTGTGTATACTGCCAACAGGTCAGGCAGCAAGATGCTCTCAAATTTTTTATAAAATTCTCCGGTAAACCCGTCAGGGCCTGGGCTCTTACCGGAGGGCCATGCTCGAATGACTTCTTGGATCTCAAGGCTTGTGATTGGTGTCTGCAGGTTCGTCAACTCTAATGGGCTAGGGTATAGGTTCGGCCAGTGGATGTGAGGTGTGGGGGTTGACTCTTTGCCCATTAAGTTGGCATAGTGGTCGAAAAAAGCTTTGGCTTTTGTTTTGTGATCTGTATACACGGATCCGTTGAATTCGATTTGAGGGATGAGATTTGACCTCTTGTAATAAACTAGATACAATTGAAAATCTAAATAGTATGCAATAATCTATTAATAACATTATTAGACAAAGAGAAATAATCTAACACTTTTTTTGGTTTTTTTTATATAGATTGTTGGGGTGATGTATGGTCTTTTATTAATCAAGCCTCCCTTATGCATATGGATATGTCAAATTCAAATTCAAACCAAAATTCATTATTTATATTGACCTCGACAATATTTAGATACCTCGATTTTATAAAAATTGAATATGCATCAGTAACGAGGCCTATTAACATTTTCTAGCCTATGTACGGTCTCAAAATCGTATGTACTTTATTTTTAAATGTATGATTTTTCTTTAAAAAAATATAAAAATCTGTACTTACAAATTTTGGTGATGTGGAACTGCTCTGGTTGTTTAGAATTTTAAAATCAAATTTAAAGTCTTTGTTTCTTGTCATTGGTGTTTGAAAAGTACCTAATGCACGTGCTTTTTACTTTTTTGTTTTCTACCAATTTCAACAAATAAACGAAAATTCCAATGACTTTGTCTAACTTGATTGAAAAGTTGGCCGAATCTACTCCGAATCACTACCACAAAAAAAAAACAATGGTGAAAAAATCATCCAGCCACAAAAAATTAGGCAAATCGTCCTTTCAGAAGGTATTCTGAGTCAAATCGTCCTTATTTGCAACTAGCTTATTCGGAGATTAATTATTCCACTCCACTATATATGAAAGGTATGCTACCGGCCAGCTAAGCGAATTCGGATCTAGTGAAGTAACTCAATTTTTGCGTTTTGGATCGAGACCGTCCGATTCGAATCCGCAAAAATTCATCTCCGAAGTGAGCACACATATCCCGACGATTAAATCGAATTCCGAGACGATCTCGAGCGACGAATTCGAATCAGACGGTCTCGATCCAAAATCCAAAGATTGAGTTACTTTAGGGGATCCGGACCCCAGCTAAGCCAGGTCTTTGGTATCAAATCCCTAACTGCGATCTAGAACAGAGAACCACTCGTTGTACCTAATAGCTTGTGAACCATACATATAGAGAGAGATAGATGGTCCAGTTTTTATTTGTAGCACGTCCCCACTGGCACCTACCATGCAACTCGGGAATCATGACCGGACCTATCTGAATCTGTTTTGGCAGTATATATATATATATATATATATATATATATATATATATATATATATATATATATATATACATGTATACTCCATGGTTAACCTTGTACAGATTTAACAGGAGTTGAACATGTACATGTTTTTTTTTTAATTTTAATTTTCAGGAACTGTGTACGTAGTTCTGTACCTTGCCACTATCATAACATATGTTTTATATATATATATATATATATATATATATGGACAGTGCTATGCGTAGCATAGAGCCCTCCGTGCTACGGCTCACTTTTTGAGTTTTCAAAATCCTAACGGTCGATCCGAACCGTTCAACATGATCTCCATATGAATATGTACTTGCAAACCAAATTTTACATTTGTTAGAATTTTTTTACTATTTATTAAGTCATTTTGAAAAAACACTAATTTGTACACAACAGTAAAATCTGCTGGACCATTGGATCAGCGATTTTCAAAGTGGCTTAATAAATAGTAAAAAAATTCTAAAAAATGTAAAATTTGGTTTGCAAGTACATATTCATATGGAGATCATGTTGAACGGTTCGGATCGACCGTTAGGATTTTGAAAACCCAAAAAGTGAGCCGTAGCATGGAGGGGCCCTTATATACGCGTAGCATATTAGCAAAATCCTATATATATATATATATATATATAAAATCCTATATATATATATATATATGTAATAACTATTACAATTACTATCAAATATTTTAAGTAGTCAACACTTTATTTTGACTAGTTAATATCGCCAATGATTATATATTCTACCGGCCAGGTTAAACATTCACTAATAAACTTTACAAAAAATATAAAAAAATTGTCGTAAGATATAAATATTTGTCAAAGAAAATGTAAGCCCTTTTGTGGTATAGATAACTTATACAGTTATATATATTTTCCCTTTTAGTTAATCGTAAATAACTAAACAGTATGAAGATGCTCTAGTTAAGCAGCATAATATTTAAACTACAAGAATCTGCCACTATTTGCGAGGGTAAAATATAACTACTGCCGAAGATAATCTGGCAGAAATTGTTATTTCTGAAGGTATCACTATTACTGACGAGAATATCCACAACGATACCGACAGACTTAACTTTTACCTTTGCAAATAGTAGCAGATTCTTGTAGCGCACGTATATATACACTTAACTTTTGATGAAAACATTAATTTTACTGTGTTTCCTTGCGAATCTGTTCTAAAAACAATTTTGTAGCTATACTATATATAAATTTTGAAAGAAAAAAATTTAATCATTGAGTATATATATATATATATATTTGTAAAGTTTATTAGTGAAAGGTATGCGAGAAAATTTCATTAAATCCGTGTTCAAAACAAGAAAACGAGCTTCTCAAAATGAGCTTCTAACGCAATTCTCTCATTTCTAAAGCATCTCTAATGTGTACATGTATTTCTTTGAGGCATCTCTTCTAAACAAATGAGGCTAGAGCGATGGGTAAGGCAAGGGAGGTGATATTTTCACCGAGAATACGATTCGAGATGAAGAAACTTCAAACAGGCATAAATTTTCGCTTGAGTGTCTGATTCAGCTTTCTTACCATTTCGAAAAACTTGCAAGGAGACGGAGGATATGGTGCCCAGGCTAAAGCCCTCGGCACCCAGAAACAGACGCAATCTGAATTGTAAAAAAACAAAGGAAGAGGCTCAACTTGAGTTGAAATTTCCGATCAAGTTTTTTCTTTCTAATTTTCGATTTTGTATTCCTTTACAATATTTTTTCTTAGGCATTGTTCATGTAAATGTATAAATAAGCCTCAAATTTAGTGTTTTTTGTTGTATTTTCATTTTTTTTACGTAGAATGTTGTTCATGTAATAATTTGTTTAATGTACTTTTAAATGTTGTTTATATTGTTAAATGTGGTATTTTTGACATATCATACACGATGCGAGAAAATCCATTAAATCTGTGCCCAAGCAAGAAAACGCGCTTCCTTTTCTATTACCACTCACCAATGAGTTGAGTAATATAATTTGGATGGAGATACATCAATTTTCTAAAAATCAAAGGATACAATATGTTTTATGAGTAGAGTTCAAATGCCTCATTGGTTTGGTGCTCCAATCTTACCCCACATCTTTATCTCCGTTGTCAAACTTCAAATAGTCGATCATAACCGCTCAACATGATATTCATATTAAAATGTGCTTAGAAAGACCAAATTTTATATTTTTTTTTGGAAATTCTTTACTTTTGTTTTTATCATCTAATTGGCATGAAATATATTATGATTTCAGATTAAAAATAGTCTTCGAAAGTGGTGAGCCACCTCCAAAGGACTTTAAAGAAAGGCAATTTATTGACCCTAGGTCATTTATCTTTTCTCCCTGATTTGCATTTATAGGCTTTACTGGTATTTAATATTTACCAGTGGGTCTGGTGCATACATTTGTGTTGTTACAAATCTGACTGTACGTCCAATTAATTCAAATTATTTTCATCGGAAACTTTTTTGGAAATTATTGCAACATTTATATCTCGATTAACTTGTACCAGCTGTACTTCTTCTGAATTTCGATTATGAATGAACAATAGATAAACAAGAAAAAAGGAAGGAAAAATGTCGCCCATGTACACCAAGATACACAAAAAAAACGGTTGCGGCTACAATGATGCATTCATAAAATTGAAAGACAAATTTCATTTAATAAATTATAGAATTTGTGCCTACATTTTCTAGAGATCTGATTCGCATCTCTAATTGGCCACGCATTGCTTTGAGACAAATGGTTCTTTTTTGTTCTTTTTCTTCTTGTTTAGAAAGCTTAATTAGTATAAATGATCAGCCCCAAGAAAGGTATCTCGCTATGTAAGGCAAAACTTCGATTATCAAACCAACAAGGCGACAACCTTCATCCAGGACAAGAGGACAACGAATCATAAACAACATAATTATATATATTTTTTCCTTGATATATAATCTCCTATTTGTAAGATTTGTACATGGTGACAAATAATTAATATGTGTTAATTTATTATTGGATTCGAAATATATAGGTTCATGTTATGAATTATGACTGAGGAGGAACGAATTAGCAGGGGAAAATGTGGCACTGATCATGGTTCTGAAACTCAGAATAAAAATCGGAATTGGGTTCTTGACCGTGGAATCGGAATCGGACTCGGATTTTTTTGGCATAAGCTTGTTTTGTAGTCAAAATGTAGGAAAAAAATGGTAAAAAAATAATTTTTAGAAAAATTATGTTAAGACAAAATATTACACTCAAATAATCCACTAATTATATAATGTAATACAAAAATTACAAATATAACACACTTTTTATTGCCAGATGCTATGTTGTGCTGGATGAATCATCTCATCGTCCTCTGTATTAAAATACAAAGGGAGATATTGTTGTACAGAGCCAAAAGAACTAACCAATTGAGGTCTTATATATAAAATTCGTAAAATTTTATATATGACTCGGCCTGACAGCAAACAGAACTAACAAGCTTCATGCTA